>OY728133.1:1520304685-1520912613 GCA_963277665.1 Viscum album | reverse complement strand
CAGTATGGTAATGATATACCACATTATGAATTATCTCATTATTAAAATAGTATTGATATTTCATGTGGTTATTTAACTAGTAGAATACCCATGGTTATTTTTTATTATGGAATTATTTTTTTAACTCTTACTCCTACCATAATGTGGTCAAGTTTATTTTTAAAGGCGTGTGTTTTTTGTTATTCATCATTCCTAATGTTTATGTTTATGATATCTTCCACTATATTAATTACCCTTTCTGGTCATTTGATCTCACCCCTTTCTTATGTTTCATTTTTTCATGACTTGATGAAGTATATTATGAATGACTTGTAGGGATAAACATAAAGATTTGGATGTTCCTAATAAAACCTATATGTTGTATTTTTTTCAAGTAGTAATGTTGGACGGATATATGTGTCTGGTTTTCCAAAACTACTATACTACTCGGTCCTTTGGGATGTATATTCCTTTTATATATGCCAATGTAGAAAAATAAGGCACCCGTTTCAGGAAACTGGGATCGGGTCCTTACATCCCATCCCACTGATGGTGGTACTTTAGGACCAATATTAATACCATTCAACTTATGATTAATGATAGGATGAAATTATATATACATTTTTCTACCATTTGATTATGTATTTTAAATAATTTATTCGATAATTCACTTGGTATGTGTTGTTTTATTTCATAATGTAGGCTTCCAAAGTATTATATGATAAAATGCATAAAAGGAGAAAATATTCCTATTACATGTCGTGCAACCTCAATATGCGACCTTTAGTGGAGTTTCACAACATGTTGTAATTCATGGTGGAAGTTGTGAACATTTCAAACAGAGAATTCATTACACTATGTGAGATTCAAATACATGTCATGAAACCTTTGAAGGAAATTCCTTCTCTAAAGATAAATCTTGGATGAGGATACACATCGTGAGTCTCTAATACACATCATAATAGGATTCAATTCTTCAAATATGGGATGAGATACGTGTGATATACACATAGACTCAAAATTCATGGATCGACATTAAATGAAGTGAATCCCCATTACATGTCATGTAATATTTTGTCTATATATACAACAGATGGGCATCAAATTTAGGAGTCTCTAGAGTAGACTACTTTTTTTATTTCGTTCCTCTATCGTTCTCTACTACTCCCTCTACCCCAAACTAAAAAGTTATTACTCACATATTTTTTTACTTTAATACAAGAATTGTGAATCTAATTAAAGGTTGTTTTTTTATTCTGTTTACATTATCAATGTTGTATCACTCATTGTTTGTTTTTAGTTGTATGACATGACAACCCGTTGGAGTAATTTTTATCATCCATGTTTCATGTAAGTAGCTAATTTAATTGTGTTCGATTTGAAATCCATATTTCTTTTTCTTGATATCATGTTCATCAAAATTGGATTATCTTGAATCATTGTATATTCTTCAATAATTTAATCTCAATTTTTTTGGCATTTTAAGAATGATTTAAATTCCTTATTTATCTACATTAAATCTAACCAGGAGTGGCTAATCCACTGAGGGTAGAGATTAAGTGTAGTGTTATCCAAACTCAAAAAATATTTAATTCTCAACACAGTAACCGTAGGATTTTTTAATTAGGATAAATAAAAATTATTGATCTAATTCATTCAAAAATACCTATCCTCATTACATTTGAAAGAAGTACATTGTTTTGGTTGGAGTATATTAGGCTATGAGAAATATCCTAAAAAACTTTTTCCCATAGAATCTAAGCTTAATGAATCTATTTTTTCACTATACCAAAACTAAGGAATAGTTACCTCTTAGGAAAAACTAGTTGATTTGACCATAGTCAACTACCAACCTTTTCTTTCTTCATAGCCTAATATTTAATATCATACCATGTTATAATTAAGATCATATTTTATACAGAACCCTGAAATTTATCCTGATCCCTTATTTATTCCTGAATTCAACCCATAACTCTATAGTAATATTTTTCCCAAACTAGGTCAAAATTGTGAGTAATCACACACCAAAGGGTTTCAAACAAAATATTTCTATCACTATCCCAATTCCCCATGGGATCCAACCTGGAATATCGATATACTAAGTCTCATTAGAAATTGATTTTTGGGAAAAAAATGTAATCTAATCTTACTGTAGCCCATCTGAATTGAAATATGTGTGAGAGAAAATAAAATTTTGACACTATTTCCAAGGAGGTAAGATGGTGCTTCACACATGAAAAATTTTGTCTAAATCTTGGGATTACCTCTCCCTAACTCCATTTTTCTCTCTTCCCTTCTTTCAAGACGACACTACATCCCTACTCTTTCAAGATAGTGCATCATTTAGGGACCATCAACCCTTTCATGGATCATTATACCACAAGAACAATTAGACTTTGATCCCAAAACTTAACAGTATCTCTCAACACACCACTGATCAAACATATCCAACTAGAATAATCCAATAGGACCCAACCCACCTAACCCTCTAAACATGCTACCAATAATTCCTGGGGAGAATCAGGTGCAACAAGAGAAACCCATCATGGAATACGCACACTGAATTTCTCGAAGGCCTTCTTTTTATTGTATTACAGATAATCCACCTTTTAAGGGTTGAAGGGGAACCCGTACATGACCCATAGGCCCAAAGCACAAGGCCCAAAATGACCTACAATACATGACCTGAAGTCCCGGATGCATACCATGCCCATTACATGACCCGTAAACCCAACCCACTAGAATTTCCACTCCCCAGCATCTTTCATAATTTATCGCCTTAGCTCCCCACCTTGCATTGCTGATCAGCTAGCATTTCCCCATACAAAGCTGCACGGTGCCTGTTCTTGATGGCGGTTTCCATACCCTCTCATTCTTCCAATCCGGTTAGC
The DNA here is from genome assembly GCA_963277665.1 of Viscum album. Taxonomy (NCBI): domain Eukaryota; kingdom Viridiplantae; phylum Streptophyta; class Magnoliopsida; order Santalales; family Viscaceae; genus Viscum; species Viscum album. Next base: position 1,520,909,743 of record OY728133.1, on the reverse strand, counting down.
TCTGCATATGGTGGTTGCTACTCTTGTTGCTCTGATCCTTTTCTAGGGCCTTTTATGTGTGAACTGGGCTACTCCATGGTCTACAAGACCCGAAGGCCCTATATCCCTAAGGCCTTTGATGACTCGAAGGTCCTGGAGACCCGTATGCCCAAACCGGTGGCCCGAAGGCCCAAATCGGGTGAATAGTTTCAGCTGCTACAGTACTGAACAATAACTGCTACAGTAATTCTACAGTGCATGATATAGTACTAATATGGTACTGCTACAGTGACTGTTATAGTGACTGCTACAGTACCGGAAATTTGCCTCCACCCGGTTTTGAACCTGGGTCTCTTGGATTCCAAGAAGGAGCCCTTACCACTCAGGTACGAGCTCATAGGCACCCTTCATGGAATATGTCATGCCATAAGTACATGGTTCTGCGCCATGATTTTTACATTCTCCTATTCAGGCCAACATCTTTGAGACAAAACCTAGAATCATTCACATGATCTAGAACAAAGTCCAATTCAAGGGGATTCAAAGTGAAGATCCCCATTAGCATATCTACAACTTCCAGGATGTATGTTATACCTTTTTCAACCAGGGAGTGTCATCTTTTGTAATTACGCTCTGAGTATTTCTTTTCTCCCTATAATACTAAGAGAAATATTTTCTTAAGATACAAGCTCTCTAGTCAAGCATGAATTGGGATGATGTAGTATAAAAGTTTCTATACAAATACCTTCCACCGATTTAGACATGGAAAATATGGAATGGCATTAAAAAATTCCCTCATATTGATGAATAATCACTGTGAGAAACATGGGATATATGTAAGTAACTAATGAGAAAGTGCCTACACCATGGGCTAGACATGGGGATCTAACTCCAGATATTCTACAAAGGTCTCCAGCCAGCCACAAACATAATGGTCGATGTCGATACTAATGGAGGGATGATGTTCAAGACATCTGAAGCTGGATAATCTATTTTGGATGAAGTCTTTCACAATGATAGACTATGGTAGATTGATCATGAACTACCTCAACATGGAATTCACCATGTTTAATAGAATACTCAACTAGTTTCACATGTCGAAGCCCTTACAAAGATGAAAGAGTCATTTACGGTGTCTCCTACACCACCCCCTCCTGCCCCTATAATGGGGATATAGCCATGTGAATTGTGTGGTGTCCTGCACTTATACCAAGAATGTAAGGCAGATGTTGAAGAAAAAAACTAAATATTGTAAATACATAAATTACAATAATCAAAACCCACCATTCCAATAGCAAAAAAAATATTATCAGTTGAGGTTGGCTCAACATCCATCTCAATACAACTATAGCTATTATCAATATAGGAGTGGTCAAGAACCATTTTAGAACCAACGACCACCAGGGTACTCACCCATGAATCCTGTGCCAAGTCCACCACAACAAACACAACAATGAACTTTTCTATAGAGAGAAAAACCACAGTTTTATCCAGCTCAACCGATACCTAATCAAAAAAATTATCCTCTCCAAAATATCTTATAGAACCTTCTAGATACTTTTATTCAAAAATAATACAAGAGAATGACTACTCAAGAGACGAAGATGTAGAAACAATGAGATGACTTATGAAATCTCTATATTCATATGGGTCAGATATCAATGAGAATATCAGACAGATTACTACGTACTATACCTGGTAATATATAGACATACCTGAGGGAAGCATCTAAGTATGTAGTGCTGATATGTGGAAAATTTTGGATTTTCAACAACCAGGTGGAAAAAAATAAATGAAATATGAGGAACCTAAGAAAAATTTACTAGAAGAAGAAGAAGAAGTTGATGGGACCCCCCAAGTAATACCCTAAAAATTATCACCAAATACAAATGCCCAAACAATTGAGTAACCAAAAGAGATATTATATGTTTCCCCACTGTGGTACAAGAAACCTATTCCTTTTCAATAAATAGAAATACAAGGTAGTCAGGATCCACATTACAAGAAGTTCTTATAAATTTTCATGAAATTCCATATCAACATAACCTTTCGAGATGATATTTCCTTCTTGAATGTTTAGGCCAAATTTTTAAAAGATATGATTTAAAATAAAATAAAAATGGAATATATTGATGTCATCTCACTTAATGGAGAATACCCGGCTATTGTTCATTAGAAACATCCAACAAATATGAGATACCCTAAAAGTATTTCAATCCCATGTTCTATTGGAGAGTGTAAATTTGCAAGAGCTTTGTGAAATCTTAGAGATAGTATCTACCTAATTCCAATGAGTGTTTTTCTTCTGTTGGGACTTCAATATCTCAAACTAACTTGACTATAACTATGAATGGATGACGATTAGTAAAGTATCCTAGAGGGATTTTTTATGATGTTTTAGTCAATGTCTGAATGTTCATCTTTCCCATAGACATTCTAGTTTTAGACATGGAAAAATAATTTGATGTCCCCATTATTCTCTTAAGACCATTCATGGACACATGAAATGATTTGATATACATAAACCAAGTATGTCTAATATTTTGAGTTAGTAAAGAACAGGTAGTCTCCAAACTCATCAAAGGTTCTAAACAATCATATTGTGTCTTTGACTGCAACTCAATCTCTTTTAACCATAAGAGAAATGAATATATGGCCATATAAGAAGACAATGATGGGTCAATCATTGATGCTGAAGAATATTATGATTTTTGAGGAAGTAATCTTCAATTAACATCTCACAAGAGATACATTCACAGCGTTCGCGCCCTGAATCACTCAACCACTGACATTGGAGTTGATGCCTCTATAAAATAATCTTCAGTTTTTATCATTCGGAGATTCAACTTCTCTACCAGTAATCATTAACATTGAACTATTTTAGTTACAAGAAGAAAATTTTGATGAATTCTTGAAAAGACATAAGCAGCATATTTCTTGGGGAGTCACTGACATTAAAAGAATCAGTCCTGCAGTATGCACCAACAAAATTCTACTTGAGGAATATGTAAAACCAAAATTCAAACCTCAAAGGTGTCTCATACCACCAATGAAGAAAGTTGTTAAAAATTAATTACTAAAGATTTTAAATTATTTAATAATATTTTTAATATCTTATAGATACTAGGTTAGCATACTACAAGTAGTTCCTAATAAAGGAGGGTTCACAGTGGAAAAAAACTAATGAAAATTAATTTATCTCAACATGAACCATCACTAGATGGAGAGTTTGGGTGGATTAGAGAATCTTAAATATGGAAACAAGGAAAGATCAAATTCCTTTAAGATTTATGGATCAAATGTTGGGAATTCTTTTAGAACATAAATTTTATTGTTTCCATTATGGATATTCAAGATACAATCATTTTTTATTGGACCTAGAAGATTACTCAAAAACAACATTCACATGTCTGTTTGGACGTATCGCCTATAAAATCATGTCATTCATCATGTATAATTCACCAAAAAAATTTCAATGATACATGATACATATTTTCCATGATATGGTGGAGAAATTATTAGAAATCTTCATGGATGACTTTTCAGTTTATGGAAGATCTTTCATTGTCTGTGTAAGCCATCTTGACTTTGTCCTATGATACTGTGAAGGAAAATGTATAGTTTTTAATGGGAAAATTTTCTTTTTATAGTTAAAGAGGAATGGTCCTTGATTATAGAATTTAAAAATATGGTATATAATTTGATCGCACTAAGATAAAGGTTATCAATGATTTACTTGAACCTTCAATAGTTAATGGTATAAAGAGTATTGTAGGCCATGATGGATTCTACCGTTAATTTGTAAAAGACATTTAAAAAGTTTCCTACCCACTGATTTGCCTATTTTCAAAGTATGTTCCATTTGAATTCAACAAATAATGTTAGAATACATTAACTACTTTAAATAAAACCTTGATAGTAGCCCCTGTAATTATTTCACCTTATTGGGATAAGGAATTTGAATTGATGTGTAATTCCAATGACTGTTGTCGGCTATGTTTTAGGAAAACTAGCTGATCACAAATTATGTCCAATCTAATATTCCAACCACACACTAAATGATTCTCAATTCAATAAAAAAACTATAAAGAATGAGTTCTAAGACATTGTGTATGCTTTAGAGAAATTACATTTTTATTTGGTCTTATCCAAGGTGATTGTACACACCGATCATGCTACCCTTAAGTATTTAATGAAAAAAAGGATTTCAAGCCAAGGATGATAAGATAAATCCTTCTGGTCCATTAATTTGATATTATAATCAAATATATCAAAGGCTTGGAAAATTTTATCGCTAATCATTTGTTCTGAATTAATTTTACACTCATCAAGGATGAGGACTCTATCAACATTGAAGTCGATATTCATGTTGACACCATTTTCATAATTATGGTAAAATTGTCATTTTTTGATATTTCTAATTATCTCTCCACGTGATTTTCTCACCAAGAAATCCATACAAATAAAAAATAATATTTTTATCTGAAGCAAAACAATATTGTTGGGATAAACCACTCTTTTTCAAGTGTTACACTAATGGCTTGTTGAGACATTGCATTCTCAAAAATGAAATCCAAAAAATGGTTTAAATATTTCATATGTCACCAACTGGAGGAAATCATGTTCCTGAGCACATCGTAGCAATGATTCTACAAAGTTCACTTTTTTGGCCCACCCTACACTAAGATACAAGGTAATTTTGTCTAAGATAATATAGGTTCTACTGAAATGGGACCATTGGGAAACTAAACTAAATGACTTAAAATACAATCATGGAAGTCAAAATATTTGATTTCTGAGGAATAGGTTTCATGGGAACATTTCAATATTCCCAAGAAAAGTCCTATATTCTTATTTGAATTGAAAATGTCTCAAAATGTGTATAATCTGAAGCCACGTCACATGACAAAACAAAAGTGTTCATTAATATTATAATAAATAATACATTATAAAGATTTGGATTTCTTATATTAATCATTAGTGATCAAGGAAAACATTTTTCCAGTCAATATATTAATGGATTACTGGAAAACTATGTAATCAGATATAATACCTAAACTTCCTACCACCCACAAATAAGTGGGAAAGTTGAATTATCAAACATGGAAATCAAAGAAATCTTGGATAAGACCATGAACACATGTTTATGAGACTGGAGATTGAAATTAGATTATGCACTATGGGCATACCCCACTATGTACAAAACACCCATTGGTACTACACCGTTCAAATTGGTTTATGGAATACTATGGCATCTTCCAGTTGAACTAGATCATCACTCATACAGGAAAATTAAGAACCTAAATTTAGATTCTCAAAATTCTAAAGAAGCAAAAATGCGGTAGTTATTGGAATTTAACAAAATAGAAAAGATTATTTTAAAAATGAGAATATCTACAAAGCGGGAACTATGAAATGGCATGATCAATAAAATGCAAGATGTATCTTTGTCCCTGGAAATAGGGTGCTTTAATTAAATTCGAGATTGAACCTTTTCCCTAGGAAGGTGAAATCTCAATTTTCCAGCCCTTTTGTAGTTATTCAGTTTTTCCCCTATGGGACCATTGAAATTTAGAATAAAGGTGATCACCATTCAAATTTAATGGTCAAAGGTTAAAAATATTTCAAGAACACTTTCATGAAGGTTGTTTCATCTTCCTAAAGTTCATCAGAGCCTTAAAGAGTAAACCTCTCGATGTTAATTGAAGCACGTACTGGGATGTAACCTAGGGAAGGTCATCTTAGACTAGATTTGTTTATAATAGCCTTAGTAATGCTTATAATATTCTAGGAGCTAAAAGACAAGGTTTATACCAAAGCTATGCAAAACAAATCAATTACACGTCGTGTAACCCTATTACACGATGTGTACCTTTTCTACTAAAAATTCAACAAACATAGTAGTACATGATACTTAGTTACTTGTCATGTATTCCCTCATGCCATTTTTTTAAAATAAGGTTGTGAAAATAGTCTTCAGGACCTAACTCCCCACATTTTCTCCCTGAAACTCCACCTTCCTCACACACAATCAAACCACCCTCCCTCCCTTTATCTCCCTCGCATCTAAAAACCACTTATCCTATTGGATATGGACCACTCTCCATTCCCTTACCACAAACCTACCAAAAATCCCATTCCTCTCCCCCCTTCTCTCGGTCGGACAACCCTAACCCCATCCTTCATGGCTGAGCAACTACACCCCCAACCCTCCAAATATGACATGGAACAAAATAGTGATCCCTAAACCTTTAGATTTTTCATCGGATCGTGATGATCTACCACTAGTGAAACACCCATGAGGTGCCACACCTCCCACATCCTCACCACCTTAGGAAGAAACTCCTCTACCTCCTGATGCAACCCATGTAGAACCCACCACTCAGGATGACTTCTTGACTAGATATGATGACTCATCCAGGGATGACAACCTATATTTTCACCCCATTCAATGATTATCAAACCCAAGTCACCACATCACCCTCAACCAACAACATAAAATTTAATGAGGAAAAACAAGACCCTCGACTTGGAAATTCTCACCAGCAGTACATCAGCAACGAGATCCTAGAGCTCCTCAACCGATTCCACATTTCCTCCATTTGTTGAGGTATGTGAGGAGACAAATAAAAAGCTATTCCTAGAGGTCCTTTATACGTTTGAGGTAGAGGTGGATAGCATGTACTTCTATCTAGGTGGTCTACCACATGAGATCTCATTTTCCAAATTTGGAATCATCCAAATCATCTATATAGAGATGTTTTATATGTTTGATATCTTTCCAGCACGTTAGCTCAAGCATCCCCAATCTGATTTGAGGTGACTATTGTAGATTATATCATGAAATACTAAGCTTGTGCATGACTCTCAGATCACTATGTCTACTCATCTATGATACCCAACCCTGCAAACACTGTATAGATCCTTGACCCATGTCTGGTTTTCTGATAGGATTTTCATTGGAGTGTGAGTCGAGTCAATGTCCTCATTTTGGCTGTAGATATGGGTGTCCAAACCTTCAACATTTCCACCCATTTTTCCTTTTACTATCATTCTCATTCACAATAGAACAAAGACACTTTGATGGGTGGCTCCTTAATCACCCACCTCACCCATCATCTTAGGGTTTTTGATGCTACTCGTCCCCTTACATACCTTGGACCTATGGTAACCATTGGGTTTTTGATGCTACACAAGATGAAACTCTTATTGAGGGATGATGACACTTACCACTGGGTAGCAGGCATACATGTGGCAGCCACTACAACACCAAACGAACCTGCACTCACCCCACCCAAAACTTCTCCTCCAACACCTCCCACCCATATCCCTACATCTACCACTACTAAATCAACTATTGCTCCACCGACCCATCCCAACCCACTATATCTTTGGGCCACTCGTTTATGAATCCTGGAGAACCTGATATGGATCTCAGCACATCTGAACCTCCTCATTGAAGAGATTTCTAATTTTACCACCCCTCTACCACACACTTTTTCTGTAGACTCTTAGCTAACACTAGTACCTATCGGACCCTCCTCTTCTACCATGCTAGAACCACCCAAAACACATATCGACCTACCCTTATAGATCTCTAACATTTCTTCCTAGCATGAGTACATCACCAAGAAGGCCCGAAAGGGCGAGGGGTCATCCACTACCACATCCACTGAGATTCTGTATGTAGATCCAGCCACCAAATTCACAACCCCACTAAGGATCAAAACTACTCCCACCTCATTACCCATCCCATATTCCCAGCACCATGACTCCACCCTTGATATATGACCCATATGCACCTACTGTCACCACTGACACTGACACAGCTAGACAGTCACCACCACCACCACCTGATCACGTGTGGATGTTGGAGGAGATTTTTGATGCCACTGAATTATCTTTATTGGACGCTTTGCTCATTTTTTAGTATCCATATCATGATCCTCTATTTCAGGTATGTTTTTCAATGGACATATACCACTATTTGTTCTAGTTCATTGAGTGAATTAGCACATGGCTGATATCGAACATCAAATTTAGGAGCTTCTACTAGAATTTCATACACAAAAACAACCACCAAGGGCTCATCTATCCTTCCTACTACATCAAATCCATGATTTTTATTCTTCTAAAGTCATAAATCCTACAAAAATATCCCATTATCTAGAGGACACTACAATGAGTATCTATAGATTCCAAAAGAGACACTGAGCTGATGGGCATCATCACCTGGTATTTTTAAACCATCGGTTTGGATAAAGAAGCTTTTTGTTATCGCTTTTTAGAGGCGACCCATATTTGATCAATTTTGAATCTTTATAATAATTTTAATATTTATCACATTATCATTCATTGTACAAATCATTTTGAAATTAAATAAAATTGGGTTCCATTTCTCATCATACTGTGAACCTTCCTATAATTTTTCATTCAAATATTTACAAACAAATTGTCTAATATTTTATCTAGTGAATGATTTTTATTTATAATACATTTTTTAGGTAGCCCAAATTCTAAATCAAGATACTCAATCTCTTCGATGGAATTACAATTCTTATATGGAGATATTTATGCCTTAATTATTCATTTGTTCAATTTTCATTTCATTATTCTGATCTTTATTTTCCCACAACACTATCACAATTCTTCCATGGACAGTGTAGCCACTGTCATCTTCTAAGTATGGGGGAGTTTTTCACAAATTTAACTTTCAATATACTTATTTTTTTTCTTATTCTCATTTATCTAGGAGACATTTTTCAATTTGGAAGCATGATTTGAACCTAAAAAACATTATAGCCATTTAAATAAAAGAAAAACTAAAGATAGAAATTGTTGTAAGTCCTTGCTTTATCTATGTTATGATTTTTAGAATGAATTTTGAGTTTAGTGATTTAATTCAAATTCATGTTTTTTTAAATAATAATTATTTTTATTATTAATTGGTTTTATACCCTTAGCGATTAAAAGTTTTTGTTTTTATTCTCACTACTGTGAGTATTCTAGCTAAAAATTGTATATTATTTTTTGATCATATTTCTTGAGTGAAACCTAGGACATATAGACCAATTATAACATGCATAGATATCATATTGAGTCTATGACTGAAAAAATATAATTTTAAAATGGTTGAGGAAATATTTGTTGAGAAACTTTTTCCTAAGACCCACCATATATATTTCCCTCTATAATCCTATAATTTCAATTAATGAACATTTAGGATATAGTTATTCCCAACAAATTATCCCATCTTACCCTAATATTTGTATAATTCTTGACATTACATTCAACAAGTATAGGGGAAGATTTCAGATATCACGTGATGATTTTACTACGGAGATGTATTGTATTTCTCATCAGACCCTTTTTTTGTGATCTATTTATACTTAGTATCATTTCAAATATATCATATTCCTTTAAAAAATACAAATTTTATATGAATAATTGACATGGGTTTTGTATTAGTAATGTCAAAAATCAACATTTTTAAACTGATGAATCTCTTAAAGGGTTATATGTGGTTAGGGGATGAATGTGAGATCTTAACTAGTCATGACATTCAAAAAAAATACTAATGAAAAATAAAGGAATATGATACCCTTCTTGCACTTACAAAACTTATACATAAATCCAACATGAGTTGATGGGAGGGTTGAATTTTTTTAGCAATGGAAGAGTTATTTTGTTACACATTTCAGGAAATTCATGCATTATAATTCTAGGCCCATCCACATTTTTTAGCTTTTTTCTTAGTATTTACCTCCTACCAACAACCTGAGAGTTATTAGAACCTTATTGTTGAAGCCTTCATGATTGATTTTGTAGTTTTCTCTAAAAAGTGGAGATTATAGAACCAACACAATCCTATAATTAAGAGCATGTACTCATGGTATGAGTATAACACTCATTTTATTTTTCCCTATGTGATGAGATAAAATCCATTGTGAGGTAAATTTCAAATGGGTCTAGAGTACAAGGACCAATTTAGATATTAAAATTAAAAGATTGATTTTTTAAAAGCTAAAATATGAGGCATGACTTATTTTATATATTGGGAAAATTCTTTAGAAAGACTTATTCAACTTAGACATAGTTTTATTTTCATAAATAATGAGTGTTTCCTATTTTAAAAATTTCATACCTTTTTGAAATCTCGATTGAACCCTTTTTTCTTGTGGAAAATTAGTTGTTCAAATGTGGGGGAATATGATAATCTAAAATTATATATACAGTTTTATGTCGTTTCATTAAGTATTTCCAATGATATATTCAATAATGTTCTTTTTATGTGTTGTTCTTTGCATAAAGATGGATTCTAATGTTTCAAATGAGAAAATGTAGAAAAAGGTTAAATTTTCCTATTACATATTGGGAAACCTCATTACACAACATGTAGAGGAGGTTAACAACATGTAGTATGTCATGAAGAAATTCATAATAGAAGTTGTGAACATTTCAAATAGAAAATCTATTACATGACATGAGTTTCAGATACACATCATGAAACCACTGAATGTAATTCTTTCCCTGAATATAATGCTCATTAGAGGATACACATCATGAGTCCCAGATACACACTGTGAAAGGAGTAAAACATTCAAATATTATACTAGATAGGCATGAGATACACATAGATTACAAATCTATAGAGAAAAAACATGGATTAACATTACATGACGTGAATCCCCATTACACGTCATGTAATGTTTTTTCTATATATAAAACAATAGGTCATATGATTTTGGAGGCTTTAGAGAACACACATTTTTTTCTTTCGTACCTCTTTCATTCTCTAATACTCCCTCTACTCCAAACATGAAATTTATTAGTCTCATTTTATTTAATTTAATACATAGTTTGTGGATCAAATTCAAGGCCATTTTGTATTCCATTTACACTACTGATGTCATTTCGCTGGTTATTAATTTAGGGTAGTAATCCATGACCAACAGTTGGTGTAGTTGTTATCATCCTTGTTTCATGTAAGTAGTTAATTGAATTGGGTTTGATTATAGATCTATATTTCTTCTTCATGATTGAATGTTCATTAAAATTGGATTAGATTAAATAATTTCATTCTTGTAAATCATTAAATCTCATTTTTTTTCTATAATGTAAATCATGATTTAAATTAGTCATTTATCTTTATTCAATCCTACCATGAGTTTCTAAACCAGCTATAGTAGGGATAGAGATTAGTGGTATCTGAGATAAATAAATCCTTAATTCTCAACATGGTAAACTTAGAGGTTAGTAATAACGATAAATAAAAAATTTAGATCTAATTCATTCAAACATCCATATCCATGAGACATTTGAATTAAGGACCCTATTTTGGTTAGAGTAGATTATGATATTACCAATAGCCTGAAACACTTTCTTCCTTATAATCTAACTATAATGAATCTAGGTTGTCACTATCTCCAGACCAAGGAATAGTTACCTCCTAGGTAGAACTAGTTGATTTGAACATAATCAAATAGATAATCATCTTTATTCATAGCCTAAACATTAAGATCCTGCCATGTTATGATTAAGATCATATTTTCTACAAAACCCATATATTGATCCCAGTCACTTCCTTATTTCTAAATTCAACCCTGAACTCTCTAGCAATAGTTTTTCTAAACTAAACCAAAATTATAAGGAATCCAATTCAAAAGGGTTAAAGCCAAAGTATTCAATCAGAAGAAAAATTCGCCATGGTATTTACCCTATAACATATCTATATTATGTCTCAGTAACATGTGAGGTTTCAAAAACAATCAAATCTAATATGACCATAGCTCGTGAGAATTGAATGACGTGTGTGGGTGTGTAACTTAATCAATTAATCTAACCACATTTCAAAGACATATCTTCCAAACCATTAAAATAAAACTATACTTTTATTGGAAAAATGTTTCCAAGTATCAAAACAAAACAACCATTTTACAATCATCATTTTAAAATCATGTTACCATATTCAATGTTTTACAAAGCACCCATTTCTCGCAATTCCATAAACTGTTACCAAAGAAGGTTTTCATAAATAAATTTTAAAATAGTTTCATAATAAGTTTAAAGGAAAAAAACCAATTTGAAACAAATCTATCAAGTAATAATAATAGTATTTTTGAGTAAAGCCACATACCTCGAGAAATATGGTTAAAAAAGAAGGACCCAAAAACACCCACAAAACTTGGTTGAAAATCAAAAAACCCCACCTTAGATATATTCCCATAGCTTCAATAAGGACAAATATGAACATGATTGGAATAAAACACCTAATATACATCCACATCAAACAATATATAAGAAAATAAGAGAGTGAATAAAGTATATATAATAAAAACCAAGAAAAATACCATAAATGAGGACTTGCTAGGGGAATCAGGCTTCATTACCCCAAAAAATTCCTCAGAATTTCTTACAATTCAATGGAGAAAGGTTAAAAATCCGTTGTGAGGAATAAATATCTAATTAGGGGAAAATGGAGGGAAAATGAGGGGTTAAAAGTTTATCTTGACCTAGATCCACTTTTTTAGGATCTTGTTTTTAAACTATGCTTGGTTAGTTGCATAGTTAAAGAAACCATGCATTAACCATGTTCCAGCCTCTACCTTAAAGGGAACCTCACATGGTTGGCCACATAGTTAGATAAACTATATTTCAAATGTGAGATATCTCAATATCCCACTTTTAATGGTTTCTCCTATGTGTCCACAAGGTTTACGGATAATGTGCGCCTAACTGTGCACCTACCAAGAAGTCCTTATTCCTCCTTATATAGTTTTTAGTAGAATTAAAATACATTCCTCAAATTGTTCACCAACCACACACCTTTATAATGTCCCCAAAAACATTTTAAATGTATTCCAAACCCTCCAAAACTTCATCAATACACTTTATATACTTATAAATCAAAAAGAAATGGAATCTTACCTGAAATTGGGGGTGCTATATTCTTCCCACAATTCATCTTTCCTTCCTTGCAATAAAGAAAAGATGAATTTCACTAAAATTGTTTGAGCCATATCTTAACCATATAATTCTCCAATTCCATATTCACTTCCTTAATCTAACAATGTTTCAACAAAACCCACACTAGAACAATGTTTTTTAAATGAAAGGATTTATCTTACCTATCCATAATTCACACTGGGATATACAGCAATGAAGCATCTGGATCTAGGTCAACATGATACCATTGAATCACATGGTTGGGATCAGGTTGATACATTTTTGACTGATATACATGAAACAAAATTTTCACCACAGTGAAGAGTGGGGGAAATACAATTGATATTACACCTCATCAACTCATTCAAGTGTCTCAAAAGGTCCTATGTATCATTGATATAACTTTACCTACTTCCCAAAATGATGATTCCTAAGCCTTGGAAAGATTATCATGAATATATGATCAATCACCTAGACTGAAAACAACTATCAATAATGATTCTCATATGATTTTTGACAAGTCTGATTCATCTTCATACATTTTCTGATCAAGTGAATCTATTTTATTGCCTCTAGTACAAGCCTCGGCCCAACCATTAAAGTATCTCCCATTTCCACAAAAAAAGTGGTGAATGACAAGGAAACTCATAAAATGATTCCAGAAAAGGAATATGTATCAAGGATTTATAACTTTTTTTATACATGAACTCCACTAATGGTACATTCTCCTCCCATGAACCACCAAAATCAATTACAAAGACTTTAGCATGTATTATAATGGTTATATTTTCCTTTCATATTGTCTATCCATATGAGGATGATATGATGTATTCATAATCAACTCAGTCCTAAGGGCTTGTTGTAAGGACTTATATAAATGAGATGTAAAACTTAGGTCTTTGTTTGACATGATTGAAACCAGTATGCCATGTCTTTTTACCACTTCTAGGATATACATTTTATATAAGTACTCCACTATAAGAGATTCATGAATAGAGATGAAATGAGATGACTTTGTGAGAAAATACACTATCACCCATATGAAACCATGATTTTGTACCATTCTTGGGAGACCTTTTACAAAATACATGGCTATATACTCCTATTTCCAAACTTGAATAGGTAAAGAATATAACATACAGGCTAGTCACTGATTCTGTACCATAACGTTCTGATAAGTTAAGCATCTTCAAACAAATGCATTCTTCTTCTTTTTCATACTAACCCAACAAACCTATGCTTTCAATTCCTTATAAAACATCTATATTCTAGGATAAAAAACCCATGTTGAATTGTGGTAAGTGTAAAAATGTTGTCCTTGACAAACCATAGGTACAACCAACTAATATCAAAACTACAAAATGAAATCACATCCAATTTCTTTCCATTAATGGTCTCTCCACTATTATGTTTTGACTTTATAGAAACACATTCTGAATCAGATTTATGTACCTTTGTAACTGTTTCAACCAAATTAGGAAAAAATTATACTTGAAATAAAAATGCAACATCACCTTAGTCTTCACATTCCATGTTAATGTCTTCTATCACTGACAAAAACTACCACTGATCTGAAACCTTTTTTACAACGGATCATATGAATTTCCACTTAATTCAACTCCCACTGAATTCCATTTAAAAATAGTATACATCAAATAAAAGTAAGAAATTTCGTGATACTCCATCAATATTATTTGTCTCAGGTTCAAATCCTTTTGAGAGGAAATATGTATCAAGATTTTATGATCTGTAAAAAACTATAAATTTCTCACCTAAGAGGTAATGAATCCAATTCTTCACAGCATGGACAATGATAGCTAACTCAAAATTGTCTATTGGGTAGTTATTCTCCTGAAACCATAACTTCCTGGATCCATATGAAACAACATGATCTCCTTGCATGATAACACATCCCAAACATGATCTTAAAGAACCACAATACACCACATTCCCTTGTCCTCATTCTAGAAAAATCCAGATTGGTGATGATGTAAGGTGAACCTTAAGCTCTTGAAAGAAATTATGACATTACTCAACTTATTATAATGGAACATTCTTCCTTCTAAAATCTATAATAGGTGATTCTAGTAATAAAAGATCATGAAAAAAAGAATCGTTAATTATCATCTAGACCAAAGAAACATCATATCTTGAAGGAATTATTTGGAGGTTTCCTTGAGATAACAAATTATATCTTTTTTGGAACAAAAAAATCACTTTTTTAGATATTACAGTTATAAGGAAACATGACTATTATATCTATAAATAGCACTTTTATAATTTGGTATACAAACGATTATCACATAAGATTCACAACACGGTTTCCAAGTGGTGTTAATTCTCACCACTTGTCCCTGAAAACACCAATATTACATCCATAAACACTAGTATAAAGGAACCCAAATACCTATAAATATCTAATTTTTTCAATTCCATAAATACCACTACTTCATTCTTAAGACCCAAAGTCACTACCACATACTCATAATGCTTATATATACTTCTTAAATCTATCTTTGGAATATCCTCTTTCTTAACCCACAATTGATGATATATTTATCACAATTAAATTTTAGATAACCATTGAGATACCCTAAATTGATCAAATAGATCATAAATCCATGGAAGTGGATAGTGATTATTTATCATAACTTTGTTAAGCTTATGATAGTCCACATATAACATAATAGTTCCATCCACCTTTTTGACAACATGACCGGTGCTACCTATGGAGATGTTCTTGGATGAATGTACCCTTTTCTTTCCAACTCTAACAACCACAATTTTGTCTCACTTAATTCATTTACTACCATCTAATATGATATAAGTGAAATAATTCTGGACCCTAAAATGAGAAAAAATGTAAAATCCACTTCTCTTGTGTGTGGAAACCTTGAGAAATTTTCCAGAAAAATATCAAGAATCTGATCAATGATTGATAGAAAAATGACATTATAGATATCCTCCAATGATTTCAAACTCTAGGATTCAAAGTGGTATGATAACATTCCTACTTCTAGTGACAACATGCCTATTTCACCTAAATTTACATTCCTTTCCCCTATAATGAGGTGATTGATTCCATATTTAGTTGTAAAAATAACCCTTTGGGTATGATAGTTGATGTGGGCCTTTAAAATTGTCGAACAATCCATACATGGGATTATATCATAGGAATACATCTCAAGAATAAATAAGTTCCATATCATCTCAGCTGCATCAATATTTATAAACATTCTTTACACATAGAGGGTTGAAATTCTCTTTGTCCAAGAGGAGTTTTCAGTTTTAACACCGAAAGAATCATCTCAAAATTTAAACATAAAAAATAAATGAAAAAATAAGTAATAAAGAAATGGGTTTAACCCATATCAAACAAAACATTAATAAGGTTATAATTGAATATAATATTACCTCTCATGGTCAATGGTCTAGACTGATCGTCCATAATAAGTTTCTCATCTCCATGTAATTATTTACTCTGATCACATTGTTCTTTATTGCCTTATTAATATTTCCCCTATCAAGGATTTATGGTATTCCTGGTATCAGTATGTCTAGATCTATTCTACTAATGAGAGGTATTATTCTTCCCTTGTCTCGTTAAAGTGTACAATGTTTGCGAAATATGATACGTGTCTTGAACACCTGACCATAGAACACTGTGATAATGGAACCAATGATACCTCATCTAATTACAATTGTGGCATGTATTAGGTGGTTCTATACGATCACACTTAATGTGGTCCAAAGTACCAAATTGGAAACATCCTGGAATTATATATGGTTTGGAGGAATATTTATTGACCCATATATCTAATTCTAATCCATACTTCAACCTTAGAAATAGGTGTCCCTATTTTGCTTTAACCTTGCATTAGCATTCCCACAGTTTCCCATAGGTATCAACATTCCCCCTCCACATATAGCTCATTTTTGTACTCTTTTATTTATTTATTAAAAACCACTTTAAGGAAAATTGGGAACTGTACACGGACCCTCAAAAACAAAGATAGCCATACAGATTTCAAAATTTAGAATATCCCTAAATAACCAAAATCAATGTGCCTTGATCCATCTCCAGACACCCTGTTACAAATTTCAAAACCACATGCCAACATCAATTCCTCGAGACATGAGACTGCATTGAAAGATGTCATGGTCACTTCATTAACCATTGTGTTGCCACCATCATCACATCGCCGCTTTCACCAACACATACCCACTGATCTCTCTAAACTTCACCATCATCACCATCGCCAGACTTCAAGCAACACATCACTATACCTGAGTCCCTTTACCAACTAGCACTCGTCACTGGAAAAGTAGTCGATCCAATAGAAAAAAATTCACGTCACCAGATAACCATAACTCCAATCCATCGTCGCCGTTGAGGAAGCTATCACTGTTTACACCATCGCACAGAACCTCATCATCCTTGCCATTATCGTAGACATCGCACCACCAAGATCTATGCTGCAAACAACACAATCGTCCTGCCATCTTGACACCGTTGCCACTTTCATCCTCGAATTATCACTATTGTGAATGCCAACATTGATACCTCATCGATATCTGCCACCAACAGCCAAAAACCTCAAACAAAATGACTGCCATCAGGACAAATCTGAGGAAGGGAGGAAAAGAACTTGAAATGAAACCCTAAAGGGGACTATAAAAAGAAAAAACTGGGGATAAACCCTGAACTAAACATGGGATGAAACCAAAAAGGGACGACCGACAACCGCCATAACGATTGCCCAAAACCTCAGAATATCACTCGCTCCATATCTGACCTGGAGAGGAGAAATGTAATTCGAGGTCAGAGCTTGGTTGAGGCAGCTGGTGAAGAACCTGACCCAGAAAAAATAATCGACACCGAAAGTACTTTTAATCCCATCGTCCACCGAACCACAGAACCTAATGCCTCTTGGTTACCACCGTGCCAGATCCAACTGGGAGAGGCGTAGAGAATTCTGAGGCCAGAGCAGGTTTAGGGCGTCTAAGGGAACCTGCAGCTCGAACGCCATAAGGGAGAAAACAAAGGAAAGAGTACTGAATAGAATCCCTAAAAGAGTATGAGGGGTGAAGACCAAGGGATAGAAAGGGGAAGCGACATAGGAGGAGAAACTCTTGGCAATGGAGATGGAGGCGCAAGGGTATCGCTGGCTAGGGGAGAATAGATCCATGAATATACACTCCCTATAACTCCTGATATGTCACTTTCTTCCACTGCCTCTCTATTGACTGTCTCTGTATAATCCTTTAGAGAAAGTGCATCAATCTTCAAGTGAATCTCCTACCTCAACCTTGATTCAAAGATATGTGCCTTCAAGGATGTACTAGAATAATCATTGGGTGAAAATCAGACTACATTAATAAATTTATCCATGTAGTCTATCATAGAGAGGAATTCCTATTTAAAGATGAAGAAGTTCATCATTTTTACAATTTTGAATGTACAGGGATGGAATTGTTTGTTGAAAAGTTCTTCAAAATCATCCCAAGCATGGCCTTGGTTAAATTTAGATTGAACTGTTAAATTCCATCATGGGTATGACAGATCCTCTAGAATATACGTCACCATATTGAATTTCTGATCTACTGGTGTGTCTGGTAAACAGAAGATTTGATTCATCATATTCATCCACACATTTGCCTTTTTTTCTGAATCACCCTAAAAGATGGGTGGATTCTGCTTCTGGAACTGGAGATAATGATCAAATTGCCTTGTTTTATCCCTTAAGCTCCCTCTATCCATAACCTGGAATGAATAAACTATACTCTGAACTATCTGTTGGTTCACCTATGGCTCAGGTGCAACCATAGTTTTTACGTATTCCATTGGTTGGTTCTTACAATGCCTACGGGGTGTTATTTTCTATAAAACTGACAAACACCCTAATTCTTACTCTCTAGATACTGAAGGATTAAAAATTTAATATCATACCACTTCACAACTATAAAAATAGTTCTTTCCAAAAAAATTCATTTTCTAAGTTCAAAAACTTTTTTAAAAAGTCAACTTTCTTTTGAAAAAAGACCCACTTTTAAAATACCACAACCATTCCATTTTTTAAAATCCAACATTTTAAAACAACTTTAACACTTTTAAAAAATCAATAATTTTCCACAAAAACATAAATCATTACTCAAAATAAAATTTTCACTACCATTTTGAAGTCATTTCTAAAATGCATGTCATTTTATTCTTGTTGGCTAAACCCAAGACAATGAGATTCTAAATCCTATAAGTGTTTTCAAAAAACATATTTACGCAACTCCATGGTTACTTGAAGTTCAAAATAAAAAAAAATAGCTATGAATTTTTATGCTATACATTTCAAGTCCCAAAAATCTTTCTCCTTTTTACCAACCCAACACAAGGACTAAATTAGAATCATTTTCAACTCAAAGTACGACATGACTGATCACAATTTCAAACACTTACCATGATTGGTACCACATGAAAGTTAAAGACCGAACAATTTAATACCACTTGTAACATCCCACCCCTCTTCATTGGATTGAGAAGGTGATGTAACATTACTTTTCCTTAAGTGACATCCCCATGGAACCAAAGGATAACAATAAATTCCAAGGGATTCAATAATATATGGGGGAAATTTTTCCATTTAAAAAAAAACAACCAAACATGCCATAAAAAATACTACTACATGATGCATGGTAAAAATTTAAAATTAACATGATGTAATACCATTGAAATCAAAACGAAGCTTCAACAAAGTATCATAGAGAAATACTACTAACATCAAAGTACACAACAAAAGAAAAAACCATGAAAACTAAAAAACTCAAATATATAAAATCACATCTACCAACATGATACATGATCCAACTCAACAAAACATCTAATGTACCACAAATCATCACTAAAGAACTGTGATACTTTACCTTTTATCGTGTCCCAGAAAATGATATCTACAAAATCACAAAAGATCAAAATTAGGGGTGAGTAATGAAACTCAATAGGGTTTAAAAAAATAATTCCTTAATAACTCCACTAGGATATAACATTCTATCACATTTTTATAAAACAATTTAAAGAATTTTATATAATATCCAAGATGTTTCACACCAAAACAATTTTCCATTCTAAAATAGTTTCTAAAGAAATAAACCAAAAATTCATTTAACCATTTCTAAATATCCAAGATGGAATAACCCATTCCATTTCACATAACCATGCATGAAAACTTTCAACCATGCATGTTTGGATTTACCACTGATGGTGGAAGTTCACAACCATATCTTGTCCCATTGATGGTGGTAATTCATGACCAATATCCATCCCATTCATATATCTCTTACTCAATTAAGCCACACTCATGCCAAAACCATATTTTAAAAAATATATATAAAACCAAACTTTTATTGAAAAAATTTTACATGCTTCAAAATTAAATAACAATTTTAAAATCATGTTACCGAATTCACTTTTTTGAAAATCACCCATTTTGCACAATTCTATAGACCATCGCCAATTAAGGTTTCCATCAAAAAATTGCACAATAATTTTAAAATAAATATAAATCATAAAAATAAATTTTAAACTAGTAATTCATTTTCTTATTATATGAGTTGAGAGTGATGCCACATACCTTGTGAAAAATGGTGAAAATCAAGAACAAAATCAAAATGATAAAAAAAATAAGGTTGAATATCCAAAAACCCAGTTTAGACCTCTCCCCAAAAAACCAATAAAGACAGGTCTAAAAATGATTTGTATAAAAATCATTAGAGCAGTATATATCATACTAGATCTTAGAAACAGAGAGAGGGAACAAATTGTATCTATGTTAAACAATGAAACACTAACATAAAAAAGGACTTAGAAAGGGAATCGAGATTCAACGTCCAAAGAAACACCACTGAATCACTTAAAATTCAATTGGGAAAGGTCTCATATCCTTTTGGAGAAGGAAATATCAAATTAATTTCTAAATGGAGGAAAATGAGGAGTTATAAGTTAATCCATTCTAAGATCCACTCTATTAGGATGTTTTTTAAACCATTCTTGTTCAGTCACACTGTTAGGAAGTTCATGCGCTAACCTTGCACTAGCCGCTGCATTAATGGGAACCTCGAGTGGTTTGCCCACATGGTTAGATAAACTATGTTCTAATGATGAAAAATATCATTGTCCCAAATTTAACGGTTTCAAATGGGAGGTCGCAACGATTAGACAAACTGTTAACCTAACCATGATTCTACCCAGAATCTCATGTTCCTCCTTACATGGTTTACTATAAGTGTTTCATGGTTCCCACAAAGCATTCACCAACCGTGCACCTTTTAGAAATCCCCGAAAACAATTTTAAAGTCTTCCAAACCCTCCCATACATCACCCATACACATTATATACTTAAAAATAAAAAATAAATGGTTAATTACTTGAAACCATGGGTACTATAATAACAACACTTTAAAACCAAGGTCATTCTGATAGGAAACATGAGGCGGTAGTTCTTGGTAGCTACAATAATATTTTTTTCCTCCATTTCTTACTTGTATATCTACCTCAACTCGGTCAATCCTTCTAAATCTACTTTCTTCATATATTTGAACACATATGTGAGGACAAAAAGTTTTATATAAAACCCAATATATAGAAATAAATAAATTTAAATCAATAAAAAATAGAACATAATCTTCACCTTGCTTCATTTATTGGGTGAAATATTTCTTCCAGTGGAACTTCATTCCACATGTGAAACAAACAACATCATGTTGACTTGATTACCCCTAATATTCCTCTTCTTTGAGGGGAATGAAGACCATTTGAGTTAAAATATATCCACTTTCCCTTTCCATTTTCACACCATATGGACCAAAGGCTATTCACGCTCCATATTGTTATCTACATCGAAAAGAAGAGTGAGGATATCTAGAAGATAATTTTCAATATTGTTTTCATTAAAATTTTCAACAATTATAGAGAAGCACTGATGGAGTGATGCAAGACTGAGATCGATGCCTTGTTATTTGGGGAGTTTTAACCCAAAAACCTCTAAGCACTCAATGTATCCAATGATATTGACTCCATGAGGCCCGACTAGGGTACCCTCTGAAATATTTCTTTAGAATAGAACCTAAGACATCACAAATTGTTCCTATCTAGATCTCTCTTCATAAACACCACAACGGTTCTCAATAATTCTATATGGATCCATGTTTTCCTGGGATTTCATGAGGTTACTAGACATATATGATATAATAAAACAACGAACATTGACCACATTACTCAAATGTTTTTCATAGATTAGGACTTTTGAATCACTCATCTCTTTTTAGAAAGATTAATAAGTGAGTATTGTACATGTAATATTTTCATTTATGGAATAAAATAACCCGATGGCAATTAAACCACTCTTAGATGTTACTTTCAGTGAGTATATTGTATTTATTCAATATAGATTGAAGGGATAATGTAGATAATGAACTTGACATTTTATTCTAAATTGAAAAATCAATTTATTAGTACTTTTAATAATTACAGATAATGTGAGATAAAATAATTAATTAATTTTATTTAATATACCAATATGTTATCAAGTTCTAATATCCCTCTCTATTAAACTAATAACTTCTAGTTTTTAGGAAACTCTAGTGTCAAGGATGCATATTCCCCTCAGCATAACCCCAGTAAGGGTTGGTCAAGACAATTTAATATATTTAGGTAGGTGGGTCTTTTCAAATTTTGATCTTGCAGCTCCTTGATATGTTTAATGAACTCCCCAATCCAGAAAACATGACTTGGATTTTCTATACACTTGAACTCAAATAACACCATGTCTAAAAAGTTATACTTATCTCTATGTAAAATGGATAATTCAACTAAAAACATTCTTGATAACACCCCTTATAAATGTAAGTGTCCCAACAAGGGTTAATTAAACACTTAGTTTTATTAGTTTCATTCCTTATCATGCAATTGAATTCCATGCCTGATTTAATATCTATTTGATGGGTTTTTAATTTATTATGAAAAATTTTTATCATGTTTTATCTGTTACATGCCTTTTTAATATTAAGTAGATGTTATATAATTAATTAAACGTGTTTTGATAAAACATTTATAAATATTCAATTTACTTAAATTCCATATTTTCACATTAATTCATTTTTTTATGTGATCATGGTCTTGAATCCATAAAATAATTAATACAGTATATTGAAATAAATAAATAATAATTGACCCATTCATGAACTTTTCAAATGGTTGATTTATTCAGAGGAAATAAATCAACCTATTACCTAGGGGAAATAACTTCTTATGTCATAATTGGCACACGATATAACATTCTATGTGTCCACCTATGTATCTACTATGTTGGAATCAAAAGGGTTTTACCTTGAACCACCTACACATGCCTTGGTAGACTCCATTAATTACATGTATTTATAAATAACACATAGGCAAGAGGAACCAATAGATTGGTCAAAAGAGATTACATAAGTAACCATGAACACGCATGTACGATGTAGTAATTGTGGGTGGGATGAATAACTTGTAATCATATTTAATTCAACAATAAATAATTGGAAACACATTAAATAAACTAAATTAAAGAATCAAAAACATACACATGTCTTGGTTAATCTCATTAACGGTCATACATGAAAAATATGTGCAAAAGTAAATAGATAAAATTCATTTTTAATTAATTTTTAATTGTTAATATAAACACATTTACAGTAATTAATTAAATAATTCCCTTTCATCATAATGACTTTCTAAATCTACTTAGAGAAAACCATCATTTTTATATTTATAAAAAAATAATAGAAGAACCAATTTTTACAGATTATTACATTAAATTAATTGATCATTTAATTTTTTTTTTAAACATACTAAATATTTGAACTCTTAAAGTGGAAATAGAATAAATAATATTTTAATGATGTAATTTTTAATTATTTCACTAATTTAGTGACTAAATAGTGTGTACTCCACCAAAATGGTGTGTACCTTAGTTTCCATGTATCTAGGTTGCACACCTAGGGCTTCGATGTGGTGACTTGGCCAGAGTAGATGATTGTTACATACCATATACATGCCATGTTATCCACTTTTCATGTTGACAGGATATCCTCTAGGATCTTCGGTCTCTATATTGTGAAGATGAAATAACATGTACAAGATAACTACACATCATCTATCCCTTATGTTATTTTTCCTATATTCTTTCAAAATGAATCAGCGTGTATTTTGAATGTAGGAAATGATGAACTACATTACATGCACACTACATACACATCATGTATATCATAAATTCCACAAGCTTTCATTATCACTTAGTTTGAAAATGTATAATGACCACATGGATTGTGCAATTTACACAACTAACCCATGCAGACTACACGGTGTGTATTCCAGCAACATGTTGTGTAATCCAACCACCCATGTGCTAGGTTGGCTCGGTCCACACATGGTGTGTAATAAATGCACCATGGGTAATTAACTACTCAATGTTTCATGTATCCCAAGGCATGTCTAGGTACAACATACTATGGTACATGACATGTACTATAGCTATATGTCTTGAAACCCAATCTTACTAGAACAAAATTGGAAATTCATTATAGAGTCTCTGATCATTAGTCATCTATTCATGGACCTTTAACAAAATGAAACATTGAATAAACATGATTAATATATCAATAAAATGTTAAATAAAATCATACTAAATAACGATTGATATGAAATGAAAACATTGAACCACTATTATGTATTGATCAATAATCAAATAAATAATTATAAATTTTAAATGTGACTCCTCTGATAAAACTTATTAGTTATAAGAATAATAGAATCTTGTAGTAGTGGGAGATATATTTGGAAATTATTTTAAATAAAATTTCTCAGAACCCCAATAGAGGATCTTTTATGTTAAATTTATAATTAATTTATATATATATATATAGAAGAAATATATACCTGGGATTAGGATATTTCTTCATTTTCAATGTTGATCTTCTGAAAACCCTTTCGGATTTCCTTTATTTCATTGTGAGGATCCAAGGATATAGTCCCTCTAGTTGTGATCCAAATGTGCTCCTTTGATCCTTGAGAATGCCAATCAATTTTTGGGTGTAAGTGCAGTGAAAAAATTGTATCATGTCATTCTTGTTGATCAATTATCTTTCGGTTTTGAAATAATATCTCTCTCATTCCATGTTCTTAATAGGGAGAGAGGAGGAGGATTCGAGAGAGAATTTCATTTGGTGCAATTATTCTATATTTTCATATTTCTCTACACAATAGACATAACCATCTATTTATATATATATATATATATTATGTTAAAATACTATTTAATTTCATACTAACCCTTAAACAATATAATAAAATTTAATAAACTCCATGTCATGTAATAATAATAATATTAATAATATAATTATATGAAGGAATGTGCTAACATTCACAATAACTAATAATATTTTACAAACTTCATAAGTAATACTTTTCATTGGACACGGTATTGGTCTATTAAAACTCATATAGAATTTATTGAACACCCAAATAAATATAAAATATTTATATTCATCAATAAATATTTTATGTTGATAAAACTCGAATAAAATTATTCCTCTATCTTGAGAAAAATATTTAATCTCTTAATTAAATTCTAATTTAATTTAATCATTAACAACATAGAAACATAGTGTGGGGCCCTCTAGGATTATTTCACATTAGTATTGGGAAGCCCTTCCTAAATTCCAAGATCACCATCTAGTAATGGGTTAAGGAATCCAAGAGAAATAAATTAATGTCGCAATGATTAAAACCATATATGAATACTCATCGTGTAATATAAAGCATTTTTTCACAGTATCTCATCTAGGGGATTTCACATATTTGTCTCCATCCAATATAATCGACACATATTTACTTATCTATTTGAAAAAAATTATAGTTTCACCATGGCCATGAAAGTTTGGGAGATAGTTCTATACCAATCAAAGGGTCGTGATATCATCTTCCATTCCATTAATAAAATATCATTCATGACACACCCAATGTAACCTACTTCCTGCCAACATATGGTCTAATGGTTTTCATATGAAAACATAAATGCATGAGTCATAAAATGCATTAAGGATAATGTTGATGTATAAGGACTATTACTCACACTCACATATTGGAATATCTTATGACATTAAGACATGAAAAATTCCTTTTGGATGAACTATTCTCATATTCTCCCATCTTGGATATTACCAAGTGTAAATTTTTTTAGAAGAATATTTTTTTTCATCTGATTACTTGAACATGATACTATATGTACTATGTGTCCCATCACAGTATGTTATCATATTACAGAACATTGATTAAGAATATATTCATAGCATGTCATGTTTTTCATCATAGTTGACCTTATCAATTTGACGTATACTCTAGATAATTATTAAGTAAAATTATAGTAGATCAATGAACAATAGATCATATAATGTTTTATTAATATTCCAATCATTTAATAGTCATGTAATAAAAGTAAAAAAAATTTGGTCTAATGACACCAACTCCAATAGTTTATGCTTATAATAATGAGTTAGGTGGTCTCATACAGTGTACCTATTAATCGAATTTTTTTTAATTTCTTATTTTGAAATTAGTTTCTAAAGTTATTTTTTAACATTATTTTTGGTCTTTTGACCATGGTTTTCTTATTTAATGATAAATGAATAAAACCACAATGATAAGGGATTTTGAAACAAAATTTATTGGTAATTAAAAATAGTTTCCAATTGAAATGATTTAGTTGAATAGATTTATTTGATGTTGGTTTTTAAATCTTAATGGCCTGTCGGTTTTTATGATAATTTGAAAAATGAATTGATTTGAAAGAAAATAATTATTATCAAACCCTATTGATTAAGTTTTTTTATATTGAAATGAAATATCTTGTGAAAACATGAATTTTGGTCTACTTATGAAATTATTTATGAGACTGATGAATGATATCCCTTGATTGAACTTTAAAATGAAGCTTATAAGAACTAGTAAAATAGGTGGGTAATCTAGTAATACCATGAAAGGAATGTTTAGATCTACATTGAAATGGAATTAATGATTGAAATACTAACTATACATTGATTAGTAGGGGATACCCTTATAGGGGTGGACTCCTACCACCTATGCACAAAACACTAGGGTAATGTGCATACCTATTTTCCACGATCACTGAGAAGTGTGAGGATCCATGAGACTTGAACTAATTTTCTCATGAACACTATTATGATGGTTCTAGGATTTTTTTGAAAAAACCTTTCATAATTTTAGGAAAATGATTTAAATATTCATTCCTTGGGAATTATTTTCCTTTTAAAGTGATTGATGCCCCAAAAATATAAATTCTTATAAATTGATTGAAAATGACTTTTTCCCTTGTATTTTTTAAATAAATTTTTCGTGAAAGGTTTTTTAAAATTGATTATATTTTTATTATTTAATATGAACTTATATTGAAACTCTTGGGTGGATCCTATTGGTCATGTTTTTCTAAGAACCAACATATACCTATTGTCATATACATGCTTTGTTTTTCTAGGTCTAGGTAATATATAGGAAACACTATGAGGTGGTGGTTATTAATTCTAGAGGGACATGGTTTGTTGGTCATGATATGTGGGGTGAGTGACCATCATATTTCCAAGAGGTGGTATTTGTATTTTTTGTGTTTTTCTTGACCATTGTTTTGAACATGTGTTTATATTTAACCATATTCTTTGTTATCTGTCATTATATTGAAAGTGTTTAGTTTTTATTTAATTTAATAGAGATTTTTATATATATTTTTATGTTGAAACTATTCCCAAATGTTATTCGTGATTCCAAGGAACTAGTCACCAGAATGTGGGGATTTAGAATGCTCTTTGGGTTATGTTACATACAAACTCGGGTTCCATAGTGATGTGGGTTGGTTCATGATAGTTTCAATTTGGGTACAACTTGATTAACATAACAAGGTCCTAAATTAACTATGGTTATCAACATGACGTAAAAAAATTGGTGTAATCTCATCATGATTAAGATTACTGATATTTGGAAAAAAAATATACCCACTTTATGGTTAGTGGGTGGGTGAAGGCCTTGTTAAGAATAAAATAATACTTTTTAGAAAATTATCCACTAACATAATAGAGGTGGTGATTTTTGTGTATTTATATACTTTAAAAAAGATTCAACATTATTTTTTTACCCCATTCTAGATTGATAATTTAGACTCAATGTATTTTTATTTTCACCCCTATCCGTAAATGAAAAAAACTAGTGTGTTTCTTCCTCATAGATGTGGTATGGATGACTTAACCAACTTAAAACTATATTTTTTAGGGTTTATAGCTATGTTAATTTGTATTTAATTTATTTATGTGTGTTTTATGAAACCCTAATTGATTATTTATATAGATCTAAGGAATAAAAAAATTGTGTAGTTCAAAAAAAGGTAATAGTGGATTGTAAAGGATGATCATGGATGAAATTACCTAGTTGTATTTAAAAATTAAAGGATAAAGAATAATAAAATTAATTTTATAAAATGTAAAATATAGGGGACCCCTAAAAACATTAGTACCTTTGAGAAAAAAGTAATAGAGCAGCATGATATACTCCAAATGTAGGTACCGTTGGGGTAGAGATGTGATGAAATAAGGTTTATTAAAACGAAAGTGCCTATAAGGTATTAGATAAAGGTGAGCTATAATTTATAAAGGTATCCCTATCATTGGATAGTAAAATAAACCAAGATTTTTATATAAAAATATTATATCTTTTTTATGAATATTCAATATATTATAGAAAATATGCCTGAGGATCATAAAAGTTTATTGTCAATGGTAACTATATAAAAAAAATTTATTTTGGGAAATATCATTATAATCTCCCAAAAATATATTCTCACATATAACTCCTCTGAGACATATCATACATAATACCTTTCTTTATAACCCAGGGAAATGAAACATAAGAAAGGGTGAGATCAGATGGTTAGTAAGGTTGTGACAGTGAGATATTAATAATTATATAATCATGACATGATCATAAGGGTATGGAAAAATGGGATTTACATTTGATAACCACAACCTATATATCAAATATCATAATATTGATACATGGGATAAGTATTGGATTTTTATAAGATAAGAATCATAAAGTAATCAGAGAACATAAGCCATGCAAACATAACATGGGCATAAGACATGGAATCGTGGAATAAACATAATCATAGAAAGTCATTTCCATACTATTCCATGACCATTTCCAATGATATCATAATGGAATGAGTTCACTACCTAAACCATTGTATTAGTCAAGGTTCACTCCCCAGAAAATCATAGTGTACAAAGTACCTTATTAAACTATGTTCACTCCCCGTTCAAGTATTGTTCATCTCATGAGATAACAATATTTACCCAAAGTATTGGAAGGAGATATAGGTCCCACCCATCATATAATGAATATCACACATATGTGTTTCACAAGATCATAAAACGATAATCATATCAAACCCCATAAAAAGAAATGGGTTTAATAAAAATTTCATGTAGTGACCCAACCCCTGAAATCCCAGAGACAGTTTCATGCAACCATTACACTGGCATAAAATCCAAGGAAATTTCATCCCAAAGAAATAAAAAATTTAGTAGTCATGGTAAACTAGATACATATATGAGTCTTTCATTACAAAATAATACACAAATAAAATAGAATGTTTTCCTTTCTAAGATAATAACTTAATTCCATAGAGAATATCCTTGCATATAATTCTTAGTGCACTTCATAGATTCCTGGGGAACAAAAACATAATAAGGGTGAGCTTAAATGCTTAGTAAGGGTAACATACAGTGGAATTATTAATGAATCAATGATAATAATCGATATTAAAATATAAATAACTGAGAAAACATTCTAGGTAATCAATAACTGGGAAGTAAGTGAGTAAATAATATGGCAAGGTAAATAACTAAAACATCATACCATTTAAATAATTGGATAAGAAGAAATAAATATTTCAAATTAAGAAACTGAAAACACATTCCATTGAATCAATAAACTCAGAATAAAATGATTATATAGACTTTTTCATATTTAAAATCTTAAG
Source organism: Viscum album (assembly GCA_963277665.1). Lineage (NCBI taxonomy): Eukaryota > Viridiplantae > Streptophyta > Magnoliopsida > Santalales > Viscaceae > Viscum > Viscum album. Next base: position 1,520,879,690 of record OY728133.1, on the reverse strand, counting down.
GATAATAAATACTGAATCAAAATGAAGGTAATAATTTATTATTGTACTTCATGTCTCACGTATATAAAAAACTATACCATCAAGACCATTCTAAATATGGTTTAAAACTACAGGTAGAAACCCATTTAATTTACAAAACTAACTTATCTCATGATAACTTATCGATGCATTGAGGGTCTATATAAATTCTAGGTCCCAACTCCCATTTCCTGTTCAAATCATTCCTCACAACCAATAACCAATTTAATTAACAGACAATATGCCTTACCAAATATCCATATTGAATAAAGAATAAAAATTTATCAATAAATCCATTGTGAAGTATAACTAACAATAAGGGATTTTGATTTTGATGAATTAAGATACTGTTGAAATATCATTAAAATATTCTAGAGGAAAATAATATTTAATCATTCCAAAGTGTCCCATACCACATTGAAACATTTTAATCATTATTTCCCCATAAATTAAATTAAAATTAGAGTATCATGATAATAAGAAGACTATTATATAACATTTCAAAGTAAAAAACGTATCTAAATATAATATATGGTTCACGTTATACAAATATCCATGATAAATAATATGGATAAATAATAGGAAATCAATTTCAAATGATCATAAGAAATTGAATATTTCAATGGGGACTAACAAAGTAGTCATGAAAGTGAATTTCAACAATATCACTTTCAAAATCAATCATAAACCATCTAGAGGAGAATAAGTATGGTATCAATAAAAAATTTCCCAAGTGGATTAAAATAAAGGGTTTTTTTAATTGATGAAATAAAATAATAACTTTTAAAAAAATTTTGAGGAAAATATAATTTTTTTGGAAAAAAAATTTAAAAACATTTTATTTGAATATCATAAAATATTTTGTAAATTTTTATAATTCCATTCATAAATAATTTTTAAATGGTTAAAAATATTTGTGAAAACATTTTTAGAACATATGGTTTTTTAAAAAATATGTTCTCCAACTAAAGAGAGAAATAATGTTGGGTTTTCTTTAAAACATTTTCTAAAGCCTTTTGAGTAAAAAAGAGTGTAAAAATGGTAATATTACTAGGAAAATTCCATAAATAAAAAAAGTATAAGATAATTAACTTTTTACTCAAATAATAATCAAATAATTTCCTTTGATGGAAACTCAACTATAAACAATCTCGAAGAAAATGAGATTCTAAAGTAAGCCATTAAAAAGAAAATAATTTTGATGTGAAAATAAATCTATAAATGGACTATGTGTGTCAAATGTAAATAAAAATAAATCAATCAAAAATAAAATATATAGTTAAAAGTTATTACATACATAATCATAGAATATCAAGGACAATGAGAAAGTTATATAACCCAATTAAATGGAATTGAGTTACAAAATTATTTTTCAGTTAGAAATTATTAATTCAAATCCTCATTAATGAAATAATTCAATTTAAAACTCAAAATATCATAAATCATTATTGAATAATGATATAATATTTCAATTTGGTATTATGTAGACTATATATAAGAAATTATGTGTACAAAAATAAAATATGTTTCAATGAATGGAAATTGAGATGGAGTCCTTTATTATATAGTAACAATTGAATAATAATCCCCATGAAAGTCATAAAATAAAAAGAAACATTAAATATCATGAAAATAAAATAATTCATTATATAAACATAATAGGATATGTAAACACACCACAAAAAATAAATAAGTGGTGGAAATTAAATTTTTCTCACATATGTAAAAAGTGAGATAAAAAACCTTACCTTACGTTTCCTTTATGGTGAACATAATTAAAATTAATGTATAATGGTTTTAAATTTGATAATAACTTATTAAAAAACATATTTATATTTGTGCTATCATATATGATCTTGTGATAATATCTCATTAAATGTTTGATAACAATCACTCATTATGTTCATGATTTTGGGTGTTAATTGCATAGTTTTTCGAGTATGTTTTGACTTGTTGTTTTTGTTTTTCTTACATGGATCATTATTTCATAATATAAAAAATGTAAAACATAATTTAATTATCATATATACCTATTAATAATATATATATTTATAAAAATTGCTAATATTTGGAGATAGGAAATGAAATTCACTATTAATGGAGATAGAAGGTTGTATATATGCTTGAACACTACTTTCATTTTATTTCCATAACTAAATGAATAAAAGGTAAATGATATATATATTAATATTATAATTCTAGTATCATATATATTCCATATATTTCACATATGTTTATTAAAACTATCCTTTATATGTTCCATTTATAGTGTGAATTAAGCACATCACTTTGAAGAGGCTGTAGTCAACACTTACATAGACGATGTTATCATATTTACACAAAATGGAAAGAATAAGGGTATATGTTATATAAAAATTGAAAAGGAATGAATAAATTTTAAATATAAGATATATAATATATAAATATCATTTCCATCATAATTATAAACCATGATAAGTAGTGAATAAAAAACTAATGACATCGTTTTATGAGGTGGTAGTTTGTTGTACACATAAATGGTATACTCGTTATCCATGAGGAATAATTGTGTGTAAATGTAGGTCAAAACCATATACTAAAAAACTAAATATATTGATAATAATGTAATTATTATATAATAATGGAATAAGATTAGTTGAATGGGTGGAGAATAAAAATAAAACAAAAGAGATTGAGGAAGGATGTTACCTCTTATTTGTGGTTTTCACCAAAGCACCTCCTTGGATAGATTTATTCCCAAAAGAAGAAATATTAGATTAGGGTAGGAATTCTTAGGATATAATTTTTTATATCTTCATAGTTACAATGTGTCTTGAGAGGTTTGATTATGTTGGAGGGTTGAGTGCTTTTTTATAGTGGAGGAGAAGTGGTGTTCTTTAAATTTTTTGAAATAGGAATTTCACTTATGTTTTTTCAATTAAAAGTGGATAAAAATGGTTAAAATTATAGAAAAGTGATTATAGGTTCTATATATGTCTCTAAAATGGGTTTTGGACAGATTTATAGGTTATTTTGACTATTACTTTTATGGTTTAGTTTTGTGTTAAGGTAATTTTTCTTTTAATCACTATAATTAATTTTAATCGCTTTTAGTAATATTTTAAATTCTGTAAAAAAGTAAGTTAAACTTATTATAAATTATAAATTATAATTATTTCAAATATATAATATTTTTTTATAAATTAAAATCACTGAAGTGGCATGAATTTATTTAAATTTAATCCCGTAAACAGGATGATAATGATAGTTTTTAAAGTAAAATGTTTAAAAGTATACTAAGTCTTTATATTAAAATTCAAAGTGAAATTGATTCCAATTACCTAAATTGGATTAAATAACATAAAAATTATATTATTTAACTTTTAAAATAATAAAAAATATAATTTAAACTAAAAAATAAATTAGATAAAAAACAATTTTGAATTAAAATTCAGTATTTTTCAATATTCATCAAAAAATAAAACATCACTGAAAAGTAAAAAAATACACCCTAACATAATTATAATGTTTACATTAATGAAATGAAGTTTATTTTCATGTATAAATTTTAGGAAAGTTTAATCATTTTTATCTAAAATTCATTTTCCAATAAAATCCGGTAAAGTTTACTTTATAAAAATATTGATTTTTATGCCATATATTAGGTTTGGTATTATCCTATGACTATAAAATATATTGGATGAATGTAAAAAATATATTGAATATATAATATATAAATTTCTTTAATTTCAATCACTAATTGTAATTAATTTAATTTATTTGAATAAAATATCTTTTGGATATAAAAACATTTCATTTATATTCAATTAGTTCTTTTATTCATTTATAATTATTTTGTAATGAATAAATGAATTTTATTTTTTTGTAAACCATATATTTTCATAAATTAGTTAATAATTTTTTATTAATATATTTTTGTTCGGTAAAACTTATCATTTCATGTAATGAAAGTCATCGAAGAAACACGATATTGTATACGAAAAATGTTATCTCATTATTAAATTAATTGAAGCTTTATCAAAGATTAAATTTATTTAAAAAGGTAAATATATTTTAAAGTATCAAGATATTATATTCCCTTACTTTAATTGGGTTTTGTTTCTTATGTGCTGTTGAATACAATGTTCATAATTTTGAATTTTGGGGCATTACATTCTCCCACCTTAAATAAATTGTATTCTCACAATTCGAACTTCTCTTGCTAATAGATTTTTTGATATTTCTTATGTTGAAATCCCACAACCAGAGAAGGATTCATTGAAAATATACTACAAAAGGAAGAATGAGAATTACAATGGTCACATGGAATATCATATATCAAGGTCTCCATGTAGGAGAACATTAGTGGAAACTAGATATACGTATAAAGGAAAAAAAGGTAAATACTTATAGGGGTAATTGTGTTCATTGATAACAAACACGAAAATTTTATCTAGGAAGTGGAGGGACTCAAATCCATAATTATTTTATTATTTAAAAGACAATTGATTCTATAAAAATTTATGTATTATGATGATTTTTTTTAATTTCATAATGTTGGATTAATTTTTTGCTACCTAAGAATAAAATAAAATATACTTACTTGATATGTTTATATAAATAAAATTTTATCATTAGGTGTTTATTTAATAAATTTTCCAATAAATCATTTTCAATAACAAATGGATATTCAAAAATAAACTTTTTATTCCCAAATCACTAAAATACACTTTTAACGGATCTTAAGTCTCATAAAAGAGTGACAAGTCTAACTATTTGTCTGTAACTATTCTCTGAGGTCAATATGGTAAATATATTAATCTCTAAACCAAAAAAGTAACCCTACTAGTTCATCATTAATATTTACATTTCAAATTGTTTAATTAAAAACAATTACTTGGTAATGAGGGAATTACATAGGCTAGTGGTCAGTTTCAAACCATATTGTCCTCCAATCTTGGGATTATGCCCCGTGGATTTTCCATATTTTATGGCTTGTCACCTTACATACATGTTATCCTTTTCTAAATCCATATTAACATAATTTAAAAAATAATTATGATGTTCATCTTCAAATAAGGTTAATCACTCATCTTTTTTATAACAAATATTTTCAATAAAACTTCAATACATAAATACTTCATCTGTTTTATTTCAGCATAGGTCCTTCCTTGGTATATTGTTTAAAAATTATAAAATAATGTTTCTTAAAACAAAAAACCATAGTGTCATCATAAATTGTCATATTAGAAAAACCATATAATCATTTTTATGGTGTCTAAATCATGAAAAAATATTTTAAATATAAGACACCTCAGGTATAAACTAAGTCATTTATTTTCATTATCTATTCAAATATGTTATAATGATTTATAAAGAAAATGTGAATTATCCTAAGTCATCCTTGATATGACTTGTCGGAGTTGTTACCCCCTATGACCACATGTTCTAGAACCACATCCACTTCTAGTATCTCGATAGAGAGGTATTTCTTATAAGACCCATATAATCTCTATCATGCCAATATTCTAGGATTTTATTTTATACCTATCCTTAATTACAACCTTTGGGATATGTTCTCTAATCTATTATATTCATAATATTATTCACAATGTTTCTTCTAAAATTGCTCTGATACAAACCGTAGCGACTCGATCCCAAAAATCCCAGAGTTGGTGTCATGATACTATTACAGTGGCATAAGATACAAGAAAATAACATCCCAATGGACCGAATAGTTTAGTAGTCTTGGTAAATTGGATTCATAATGGTGAATTCAAATTCTCAGTAAGGGTAAAGTTCAATATAGGATATAGTGAATCAATGATAATAATAAGAATGGAAAATAAACAACTAAGAACACCTTCCATGTAATAAATAACTGAGAAGGAAGTGATTAAATAATATAGAAATAAAAATAACTAGAAACGCATTCCATTTAAATATCTCGATAAGGTATAATCGATATGGAAGGGTAATAAATTTTTTACACATTCCATTTAATCAATAAACTGATAATGAAATGCATCCATAAACTTTTTCATAGTTAAAATGTCATTGGAAATAAACACTAAATCAAAAATAATGTAATTTTTAATTATTTGATACCATGTCATAGACACATGGAAACATATACTATCAAGAACAATCAAAAGAAGGTTAAAAATTATATGTATAAACCCATTTAATTTTCACATCTAATTTTTCTCATGAGAACCTATTGATGCATCGAGAGGATATATAAAGTATGGGCCCCAGCCATCATTGCTTGTCCAAAGCATTCCTTATATCAAATAATCGATTTAATTAATAGAAAATATTCATATCAAACATCCAAATTGAATAATGAATACATATTTATCAATAATCCCTTAGTATAGGATAACTACAACTAAGGTTTTTTAACATTTATGAGTAGATATATCATTAAAAGATCATTAAAACATTCTTGAGGAAAATATTTCTTAAATATTCCAAAGATTCCCATACCACTTTGAAACATTTGAATCATAATTTTTTCATGAGTTAAATGAGATGTATAATATCATGATAATAATTAATTGTATGGTATAACATGTAAAATTGAACACCACATGTAAAAATTATATATATTTTAAGTAATAAACTTATCCATGAAAAATGATTTGGACAATTAGTAGAAATTCAATTTCAAATTATCATAATTAATTGAATATTTCAAATGGTACTATCAAAGGAATAAAATAAGTGAATTTAAGTAATATACATGGCCAAAACAATCATAAAAAATTTACAAGAATAACAAGGATGGTATCAATATAAAATACACCAACTCGAGTAAAATAAATGGTTGTTTTCATTGATGAAATTAAATAATAACATTAAAAACATTCTTGATGAAAGTATCCTTTTATAACGTTTTATTTAAAAATCATAAAAAATTTGTTAATGGAGAAAATGATTTTGATAGATCATTTTGAAAAGTTTAAAATAATTTTTAACAACATTTTAATAAAAAGTGGTTTTTATAAGAAAACAGTTTCTCCAAATAAAGAGAGAAATGAAGTTGGGTTTTCTTAAAAAAAATATTATAAAAATTGAGTACCAAAGAGTGTAAAAATATTAACATTACTTAGAAACATTCATTAATAACCATAGGAGAATAAAATTAATGGATTTCTTAGAAAATGATCAAATAATTTACTCTGATGGAAATTCAAGTGTACACATTCCTGAACAAAATGAGATTGAAGTAACCCATTAAAAAACCATAACGTTCATATGAGAATTGATCAATAAATATATAAGGTTTGTGAAATATAAATCCACATAAAACAAGTGTAATTGCAAAAATATATAGTGAAAATTTATTACACACATAATCTAAGAATATTAATGATAATGAGGATGTAATATAACTCAATAAAAATAATCAGGTTCTGAAATTATTTTATATTGGGTAATGCTTAATTCAAACACCCTGTGATGAAATAATTTCATTTTAAACTAAGATATCATTAATAATGAATTAATAATGATATTATATATCATTTTGGAGATATTTATACCGTATATAAAAAATTTGGTGCATAATAATTAAATATGACTCAAGTAATGGAAATTGAGGCAAAGTCACTGATTACTCGGAAACATTTGAATCCTAAGACACATGAAAGAGATAACATAGAAAATACATTAAAAAAATTATTATAAAATAATTCATGATATAAAATACAATCTTGGAAGTGTACCCTCCATATAAAATAAATAATAGTTGAAAATGACATTTATCTCATGGATGTAAAAAAGTTAGATGAAAATATCTTACCCTGCAATTACTTTTAGGTAAACATCCTTTAAATACTAGAAAAACCGTTTTAGAAACATTTATAACATATTTTAGAACAATATTAATATTTATTATTTCATATGTTATATTTTTATAAAATCCTATTACCAGTTTGTTAATAATATTTCATTATTTTTACTATTCTAGATGTTAATTGCCTAGTTTTTTTAGTTTATTTTGACTTATTATTTTTGTTATTCTTATGTAGATCCCAATTTAATCATATGAAGAATTTAAACCATTATGTAGTTATCATATATATTCAGTTTATGTTTATTTATAATATTATATACTTTTATGATATAGGAAATGAAATTCACATTTCGTGGAGACGGTAGGTTGTTCATACGCATAAACACTATTTTCATTTCATTTCAATATTTAAAAGAATGAAAATTAAAGGATATATATTTATATATATTTTAAAATATTATATATATATATATATTTCATATATGTCATGTGTTTTTATTAAAACAATCCTTTATATGTTCCATGTATAGTGTGAATGATTCACATCTCTTTGAGGAGGTGGTAGTCCACTCATCCACAAATGATGATATCGTATTTCCACAAAATTGAAAGTATAAGGGTATGTGTAATACGAAAATTTCAGAATTAAAAAAATTATAAATTTCATATATATCATATATAATAAGTTTTTATATCCTAATTTCCAACAATTAGAGATGTTAAAAAAACCAACAACATCGTTTTGTGAGGTAGTAGTTCACCATACACCAAATTGGAATGTTCGTTACCCGTTAAATGAAAGTGTGTAAAATTGTAGGTATAATAATTAGAATAAAAAAATATCATTATATTTAGGAAAATTACATTATTATATAATAATGGGAAGATAATATTTTATGCGGTGGATAATGAATGTAACAAAAGGACTTGAGGAGGGATGTTTCCTCTTGTTCGGGTAATTCCTTTTGGTTTTCACCAAAGGGATTCAATGGATGGATTTATGCCCAAATAACGTATTATAGGATTACGGGAGATAGTTAGTGGATCCATTTGGGTAGATCTTAATCAATAAATATTGTCTTGAGAGGTGAGGAGGTTGGAGGGTTAAGTGCGTTTTTATAGATGAGGAGGAGTGGCATTCTTGAAATTTTTTGAAAAGGAAATTGCACCCACATTATTTTTATGAAAAGTGGCTCAAAAATCATAAATGTTATATAAAATATACAATAAGGTATAAATATTTCCATACCTTGGATTTTGGACAGGATTCTAGGTCATTTTTTCCTTTAATAATATGATTTAGTTCCCTGTTAATATGATTTTTCTCTTAATCTCTATAATTAATTTTAATTCCCGCAGATAAGATGACAAAGTGGGGTTTTAAAATAAAATGTCCAAAAGTTGCCTAAGTATTTATATTCTATTTCAATGTTAAATTGATTTAAATGACTCATAATTGAATTAATTGATTTAATATTTATCTAATTTAACTTTAAAAAATCAAAAATATAATTTAACATTATAAATAAAATAGATGAAAAAGAAGTTTTGAATTAAAATCCTATAATTTTCATTATTCATCAAAACATGAAACATTAAAAAATAATACCACAAATAATCCCTAACATAATTTTTATTTTTATATTAAAAAAAATTGTTTATTGTGACATTTATAATTTATAAAAGTGAGAAACATCATATGTAAAAATGGTTCTCTATTAAAAGGTTTTAAATGTTCCTTTTGAGAAATGTTTATTTTTATACGAAATTTTGGGTTTATTCTTGACCTATAACTATCAAATCTATTAGATGAATGAAAAAATATTTCATTGGATATATAATATATATTTCATTAATATCACTAAAAAAATTTAAATAATTTAATTTATTAGGAAGAAACAACTTTGTGAGCATAAAAACATCCCGCTTATATTAAATTGGTTCTTATATTCAATTTTAATTAATTTTTTATAAATTAATAAATTTTATATTTTTAGAAACCATATATTTTCATAATTAATTTAATAATAGTAATAACATCTAATAATGTTTTATCAATACATTATTGTTTGGTAAAACTTGACCTTGTGTGTAATGCAAGTCATTGAAGAAACTCGATGTTACGTGCGAGGCACACTAACTCAGTATCACATGCATTGAAATATATATGAAAGATTTGATTTTAAAAAAATATATATTATATATATTATATAATGTCTAAGGATATTATATTCATTTATGTTCTTGGTGGTGTGTGTCATACATGTAATTGAATACAATGTTCTTACTTTAGAATTCCGAGCTGTTACATTTCATCATAGAATAAACAATGTTAAAAGAACAAGTTTCTTAAAACCTTCACCATTTATTAACCCATGGAAAAGAAATGAGTTTTATAAAATTATCATCATTTAATAATGGTATAACCCATGGAAATAGAGTTTTTTTATAAAATTCTTGACATTATAAACTTAAACCATTCAGATAAATAAAAATAATAGTATCTTTGTATCATATACTTAGTAATTTATAAGTGACATCAAGGGATGACATCTTAGATGGAAAATTATTTTTAAATATCACATGGAAATTTCATATGGAAAAAACCAACTCTACTTTGAAAATGTCTTTTAAAAAAACTAAAAATTCACAAAAAAAATTAAAATAATTTTCTTTGAAAATAACCTTGTAAACTTGAAATAAATATTAAAAGATCATTTAAATCATTTCTTGAAGAAAATAACCATTTTCTATTTCAATCCAAATATTTAAAGTATAAAAATATATCAAATATTATGGTAGAATTTTTCTTTGAAATGAACCTTGAAATTTTTTAAAGTAATAATTATATCATTATATGGTCATAATGGTGGGAAATTACATTCATTTCATGCAAGTTAGAAACAAATATTCCTTTCACATTTTGTTAAATATTTAAAAAGTGACTTGTTTGTAAAATGAAATTAAAATATTTTTAAAACCATTTTACAATAAAAATTTGTAAAAATTTATTTAAATAATCATTGTAGAATAGTGAAACCTTTCATTAAAACATTTTTGGAAAATATGGATATATAAGAAAATAGTTTTTTATTAAAGATAGAAATAAGTATAATTTTATTTAAAAATATTTTTTTTTATCTTGAGTACTTATGATAAGATAATAAATAAAAACATGTATTATAAATACATAATCACCATATAATAAAATAAAAGAGATTATTTGAGAGCAATATCATGAATTTTCATCATTGGAAACATAATCACTGAAAATCCTGATAATAAATGATACTACAATATATATCCCTTTATCCAATAGTATCTCTTAAATAATAAACCCTGTGAAATATAGATCCTAAAATTTATATGTAAAAATATCAATTTTTCATAATAATTATTATAAAAAATACATTTTTTATAGTATATACACCATAGAAAAATAATAAGTGGTGAATATGGCATGTCTCTCATTGATATAAAATGTGAAATGAAAGTACCTTACCAAGAGTTCATATAGAATCTAAATCAATAAAAAATTATTTATAAAAATAAATTTGATTATAAATATATTTAAAAATAATACAATTACTTATATTATCATATATTATCCCATTATAAAATTTTAACACCCTTTTATTAATATTCCCATATTTAAATCATCACTTCTTGGTGTTTACTATTTCATTTTTCATGAGAGATTCGGTTTAGTAGTTATGATCCTTATGATTTCATCATAAATAAATCCTATATATAATTCTAAACATGATTTTAATATAATATATATTCATTATATACATATTTAAATTCTTTCATAAAATTTAAATAGACAAATATGAAATATGTTGTTCATAGGGACGATAGGTCATACGTATGCATGAATGATGTTTCCATATTTTGTAAGATTTCATGAAATAAAGTTAAATAATAATTTAACTTTAAATAATAATTATTATATCATATATATCAAATATTATCATTAAATTAAACATTGATACCTTCAATGTAAAGCGTTTGTGAGAATGAATCACATCGCTTCATGAGGTGGCAGTCTGTTGTACACACGAGCGACATTACCATATCCTCTATGAAAATGAAATTAAAATTGTATATATGATATTATATTTAAAAAAGGTAAAATTATGTTATAAATATAGTATAAATATATTAAATCCATTATTATACCCTATCTTGAGAGGTGGTGGTGGATAAAGAATTACATAAGTTCATGCCACGGTAGTCTTCTGTATACACGATCAATGATTTCATTCCCCATTTTATCCAAGAGGATGTGGATATAGGTATTAAAATTAACATAAAAACTTGGTAGTATTTTTAATATAAATATTTTATTATATAATGATGTTTTAATAATTATTTAATGATGTGGGATATGAAATTAAATGATAATTGACGGTTAAGATAATTACCTCGTCTTCAGATTTCCTCTTTAGGTTTACTCTTGAAGCCTACAGAGGAGGTTTTCCTAATAAAAAACCTCTAATAAGTGTGAATATAAGTGAGGAATGATATTTATAAATGATTGGATGAAACAAAAAGATATTGGAGTGTAGGGATGATAGTGTGGGAGATTTCCTTTTATATATGGGGAATGGAACCCACTTGGATACTACATTGAAATTTTTCAAAAGAATCCAAAATGATAAAGTCAGTCCCAACAAGAAATATTCCAAATTACTATATATTCAAATTTTTAAATATTATATTGAAGTATTTCCATTCAATTGGATTTTTGAAATTTATTTTGGAAAATTACCCTTATATTTTTAGTTTAATCCCCCAATAAACTTGTTTTATCTCTAACCATAGTAATTAATTTTGAAGGTTTTCACCATTCATTATGGTCAAAAACAAAGTTGATATTATTAGATCATATTAATTATACTGATTCCAAATATAGAATCCATTTTTTAAAAAAAATCATTCACCAACGTGGAAGAATTTAGTTTAAAAGTGATCACATTGAGGTGATAAAAATTGGTTTTCCAAAGAGAAAATATGCATATGTTTAAAAGGTTTTAACATCAAAATTTAATATGAAATTCATTCTAAAAAATAAATTTATATTAATAAATATATATTTTTAAACATTTTACTTTTCAAACCATATTAAAACAATTTGGAAGTTTTTTAATTGTTTAATATAAATTAAAAAAATTAATAAAACCCATATTTTTTCTATTAACTGAAAGTTTTATCCTTTCAAAAAATTACCAAAAAATTATTTTAATGTATTTTCAAAATCATGAATTCAAAATTTATGTTTATTTTCAAAAAACTAAAACTCGAAAATATTAATTTTAAGATATGTTCCCAAAATGTGATTAAAGTTTTATTAAAAAAATATAGTTATTTTTCACAAAACATTTTCTTTATTTTCAATTGATTTTAACTTTCATTCTAGTTAATTTCAAACAAAAGAATTATTTTTATAAATTTATATAATTTTTTAGAAATTATTTAGTTATATTTATACCCTCCATTCAAATTTCTATTAGACAATAAATATTTATTTTTTAATATCACATATCATGGTTTTTTAAAACCGGGTGTCGCATATAACACAAGAAATTAGAGAAATTTAATTTATTGAAAAAATTAGAAAAAATCAGGGTGTAACATTCTAACCCATCCTAAAATGAAATTTTCCCTCAAAATCCATCACTCCAATACAAGAAAAACATGAGGATAATTCTACCTCATTATATTCCCAGGTGCATACATAGCTTCCTTAAGTTGGTGGTTTACCAGAAAACCTCGACTAGGTGAGTGGTGTTGTTTCACAACACTTTATGTCTATGATCAAAAATCTTCATTGTACTATCTTCATAAGAAAGATCATTGTTTGGAGGAATGACCTATGTGGTCAATACATGTGAATAATTAGTTATATACTTCCTCAAGAAAGATACATGGGACACATAATGAACTTGAGAGAGATTTGGTGGAAACGCCAAGTAATAAAAACCATCCCCACTCGATCAAGGATCCTGAAATAATGAATATAAAGGGGGGTCAATTTTCTTTTATTCCTAAATCTCATAACCTTCTTTCCTAGATAAATTCATAAAAATACATTATTTGAAACCTTGAATTCCATATCACACCGATGATTGTTAGCATAACATTTCTATTAACTATGTGATTCCATTATGTGTTATTGAATGATTATAACCTTCTCTATCATTTCTTTAGCTAGCTAAAGTCCCAACAACATTCTTTATATAACTTCATTAAATAATATTATATCTCTACACTTCTTTCTATATATGGATTCATAAGGATCCATCTTAATTATAGTGTTAAAACTATTGTTTTATGAAAGCAATACCATAGAAATTTATTGATCCCAACCAACTTTGATATCCATAAAATAAGATATTAGAATATCTTTTAGGTTCTAAATTATTCTCTTTGTCTGAGAAAATTTATAAATATGATACACAATGAAAAATATTGACACTATATCAAGTGCTTTCTAATGATTTCTCAAAAACATAATGGTAAAATTGGAATCTCGATTAGATTGAATAAAATATGTTAATCCATGCAATATTACCACTTCATGAATGTATATTCTGGTAAGTTTATTAAGAGATAAATCTCATATTATAGTGATAAAGTGTTCTTAATTTATAAGGTGATCAACTACAACCAATATAGTATTATTCCTTTTATATTTATTAAGGAATCCTATGAAAAAATCCATGGTGAAGATTTTTATCATTTACATTCTGATATAGGTAATGGTTGTCACATCCCCATATACTTTTTTCTTTTATCCTTATTTTTCTAACAAACAAAAATCTTGGATAAAAATTCTAAAATATGTATCTTTATTCCATCTGATCATAAATTCTCTTTCAAATATCTATATGCATTAATACTCTTAGTATGAGTGGAGAATGAAGAACTATGACCCTTATCTTGTGGTTCCTTCATCAATGCTGGTATGGATGGAAACTTTACACGGTTCTTGAACCTTATAGTTCTATCACAATTATGGTTAAGCTCAGGAACATTTCTAACCTACTTATTCTTCTCTACATCTTCCTTCTATGTATATTTAATCTTCACTTGGATGGATGGTTGAGCAATCATTTTAGAAAGATAAGATCCATTCTCATCCCTTAAGATCTCTAGATCCATCATTTGAAATCCATAAATATTGGATATTTTGTGATCCTTATCATGGATAAGCTACCATGATCCTTTTGAAGCAAATCATTATCCACCTTTTTCGATTTCTAAGGGTGGTAATGTATTGAGAAATCATATTCCTTAATAAGATCTTACTATCTTATACGGAACACATTCAACTCTTTTTGAGTGAATATATACGAAAAACTTTTATGGTCAGTATATATCTCACACCATTCTCTATAAATATAATTTCACTATATCTTTAATAAAAAAATTACTACAGCTATTTCAAAATCATAACATTATTAATTTTACTTATTAGTATTTAGTTGACATGAGGCATAGATATGACCATATCATTTAACATGAAAATACACCTCAGTCTATTATTTGATGCATCGATATAGAGGGAAAACCCTTCTCTACTGTACAAAAATTTATGCAAAGATGCACTGATGAACCTCTTCATAGTTTATTGAAAATTTCTTCACAATAATCTATCTAATAGATCTTTTATTTCATCCATGTTAATTTAGTTAGCATACTAGAATATTTTGAGAAATTTACCACAAACAGTTGGTAATATCCAAAAAATAATAATATGGTGGATCGTAGTCACTATTTTTGTCTAGGATAACATTAAATAGCCTCTCTCATTGATATATTCATAGATATACCCTATCTTGTGATTTTATGACCAAAACATGATACTTTTTTGCACCAAAAATTCACTAATTAAAATTTTTTCATATAAATTCTCTTTTTTAGGTTATTCAGTACAATCCTCAAATGAATATACACGAATATAATCTATAAATACTAATAAAAAATAATCAAGGAAATATCAAAAATATTTATTCATTAAATCTGTGAAAATGTTAGGGAATTAGTAAAACCAAATTGAATCACAATATACTTACAGTGTCCATACCATATTCAGAATTATTTCTTGGGTATATCTTCCATATTAATTATCAATTGGTGATATTCATAACAATGATCAATCATAGAAATTATTTATCTCTACATTATTGACCAAATAGTTCATCAATACCGGGTAAAAGATACTTGTTACTGATGTTAATCTTGTTAAGAAATTGACAATAAGTATAGAGTTTCATTGATTAATCATTATAATTAAAGAAAAGAATAGATGCTCTGCATGATAACACACTTGGAAAAATGAATCCATTTTCAAGATTCTATTTGATTTCCTTCTTCAATTCTTATAACATAATTAGGGTTATCCAATAGGGAGTCTTTGGAATAGGTGAGGCAATTGGTAGTAATTCAATTGAGAAATCAACTTCATGAATTAATGCAATAACAGGGAAATATTACAAAAAACATCAATACGCTTTTACACAATATGCATATCATTGATGATGAGTTTATCCCCAAACAACTTATATAAACATACATTTTGAATAGTAATCAAGACCTGTAAATTGGATGTGATTTCAATTGGAAATTAAAATTTATCATCGCACTAATATATAGTCATAGGATTGTTTGGAACATCAAACATGACATCCCTTATATAATAATTTCATGTGTGATTTATGTAGAGAAATCCAATCCATGGCTAAGATAAAATCAAATTCAACTATAGGGGGAATATCCAGATTTGTAGGATGCACATTCCCATGAACATCTATCGGATAAGAATCATAAACTTGAGATTCCATCATCCTACCATTTTGGGATCTTATTACAAATTAAAAATATACTCATTGGGGTGGAATTTTTATAACATTATAAAATTATTTAGATATAAATGATTAGGGAGTTCCATATTCAAATAATACAATAATAGTTATATAGTGGATGGAAAGTGTACCTTTTACATTTTCATTCTCATAATCATTACTATAAATAGTTTCCACATGATATTTACCTTTTTCTATCAGCTTAAGAGGCTACTGATGTGGATAATAATTGTTAACCCTTAGTCTTGGTCATTATTTTTCATAATTCCCATTCCCCTTGCACTTGAAACAATGAAGTGTGGGTGGTGAATTATGTGGTTATCATTATCTATTTTTATCATTAGACAACTTCCCCCATCATAGTGGGAGTTTATTTCCTGATGACCATTCTTCGTACACTTAAAAAATTTACTTTTCCTCATTAGAAAATTTCATTCATGTTTATTTCCACAATTTTAGCATTCAAAAAGTTCATAATTTACTCTCCATGTTTTTTAGATTTTCCACTATTTTCCATATTTATCTTCTAATTAAAACATGACATTTATGGATAACCATAACATCCATTTCTACCTTGACAATACATGGAATGATTTCTTCATAACTATTTAATTCTCTTATGGATTATTCCCTTCATAGACCTGGTTTTAAGCCATAAAAGAATCGATCAACCTTACTTTAAGGTTGGTTGATTATACCAGAAAGGTATATTGAAAGCCTTTATTTTTTTCAAATTTAACAAAAATTCCTTTATCCTTTTTCTTTAAATGAATGATTTATTCTCCATTTTCAAGAAAATAATGTAGTAAAATTACTTATTAAAAATTAATCTCTTGAACTCATCCCAATACATTAATTCAATTTCATCTTGCTGACTCATGTTCATGGTAAGAGTCTACCATTTATTATCTTCACCTTCCAAATTATAGACATAAAAAATTAATTTATCATGTTCTAAACAACATATAACATAAAATATATTTTCAATGATAATAATACAATACTCAACAACAAGTAGATCAAAATATATACTTAAATTAGGTTGATATTTCTTCATTATGGACTCAACATAATATTGTTCCCTTCTTTTATCATTTGGAAGTATGAAATGATTAATATCTTGTGTAAGTTGTGTTGAAATAAAAACATGATTTTTCATTCCTACTTCCATAACATTTAGTTTCTTAGGATGAAAATCATTATATTATCTATAAAATTTTTAATTAACATGATTAATTTAGGTTGTATCCAATGACTAAAACCAAAATGAATAGTTTGAGAAACTCTAATAAATTTTGGAAAACCCGTAGTTATAAAAATATCATTTTTAGGATATCTAAATCAGGACACTTTAATTTTAATATAGGGAACCTTTGATTTATCCTAGGTTATCCATGATCGTTATCTATTCAAATCCTTTATAATGGTTCATAAATAAAATATCAGTTAATTGAAGTATATCCTCCCAGAGTATGAATCCAGGTGCACATTGAGGATCATTTTCATATAATATGTAATGCTTGAGTCAATATAGATGTTCCTTTTTTAGAGTTATTACCCCTAGATACATCTATTCTCAAACTAAATCCACTTATAGTATCCATACATGGATTAGTTTCTAGTAAAACCACATAATATCTTCCTTAACAAAACTTTAGGATGTTATCTAATACATGGACTTATCCTAAGGTTTATCACAATTGTTTTCTCATCCTAGATTCCTAGGATTAACTAAACCTATCCTCTAATACTAACTAAAACTATTCAGGATTTTCATACCTAAATATTACATATTTCAAGATGAATATTCAAAAAATTACATAAAATCAAGGATGAGGATCGTAAAAGTTTTTTATATTCACATACAAGATACAAATTATTCTTATTAAGTGAAATTTCTTAAAAATATCCCCCAATAATTATCCCACATATTATTCTTATTATAAATATCATACATAATACCTTTATACATACCATGGGAAAGGAACAAAAATAAAGGGTGGGATCAAATCTTCTGTAGTGGTACTTAAGTAAGATATTAATGATCACATAATTATGACATGAAAATATGGGTATAACAACATGAAATTAACATTTTAAAACCATACCCTTCATTTAAAATATCATAATCTTAAAATGTGGAAAAATCATTGAATTTCATAGGACAAGAATCATAATGGAATCAATGAACATATTCCACGAGGACATAACACAAGTATGAGACATGGAATCTTGGCATAAATATATGTATATAAAATCATTTCTGTTATATTCAAGGACCATTTACAGGGATATCATAGTGGAATTAATTCACTCCCCAAACCAATAATGTTGGCAATGCTCACTCACAATATTATCATAGTGGATAAAGTCCCTTAATAAATTGGGTTCATTCTCTATTCAATTCCTATTCATCTAATTAGATATCAATATTTACCAAATGTATTTTATGGAGATATAGGTAACACCTGATACATAATAAAAATCATACATTTTTCTTCCCTTAGATAATATAACAAGAATAATAACATAACCCATGAAAATAAATGGGGTTAAAAGACATTTAATTACATAATAACCCATGAAAAAAAAAGAGTTTCATAAACATTTCATCATAGCATAACTGATGGAAATGAAGTGGGATTCATATACCTTTCATCATTTTATCATAGTAGAACCAATTGAAAAGGGATGGATTTTATAAAAATAATATCATCATGAACATAAAATTTTTATAGAAAGAATAATAATGTTATACTTGGATCATATCCTATATAAAGAATATTTAAAATAAAGGGATGTCATATTATATAGAAAATAATTTTGAAATATCACTTGAAACATTTATTGAGGAAAATTTTCTTTTAACTTTGAAAATCACTTTTTATAAAAAATAAAAATTCAAAAAACATTTTCAAACTCCATTTCTTTTAAAACATCCTTGGAAAATTATAATGGAATCTTTTAAGATCATTTAAAATATTACATGAGGAAAATTCACTTTTCTATTTGAAACAAAATATTTAAAATATAGAAATTTTATATATATTAAGAAAAAAAATTATTTGAAATTAAAACTCACAACTTGTTAATAAATCTTTAATTCATTGAGTAGTTATTCTGGTGATAAATTCCATTCATGTTGTATATATTAATAAAAACAAATATTCCTTTCACATTATTGATAAAACATAAAAAAATATCCTTATTTGGAAAATGAAAAGAAGATTAATTTTAAACCATTTTATTAAATATCAAATAGAGGTAAATATTTCCTTAAATAATAATTGGATTATACTGAAAATTTATTTGAAAACGTTTTTATAAAACATGGATATGCAAAAAAAATATTTTTTCGGCAGACGTGAGAAGTAAGGTAGATTTTATTTAAAAATATTATTTTTGTCTTTTGAGTAATTAAATTGAGGAAAATGAAATAAAGGAATTTTTTATCAATATATAATCAAAAGAGAATAAAATTAATTTTAATTATTGAGAGGTAGACCATGAAATTTCATCATTGGAAACTTAATCATAGACAATCCCAATAAATAATGAGATTGTAATATATAACCCCTACTGATTTTATTTGTTTTTAATTATAAACCCCATGAAAGATATATACTAAAATTTATATATAAATATCCTTTATTTTTTTATAATAATAAAAAAAACTAGATTCATAGGTAGCATATATATCACACAAAAGGAATCAGTGGTGAATATCTCATGTATCAAATAGATATAAAAAGTTATATAAAAATTCCTTACTGCGAGTTTTTTTATCCCCAAAATTACTCCATCCTCCTATATAAAAAGTATAAATTTATTATATATCTATTAAATAATAATAATAATACAAAAAATATCATATATAATCCCCTTATATTGCTTTAACATCCTTTTATTAATATTCATGTCCTAAAGTCATCATTTATAGTTGTTAACTGTTTCATTTTTCATGAGGTATTCGGTTCAGTAGTTCTAATAGATATAATTTAACCAAAATTACATTATATAATGATATTTAAACATGAAATTAATATCATATATTTTCATTATATACATATTTAAATTCATTAATTAAAGTTAGATATATAAAACTGAAATGCATTATTTATGGAGTCGGTAGGTTGTACATAAGCATCAATGTTGTTTTCATCTTTAGAAGGATAGAATGAAACAAAAATTACATTTATATAATCCTTATTATTTAATATATATCATATATTATTTTTAAATTAATCTTTATTACCTTTGATGTAAAATTTTAGTGAGAATGAATCACATATCTTTATGAGGCGGTAGTCCTCCAAACACATGAGTGACATTATTGTATCCCCACATAATGTAATGTAAAAATGTATATGTGAAATTCTATTTCTAGATGTAAAATAATGTTAAAAATATCATATTAATATATTAAATCCATCATCATACCCAACTATGTGAGGCGATGGTGGAAAACTAATTACGTTGATTCGTGAGGTGGTAGTTCGCCGTATACACGATACACATTTTCATTCACCATTTGATGGAAGAGGAAATAGATATGGGTCTTTAAATTATTATATAAACTTTTAAGTAAATTTAATACATTTAGTTTATTATAAGTAAATGGGTGAATGATAATTTTATAGATTTGGATGAAGAAATAAAATGATAATTGATGGTTAAGAGCATTACTTATTCTTCAAAAAACCACTTTATGTTTATACCTAAAAACATTTTAGACGGGTTTCCTAATCAAACCAATGCCACTGAGTTGTGGGAAGTGAATTTTTTAATGGATTTTATATGCCTTGGATTAAAAAAGGAACTTGGATTATGGGGAGGAGAGGAGGGTCGGTCCTATTATAACCTTGGAAATGATTCAACTTGGATACTACCTAGAAATTTCTCAAAAGACTCCAAAATGATAAAGTAATTCCTAAGAGAAAAATAAAAATGAACATATATTATTACATTATAAGGATGATATTAAAATATGATTTTGTTAAGTTTTACTGGAAAATACACCCTTATATATTTGGTTTAACCCCTGGTGAACCTGTTTAACCTTGACAGATATAATTAATTTTTATTACATTCAATATTCATTTTGGTAAAAAATTAAGATTAAATAATTATATAATATTAATTATTATGATTCCAAATATTTAATCCATTTTAATTTTTTCAATTTACCAAATTTAAAAAATTCAATTTTAAATTAAACCCACAGACAAGACAAAAATAGGTTTTCAAAAAAGAAAATACTCATCAGTTAAAAAAATTAAGGTCAAAATTAAATATTAAATTGATTCCAATAAATATTTTTGAATAAATAAATATATCATTAAAAAACTATATTTTAAATCTATATTAATACAATTTTTATGTTTTTAAATTCTTTAAGTAAATGAAAATTTTTAATAAAAACACGTATTCGTCAATATTATCTTAAAAAATTATATTTCTAAGAAATTATCAAAAATGAATTCATTGAAAATTTCAAAATTTAAATTTAAAAAATTAGGTTTATTTTATAAATTTTACAGAAAAATATTTTCAAATAATTTTCCAAATTGAAATTAAATTGTTATAAAAACAGTTTTTTGTTTTACATTTTCTTTAATTTCAATTACTTTTTTTTTCATTTATAATTAATAGATAACAAAAGAATTCATTTTATAAATGTATATAATTTTTCTTAATTTCTTTAATCCTATTCATATCCATCCTTCCAATGGCTAGCAAAAAATAAATATAAATATTTTAATATAATATATCGTAGATCATTAAAACTCAGGGTTTCATGTAACACATGCTATAAAAGAATTTAATTAATTTTAAAATTAATAATTCATAAAAACATGGGGAGTTACAAATATGGATACTAGATATTTCACCTTTTATATTCAAATTAAAAAAAATTAGTTGGAGAGATGGCAGTATTTATTTCAATGTATAAGTATTCATGAAATGTATAAAATAACATGAAATAAAAACTAAGACCCCCTTTCTTGGGTAGGGTCTTAACTTTATAGATAAAAAATATCATTTTGGGTATTATGAATTATTATAAACATGTCAATGTACCAATAAATTATATTATCTTAGACTGTAAAAATGTATCTTCCTCATTATCGAAGTAGAAAATATAAATAAGGATATCAGGGTAAATAAGATCTCACTCTATTTGAAATGTGACTTGAGAATGGGTAATCATCATATCGTAGTTTCTTTTTGTTATAATTATTTTATTAAAAATTTCAAGCGTTAAGGCCCCTCTTCATATTATCTCTTTAGGTGAACAATATTCTCTCACTAAAACTATACAATTGTCAAATAAATAAACTACACACTAAAACCATAGAGGTACATCTAGGGAAAGGATTGTAGAGTAGGCTTGGGTAATGATGTAGCACACATGGATAGTTGTAATATATAGTAATAATCAAGAATCATCCGATCCTTCAACATGATCAACACTTAAAACATATTGTTATATGACTGTTTTGTGTATGATTTTTTTGAAATACATGCCATAGATAGCACACTCGATGTAAAAAATATAAATATAGGTGATCATATAGAGGTTCTACATGATAAATGACACACAACAAGGTTAGAAAGGAATGAATCATGAGAAGGTAATGAGAATTATTTACAATCTAGAAGATCTGGGATAGGTGGATGAGATAATCGGGAATCCCACATGAGATAAAAATGGCCCAATAAAAACTAATTCTGAAAATTATATATTCAATATATAGTTTAAAAAAATTAAAACAAATTAAAATCTATTATATCATGTGAAATTCCAATGCATATACACATTAAATTTATTTTCAATTTATAGATGATTAAAATTAAAATTCTCGATCTTAGTAGTTAAATTCATAATAAAACATAATAAAAAAATAAGGAAATATGATTTCATATGCCATATATTCCAAATCTATGTTTATTATATTGAATGGAATGCCTTTAATTTAAACTTAAAATAGGGGTTTTCAAATACCATTGTTACTATGTTTTCTATATGGATATTATTAACTAAACACAATATATTCATTAAACATATTTCATTAATTAATATCGTGAAACGTTTATTGTCATATTTTGAAATAAACTGAAATATAAACCAAAAACATTAAACACAAAATTTAATGAATAACATTTCTAAAAGTAAAAAAATTAATTTTATTTTTAGAACTATGTTTTCCAAATAAAAAAAGTTTAATTCATTCTTTCACATCAACCTATTGTGTTAAAATTATATCTAATATCAAAAAAATATATTTTTCTAATAAATAAAATATATTCCATTTTTTATAAACTTGTTCCTTCACTCAATTGTAACATTTTACAAAAATAAAATATAATATTTTAGAAAAATAGAATAATTAGAAAGAAATTATAATAAATAAAATTATTATGAAAACAAGAGTGTAGTAATCATAAAGGTTGAAAACCCATACGACGGTAAGAAACCATATAACCCATAACCTACCCATATTTCCTTGGGATATACATTTATATTAATATTGATGAATTTATTAATTTTAAAGCTTTTTTTCACTTTTGGAAATAATTATCAATTAAATAACTTTATTTTATCATCTTAAAAAGTATTTGAATAATAGTTAACTAAATATTTAATATAATATATATCATGTTTAAAGAAAACATTACTTAGGACCATTATTTATAAGGGAGATAAAATGAGTGGTTTTATAGACTTTTAAATACTGTTTTATTTTCTATTTATATTTACATTTTATATATATTTCTATAAAAATTAATCATTAAAAAAATAACTCTATAAGTATTTTACTGAAAAAAATTTAATTTGTAATAAATTTAAACTGAAATTAATTTCATGATATTCTTCTTAAAAATATATAAAAAACATGAGAGAACATAAATTTAAAATAAGTTATAAATTGTATCTAAAGTATATTAAGTTATCATGATTGATGTTAATTAATTCAAAAGATTAAACTGTGGTATTATTCAAATAATTAGTTAGATTGGTGACTTGTATTGTATCACATTCAACATAATTTTTTAACAAACTTCTCCTTTCATCACTTACTCCACCGGTTCGCTGTATTTTGTTTTCTGGATGGATTTGAGAAATCCTTCCAAATATCAACAGGATATTTCATAAGATAAATGAGATGATATTTATATTTTAAAATAATTTTGAATTATTATGATGTTTATTTCTTATTTATTTAGAACTATTTACTAAATCATTTTACAAAAATAAGTAAATATACATTAAGCGATATATATTAATAAAATTAAACTAATTTTAATTTTTGAAATTTGAAATTATTGATTGAATATTCTAATGGGTTATGATGAATTGTGTTTTGGTTATTTTTAATGATAAGTAAATTCAATACATAATAAGATAATATTTTATTCAATGTGGATTAATGCCAATATTTAAAGAGTTTAATTGAAAGGACTGATATAATGGGTGAAGAGATCGAAGTCCCCATTTTTTATGATATTTTCCAAGAAAAGGGGATATTGATGAACTCATTATAGATTAGTTTGGGATATATATTGAAGATGATATAAATAATTACTTTGTTTATGGAATGGTTATTTTCTTATAAGGGGTGTTATGACACATTAGAAAGAGGTTACTATGAAATATTCTAAGTTTTTTATACATTAAAAGAAGCTATTATAATGAATAAGTATGATAATAATGTTATGTGTTTCTATCCCTAGGTTTTTTTGAATAATAAAGATGTCAAATTTTCACTAAAATGAAGATTGAGATATGAAGTTTTTTAGTTTAGGATGGTGAATTTTTTCTATAATTTATTAAATTGATAAATGTTGAAAAAATATAATGTGCTTGAGTAGACTATTGTGGTAATAAATATACATTGAAAAAATATACATGAGTCTTCATTTGGTGAAAATGATTTAGTAATTTTTTAATAGTTGTTTTTAGAGGTTTTATGCATTTAAAATTATATAATATTTTTTCGATGAGTTGATAAATAGAGTAAAGGTTTTAAGGTTTCAAGATAAAAGGTTTTGAAAATATTTCAACATCATGATTATTGTATTAGTAATCATTAATTTATTCTCAGTACATAACATTAGATTTTTATGTGTTTAAGAGTGATATAGAACTTCCACAATGTATGTCTTAATAACTCTAATAATATGTAAGAGTAAAATTGAACCTCAATAATTATTCCATAATTACAGAAAATCTACATAAGAGTATATTAGAAACATTATATGGTATATAAGAATAAAAATTAGGTTGTACAAGAGTATATGGTGTTGAAAAGGGATTTTATATGACTAACACAATAGTTCTAATAGAAATATAAGAGTAACCAAACACTCATTTGAGAATACAATGAGCTTGTATAAAAAATATAATGTGTTAAATTCTCACATAATTGTAAATTTACATCATAAATGAATAATTTCATCTCACTAAAAGATTTGTAAGAATAAATATTTCTAATATAAGAATAATAAATTTGAAAAAATGAAATGTTTTTTTAGAATATTAAATCTTATATTTTTTGAAGAATTGTATTAGAAGATTTAAATGATATGTTTTTTGTTATTATTCATGGATTATAGATCACTATGATTAAAAAAATCTTCATTCAATATGGGTGGTCTTCAAGAAGATTGTATCATGATGTATGTATCATTATTTTGATAGATTTATGGTTGAATTATAATTGAATTATAGGATGTTGTTCTTCCTTAATAATTGGTTATGATAATTTGAAAACTCACAGAAATATGAAGGAATATTTAAAATCACTGCATCTAGAGTTATGATGCCACAACAATATTACATCAAATAAACCATTATTATAGAATGGGAAAAAACAATTTTGGTTTTTATGGACATATAGGAATGAAATTTTATATATTATAAATATTTAAATGAGTAATTTTATTGAATAATAAATGAGATAATCAGGAAGATCATCACTGGAAGATTTCTCAAGGTATCTCTAACTAGTAGATTTTAGGAGAATTAAAGTGAGGTATTTGAGAATATCCTTGTATGATATTAATAAAAAAATATACATACATATTTTAAAAGTGAATCTGTTGAATTATTAGAGGATCTTTTTTTGAAGAAAATAAAAAATAATTCTAATATTATTTTCATGATGCTAAGATTGAATGAGAACACTATATTTACATTATATAATATTTTCCTCATGATTTAGTGATGAGATATATATTAAGATGAGTTGATGAAGATGATAAAAAAGGTATTATATTATATATCATGTTTTATATCATAAGTCTTGAATAAATTATAATAAAACAATGTTATGGTATAATAACTTAAGTATTGAAGAAGAAGAAAATTAGACAAAAAAAGAGATGATATCAACATTTAATCACTTCTACTGATTATTATCATCTATCTTGATGAGAGTTGATTTAGTTCTTTATTATTGTAAGGATTAATTATAGAAATTAGGAATAAAAAACATCTTTTCTTGTTTCTATAAAACCATTGATCATTTTGTGTTTTGATAAAAGGATGATGAGCTTGATGCTTTAGTTATTTATCATTTGTCACTTGAAGCCCTAAAGTTGAGGAAGGATAACAACTATTTATGGGGGTGTATAGTTATAATAATCTAGGTAAATATAGAATAAAAAGTTTTCATATATTTTTATACTTATTAATTATATATATTCATTATAAAAATATTATGAAAATTTAAATTAATACGTAATCTATGTTCGATAGCATTTAAGACACATGAAACCAGCTTAAACAAACCATAAAATAATATTATTTTAAATATATTCTTTATAAACTCACCATTATAATAGAGGGTATGAATAGTATTGGATAAATTATGAAATATATGAAAATTTCCGATTCAATATAAATATATTGAAAAATTATTAGTAAATAATCACTAAATTTGTTGTTATGACATTTTATTCATCAAAAATATGTTTTCTTAAAAAAAATGATTTTTACTCCTTGTTGGGAGAAAATATTATAATGAACTTGTATAATTTTTAAGAAATTTATTTTCTAAAAATAAAATAATTTTTGAAATAATCATATCAAAATTAAATTAGGGTAAATATTTTGGGATTTTTTCAGAAAAAAATAGTTTTTTATTGAATTGTGAAAATACATATTTTGTAAAACTATCATTATTTTCAATAAATTATATAATATAAAAGTTACATTATTAATTTAAATTGATTTAATGTAAAACAAGTACTATATAGTTATATTTAATATAATTAATTACTTTTTTAGTCAAATTTTTAATGTATTTTCGTATATGTTTATTTTTGGGTTTAAAATCGATTTGGTTTTTCTTATTTCTAAAAAATGTTTTAATGTGAACAATGTTTCTCCTTATTCAATAATTAAAAATATTTGGAATTATTTATTTTTAATTTAATTATTATTTATCTATATTTATTAATTTAAATTCCCATAATTATGATTACTAGTTGGAGAGTTAGTATAAAATCATCTTTTAATTGAAAAATACAGTTTTTGAAAAACTTCATTTTCATCGCATCTGTGGGTTTAATTTTAAATTATATTTTTCTAATTATTTTAATTTAATTTTATTAAATGAATTACATATTTTTATTAATAATAATTAATATCCTCTAAAAATTCCAACTAGATTTTTTACCATATGAATTATGAAATCAATAAAAATCAGTTACCATGTTTAAGGTGAAAATGGGTTTATCGAGGATTAAACTAAAACTATAAGGGTTAAAATCACCTAATAAACTTATCCAAATATTATTTTAGGGTAATATTTAGACCTTATAATGTTTTATTCTCGATAATATTTAAATCTGGAACGTTTTTCAATTTAAAAATAAGGATAACCCTTTTCTTTAAAAAATTAGAGCCGTATTAATCACCTCAATTATAAAAGGACACCGCCTCTCATTTCTTCTTCACCCCATAAAACCATTTTGGTTGGTAGTACTTGAAAAAAACTTCCTTAATTATATACCCATGTTTGAGTGTCCTTTTCTTATCATAAACCCATCCTAATCAAGCTTTTGGTGCAAACCTAAGGAGGTTGTCTTATGTAGAGGTATTGCGATTAACTGAGGATTTTTATTTTATTTCTTCTCACACCTCCATAAAATATTCCTTAACCAGGTTGATATAATAATTTAAGTGTATCCCATATTATTTAATGTTACTATTTTAATTTAAAAACATAAATAAACCTCCTCTTCTATAAAATGGTAAATGAAATCGTTGATCGTGTGTACGGAGGACTACCGCCTCGAGAACTAATGTAGTTCATTTTTTATCATCACCTCTCACAGCTAGTTAAAATTATAGATTTAAAGTTTATATATGATTTTTAGGAAATAATTATACTTTTTAAATTATTATATCTCATATAACTTTTTTGAATTTCTATTTTATATTGTATATGATTATGTCGCCTGTGTCTATAGTGAATTACCACCTCGCGGCATGATGTGATTCATTTTTCACTAACGCTTTACATAGAATGTAATAAGGATAAATTTAATTAATATATGTGACATAATTATTATTTTAATTAATTATATTTAATTCTTAAAAAAATATATATCATTTTATTTCTTACCTTTTCACTTGGTGAAAAATGATAACATCTTTTGTGCTACGTGTGGATTACCACATCCACAAAGCGATGTGATTATTTTTTCATCACCACATTACATAGAAAATATTTATAAGTATATTAAAAGAAATCATATGGTAATTATGATATTATAATCCCTATTTTAAGATACAATAATACTTACCTTATTTCCATAATGTTCAATGAAAAAGGGAAAATTTTCTAATGTTTATGTACGATCTATCATCTCCATGATCGCTATATAATTCATTTTTCATAACCATATTTCATGATTGGTTTTTAGAAGTATAATTGATTTATAAAAAAATAATTAATTCATTATTTTTATTCTGGATTTTTTTAATTAATGAAAACTTTGACCATAGTTAACCTACCAATATAATTTTGGCTATATAATTTAAATATCATTAAAACATGTGACATGATCTTAATTGATGAAGTAATAAAATATAACATGGTAGGAGATAAAATAAAAGGTATAATAAACATGAAAAATGTATTTAAGTAAGTAAATAATTAACATGATATTAGTATTTTGGAGGATAATGAACGTACATGATGAGCCAAACTCAAGGTAAGGGACTTTATCTCAATCTCCTTTAATTGAGGAATATTTTGATGATATGGACATATCTTATATTATTAAATGTATATAAATTACTTTTGACAAGTTAATCATGAATTCATTTAACCTCATGATATTTAATGTTTTTTTAAATATTATATTTTTTAAAAGGAATCATTTTACGTATATTTTATGGAATGATTTTAAAAAAAGAGAAAAGGAATATTTTATTTTAACATATATGATGACAATAAATTTTCTCACCAATATTAATGTTATTTTATTCGTTTACAAGATTTCAAGATTTATTCAATGAAACCACATATTTTCCCTTTTTTGTGTATTTTAGTAGTAAGAATGTGTTTTTTAATTGAAATGGTATTACTATATCAGAAAAGTTTTATTATATGGTTTTAAAAGTGATTTTTAATGGTATTTATGATGAAAACATGAAAGCATAAAATATTTTTATCTTGAAATGGTAAATGATCATTTTTCATGATAAATGGGCAAGCTTGATGTATCTTATATAAAGTATTGAGCCCTGTTATAGCATACTAGTGAGCCTGATATAGCATAGAGTTTGATAATTCCTATACTTCTAAAATACACTGGGTAATGATCCTTATCTAGATAAGAATGGTGGAGGGAGTCACTGGTGGGTTTTTCCTATATATTTAATTGGGAACTTGTTATTTCTAACATATGTTTAAAATTGGTTATGAATGTGAAGATATAAGTTTACAAAATTGGTTTTGATTTTCATGATATAGGTCTTAAAGGTTTACTTTGAGTAAAAATTAAGCATGTTTTTTATGTGGAAACGTTTTATTTCATACTCTCAAAGAAAATTTAATATAAAGGAAAATATTAAATGGTTTTTCATATTTTGAAATACAGTAATTGATTTTTTCTTTTTTATGTCCCAAACTAATATTTGTGTTCTCATAACATGTTTTATGATTTTTTTTCATAGTGTTTTAAGATGGATAAGAACAATGAAGAATAATTCTTCAAATGCATGAACATTTTTCATGAAAATAAATCCTGTCTATTTTAAAAGTATTATATTGTAAGAAGATATATATAATTATCAAAACATTCCAATTTTTATTTTAAAATTTTATTATATATGAGTGATGCACTAATTATTTGAAACTATATACTATAAATGATCCTTTAAATGTAATAGATTTAATTCTTGACTTAAAACTCAAGATTATATAATGTTTGAGGTTAGGTCCTTATATTTTGTATTATAGGAAAGGTTTATATAAATTTCTATTTCAGGATAATATTATTATCATTACTTTGGATGTTTTTTATTATTTGGTTAAATTTGAATGATATAAAATTTAAATATTACCATGTCACATTATCTAAACTATGTTTTTTCAGAATGGTTTTCCACAGAAGAAATAAGGAAGCTATAGTAGGAAGTCACATAGATTAAAATATCTTTCAAAATCGGCATCCCAGGATATTCAGAATTAGAACTAAGAAATTTTTTATTATGATGGTTAAGTTGACATAAGATATAAATGGTTTTGGTATCCATGATAGAGAGTAGCCTAAGTTTCTAAGAGAAGCATGAAAATAGTGGATAATTTTATTTGAAATAATCTTAGACAATTAATTAGAAACTTAGATATAGTGGTAGCCAAAGGATATATCAATATACTGGAGAAGATATTTAAATTTTTGAAGTGTTTAAAAAACCCAAAGGTCACTAATTTTTTCTATCATATTTAAGGTGAAGTTGATTGATGGTGTTATTTAGTTAAGAATATCAGGGATAAAGATGTTTTTTATTCTATGTAATGATACACATTTAATAAAGTCTTTCATGAGAAATATTTCCCCAAGGTTTTTTGGCTAAGTATAAAGAAATGATTTTTAAAATTGAGTAAAAAAAGATAATGATTTGTTGGTTGTATATGAGGTATAATTCACAATTTCAATAATGTAAATGAACATTTTATTTAAGGAATTGATAATAAAATTAGTAGATTTTAATTTGGATTGAAACCATGTTTCCAAAGATATTTGTCCACATGATAATTTAAATTTTTTGAGAAAGTTGTGTATTGTGTTGAGAATGTTGATATGAAGTTTTCTAAAACTTATGTTCCTGAAGATGACAATAGTAAGAAATATTCATCGTGGGTGGAAACTGAGAACAAACTAGCTAATAATTCTGGTGGTAAGACCACAAAATGTTCCAAGTGTGGTAACAAAATTTAACAAATGTTTTCTAGGTTATGGAAAGTGTTTATGATGAGGTCAGTTTGTTCATAGGGCTCAGGATTGTAATGAAAATAGTCCTCAAAAATCAAATTATAGGGTAAATGTTATCCACCCAATGATTATACGTTTTAGTTTCAATGATTTAGTTCATTTTTTTACCACAAGTCTAAATATAGTTATTAAGGATGGAAATAAACAAGACTAAAAGAAGAAAGGGGTGGAAAAAACTTTTGATATTAGTACGATAGATGTTGGGCCATTAAATGAAGTGGTGATAGTTATGTTACTTGTGTATTATAATTTTAACAATATGCTATTTGACTTTAGATATTCACATTCTTTCATTTCTAAAAAATTCTCAAGAATAATGGAAATATCATCTCATGAAAGAATATAGAACTTTTGGTGAAAACTCTCATTAGAAGTATTAAATTGATAAATATTTATTAAGACCTTACTATTGTTATTAGTGGGACAGTTTATCCTAAAAATATAGTTGAACTATCCAATATGGGTTTTTATTATATTCTTGGTATGAATTGTATTCCATCATCTCATGCTAAGATAGATAATAGAGCCAAGAAAGTTTCATTAAATGATTTAATACATTTGATAACATACTACAATGATGAGAAATTGATTAGAGATAAAAGTGAAATTTACCAAGAACATATTGTTGAAAATAAAGAAACTATTTATATTTTTGATTTACTAGTAGGTAAAGAATTCAAGGATGTACTTCTTGATGATTTTCCTAGGTATATTCCAGATCAGGAGGTTGAATTTACTGTTGACTTATTCTATGATGCTAATCCTATTTCAAAACCCTTGTCAAATGGCTCAGGTGGAGCTTTTATAATAAAAAATGATATTGTATGAGTTTTTAGATAATGGATTCATTTGACCTATCACCTCACTAGAGGGTGATAATGTTTTATTTGTGAAACATAATGATGGTTCAATGCGACCTTCTGTTGATTATAGAGCCTTGAATAACATCATTGTTAATAACAAGTATCATTTTCATCATATCCATGATTTTTTTTATCATCTATTTGAAGAGCCATATTTTTCAAAGGTTGATCTTAAGTTACGGTATCATCAGTTGAATGTAAAGGAGGCATATATTTCAAAGACTTCATTTCAGACTAGATATGCGCATTATGAGATTGTAGTTATGCCATTTGGGTTATCTAATGCACTTGATGTATTTATGGATCTTATTAATAGAGTATTTTATTAGTTCTTAGATAAGTTTTTGGTTGTGTTTAATGATTATATATTGCTATATTATAAAATATTGGATGAACATGAAATACATCTAAAGATTTTTTTCAAAACTCATAAGAAAAGAAACTATATGGAAAATTCATTTTGTATGAATTTTGGTGGCAACAAATTTATTTCCTTAAAAATATTATTTATAAATATAGAATAACTTTTTACCCAACTAAATCATAAGTTGATGAGGATTTTCCATGCCCAAAAAAGTCATATATATTCATAGTTTTCTTGGTTTAGTGGGTTAATACTAGTGGTTTGTCAAAAATTAGAATGGTTATCTATCCTTCTAACTATGTTAACACAAAATAGAGCTATTTTTATCTAGAAAAAATATTATGATGTTTTATTTAAATAACTAAAGAGTATATTAGTGGATGCTCCAATTTTGGACCTTCTTCCAGAAATGGTGAATTTTTCATCGATAATGATATTTCGATGTATGGACTCGGTAGAGTCTTGATATAGAATGATTAGTTAATTTATTATTCATCAAGTTAGCTAAAACATCATGAGTTAAAATACCTACACATGATTTAGAATTTGGTACTATGGGTTTTTATTTAAAAATATTGATGTACCATTTTGATAGAATAATGTGCGAAATATATACTTATCATAAATGTTTGAAGTAAAAAAATCACTCTGAATGAATTGAACATGAGTCAAATTAGTGGAATAGAATTGATAAATGGTTATGATTACATAATTTATTATAATACTTAAAGGAAAAAAGGATTTTTATGCCTTATGTAGGAAAAATAATGAATCATTACCAATGTTACATTTGGATCATAATCCTTTTTGTTACTGCTTTAATGATTTTTTCCTATAAGTCGATGATGTAGAAACAACCTCTATTTTGTTTCAGGTTTCAGTGAAATAAAATTTATAAAAAATAATTAAGAAACATAAGAATATGGATAATTATTTTTAGTAAAAGGTATAATCCATTAGTAAGGGTAATTTTCCTAACATTAATGTTGAAGAAAAAGGTATTACAATATTTGAAAAAAAGTAATGCATGCTTTGTGAATCCCAGTTGAGGAGATATTTTTTGAGGTAAACTTGTAGTTATCTATTTTCTAATTATCCTAGAAGAACTAAGATATATTAAGACATTTAGGGGTATTATTTTTAGGATGGTTTTAAAATATATGTTAATGAATTTACAAATATATATTTGAATTTTCAATAGGTTAAGGAAGAATAAAAATTTCATAATTGGATGCTTAATCCTTTTTCAGTACTGGTTTGTAAATGGAAAAATATATCAATTCATTACCTAGTGGTATTACCAATGACTTATCAAGGAAAAAATGCGATTTTTTTTATTGTTGATTGACTGACTAAATCTACACATTCTATTCATAATAAAGATACTATGTATTGAGATCAACCTTCTCAGCTATACCTTATGGAGATAATCATAATACATTGATTTCCTCTCCCTATTATCTCTGATCGTGATCCAATATTTATTTATAATTTTTTTAAATGACTTCATAAGTTATTGGGTATTGTATAATTTATATGTATGACTTTATATCATTAATCAAATGCACATTCAGAGTGAAAAAATTCATACCTTTTAGGAGATGATTCATTCTTGTTCAATGTTTACCAAGTGGGGTTCAACATCATTCATTGGTTGATATATCTTTTAAAAAAATTCATTCCATTTTATGGATGTATCCTTTTGAATAATTTTATTGAAATTTGTGTCAGACTCTTTTTTTTAGCATGAAGTAGCTGAAAAAATATTTTTGGGACAAGAATGTAGTAAAAGAAATAGTTGAGAATGTGAAGATAATTCAACCACACATGAAGAAAGTTAAGAATAAATATAAAATCTATGCAGATAATTAGAGAAAAGATCTTTACTTATGTGATCGTCAATTTATTAATGTTTATCCATATTAATTTTCATAAAAGGGGTATGATAAGTCTACAGTTCATTGAACTACATGAAATTTAGAGGAAGTTGGATTAGTAAACTACCAAGTGGATTTTCCTTCATTTTTATCACTGTTACCTAATGTATTTTATGTTGCAATAATAAGGAATTATTTTATATATTCTTCTTATGTTTTGAGCCATAAAGTATTTTAGTTGGAAGAGAACCTTTATTATGAGGAACAACCAGTTTGGATTCTTGACTATAGAGAAAATGTTTTGAGGAACAAAGTAATTCAACATTTTACTATTTTATAAAAAAATAATATTTTTAATGAAGAAACAGGGTAATCTTAAAATTCTACAAGGGAAATATATTCCCCCTAATTTAATAAGTGAATAAAATTTCGAAAATGTTAGTTCCAAAAGGGGGAAGAATGTGACAAATTGTGTAATGATAGAAAAAATCATTTTCCTATTATTATTTTTTATGAATTAGATAGTTATATTTATTATAAAAATATTATCTACTTTTAAATTAAAATGGAAACTATGTTTTATAATGTATACTGTATGCAACAATGAGCTTAAAAGAACTGTGAAATAATATTATTTAAAATATGACCATTATAACATAACTATTATATTGGCAGGTATACATATTATTAACTACATGATGAGATATATATATATGTACTAATTTAAATAAATTTTTTAAAAAATTATTATTAAATAATATCTAATATTTTTCAATGATATTTTATTCATCAAAAATATGTTTTTCTTTCAAAAAATATTTTTAATGCTTTTTAGGAGAAAATCTTATAATTAATTTCTAGAAATTTCTGGAAATTTATTTTCTAAAATTAACATAATTTTGAAAATTAAAAAATAAATATTAATGTATGCTGAAATCTTTTATTTTTTTCAAAAAATATTGATTTTTCAATGAGTAGTGAAAGATACTGACTTTTTGTTAACAAATAATTTCATTTCAAAAAAATTAGTAATTTAAAAGATACATTATGTTTAACATTGTTTTAAAGTAAAATAACTATAATTTAGTTATATTCAATCCAATTAATTACTTTCGAATAATCTTTTTAATGTATTTTATGATAATTTTATTTTTGTGTTTAAAATTTGTTTTTTATTCTGAAACCTAATTTAATATAAATAGTTTCCCATTTTTAATTACTTAATAAATCACATAATTAAAAATTATTTAAGTAAAATTTAAAGATTATTTATTAATAAATATGAATTTAAATTCATATAATTATTATTTTTATTTAGAGAGTTAATATAAAACCATATTATGCTTGAAAAATGCATTTCCTAAAAAACTTCTTTTTCGTCACATTTGTGGGTTTAATTTTAAATTAAATTATTAAAATCATGTGATTTAAATTTTTTAAAATAGATTCCAAATTTAAAATTATTATAATTTATTTTATAAAATAATTTCAAATTAAATTTTTACCATAATTAATATTGAGATCAGTAAAAAAATTATCGTAGTTAAGATGAAAACAGATTTAGTAGTTGTTAAACTAAAATGATAATGGTTGAAATGTCTGAAAAAACTATCCAAAAACTATTTCATTAACATATTTTGACCTTATTTTTTCTTTTTATTAATAATTATTCATTTATTTATCCTTTTAATTATGAAAAAAATCGGTACACAATTTTATTTTCAAAATTTACAATTGTGCCACTCACATTAATTATAAAAGGCCACACACAATCCCCTCTTATTATCACCATAAAATCCTTTTTGTTAGCAATTAAATTACCAAATAACATCCTTACTTCTTTTCCCACATACTATATTCCTTTTTAGATTATAAATCCATTTTATTAATTCTTTTGGTGGTAACTTAAATAGGTTGTCTGAACAAAAGGTATCTTACTTAGTTGGGTGTTTATATTTTTCTTCATCTTGAACCACATTAAAATATTATTCAATCAAGATGATATAACAGAATAATTATCTCACATATAAGGTAATTTTAATATGTTAATTTAATAAGTTAAATTCATATAACATTTCATCAAATGGGAAAACAAATTGTCGATTGTGTATATGGAAAACTACCGCCCCGTGAACTAATT
This sequence comes from Viscum album, assembly GCA_963277665.1. Taxonomy (NCBI): domain Eukaryota; kingdom Viridiplantae; phylum Streptophyta; class Magnoliopsida; order Santalales; family Viscaceae; genus Viscum; species Viscum album. The sequence goes on along the minus strand of OY728133.1, from coordinate 1,520,842,262 downwards.
TAGTTTTTCATCAATGAATCTCATAGTTTGTTAAAATTATGGATATAAAGTATATATAAATTATTTTTTTTAAATTATTATACTTTTATAATTAGGATATCAAAAATAAATTTATAATTTCCATTTCATAATGGATACGATAAAATTGCTCATGTGTACGGTGGAATACCACCTCGTGACTTGATGTGAATCATTTTTCACTAACTCCTTTAATGATGGGTATTAAGGACAGATTTTATGAATATATGTAACAATATTATGATATTAATTATATATTTATCATTATAAAATGATAATATATCATTTTATTTCTTTCCTTTTTACACATAAAAAATAACAACATCGTTCATGGTACTTGTGGACTATTACCTCCATGAAGCGATGTGATTCATTTTTCATCACCACATCACATGAAAGTTATATATAAGTACATTTAGTATCATTGAATTATTAATCCTCAATATATTTAAAAAATTGTAATACTATTCTTTCATGGGGAATTCAATTTCAATGTTTCCAAAGTTATAGGGGCTTTCATTTTTAAAATGTATTCTTTCAATGTTTCACTATTCTAAATTATTTTAATCCATGCTCATATTATTAAAATTGTTTTATAAGTGTTTTAATATGGAAAAAAATATTTATAAGTGAAATTTTTTTTATATTTTACTTTATTTCAATGGGTTTTAATAGGAATATTTTTATGTGTATTATAGAACTTTTAGAAAAAAAGAAAAAAAAGAATGTTCTTTTTTAATCTATATAGAAAAATAATAATTTCCCATCACCATAACAGTAATTTTTTATTTGCTTTACTATATTTTATTCTTTCTTAAAATAAATACCATATTTTAACATTTTGGGTATTTAGGGTTGTGAATGGTGTTTTTTAAGAGGAAATAGTATTTATATATTAGAAATAATTTTTTATACGGGTTAAAAAGTGTTTCTCAAAGGGTTTTATGTTGAATAATTATAAGAATAAAAATTTTTGTTCCTCAAATGGTACATGATCATTTAACTACAAAAATAGGTGAGCCCCATTACAACTCACGGGTGAGCCCTATATAGATTGTATGATGGGTGTGCCTAGATTGTGTCAGGAAAGACAGATATATCTTATATGCTGGATGAACCGTGATAATTCTATAATGAATTGGCTAATATTCCTTTTATTGATATTCAAGAAAGATGGAATTACTTGATGGTTTCTCCTAAGGATTAAACTAAGCTCTAGATATTTCTGACACGGGTTTAAAACGAGTTAGGAATGTGATGCTCTAAGAATACAAAAAAGGGTTTTTTATTTAATTTCTTTGGGTCATAAATGGTTCAATGAGAAAAAATTGTTAGTGTTTTTTTATGTGTAAATAATTTATTTAATACTCTCAAAGATCATTGAATATAAGGGTACAAATTTAATGATTTTTCATGTTTTCACTAGAATAACTGATTTCTTAGTTTTATGACCCTTATTAAGCTTTTTATGCTCATCCCACATTTTAATTTTTTAAACAGGGATTCAGGATGGGTAATAATAAAGTAGAAGTCATCTTTAAACAAATAAATATTTTACATGAAAATATTTAATGTTTTATTTTAAAAGTATTATATTTTGGGAAAATAGATACTATTCAGAAGTTACCACTGTGTATTATATTATTTTTATTATTGATTTATGGACTAATTATAGAAAAAAATAATCATGAAAATATAATATAAATCAAATATAATGAACTCATAACTAAAAAACCAAGATTATAAAATGTTTTAGGTTAGTTACTTATAAGTGTAGAGTATTTCTAAAGACCATGGGTAAAAAAAGTAGTTGGAATGCCCTTTATAAGTAGAGTAGATCTTTTATAAATAACATGTCAAGAGATTTTAAAGTTATCAGTAGATAATTTTTAGATTAAGTATGATACGTTCATCATTTTATTCAGTTTATGATACCAGTGAACCACTTATGTATCATACTTGACCCGAACATAGTAAGGATGTTAACACTCACATCAGGGGGAAATATTGTGTGTTGTGCACTATTTATATTATATTTTTCATGTGGTGTGAATTTTTTGATTGATATATATAAGATATATTCATTATAATTTATGCATAAGCTCAAATAATTAAAGGGAATAAAATTTTCTAAATCATTAACCACATGGATTTTCTTCTCCCCAAATCTTATTGGGGTTTCATAGAATCATTTTCCAAAAATGTTTGGTTATATTGTTTCATTATTCTCTTGATTAATCATATATGAAGTTCATTTTTGAAGTTGTTTGTGATTTCCCTATAAAAGAAAATAATAAGTTTATATCTATCAAGACATTGCATAACATGAATAAATGAGATGTTTTTAATATAATAAAAATTGCTTCAATAAGAAACTAGAAAGAGGATTCACCATTAGATAAAGTTAAAAGTTTAGAAATTGATATTTATCAAATGATAATTATTTACATGAATAATTAATTTCATGATAATATGAGTATGTTACTATTGAATCACTTAGTAATTTTCATTCCAAAAATAATGATTATTTGAATAGGGTTCCTTTTTTTGTTTTGATATATATATTTTAGTCCATCAATAGTTTAGTAGAAGATAAAATAAAGTTAGAGATAGTTATAGACTCATTTAAAAAAGGAAACAAATAAGAATTTATTAATATGAAATAATTTCATCAAATATGTGGAATCTAGGTGAAAAAATTGGTTCATGATAAATGAATACTCTCCATAAAAATAGAATAATTGTAAAATGTAATTGATCAAAAAGTTAAGATAAATAATATATTTTGAGGTTAGGATCCACACATTAGAATAAATCATTTTTGTTAAGAATTATAAATTAGAGATCAAGGATAAAATAGTGAATTTGTAATATCATAGAGTTCATATATATATATATCAAATATTTCAATTATAATTACTTTTATTTTACTTTTCATTTCAAGGAAGAAAACGTACAAAATAATTTAACAGATAAATTATTGAATATGATAATGTAAAAAAATTTCCATTTTTTAATTAAAAAAAAATAATAATATGCACTAATAATATTTAATTTTGAGTAAAATAAAAAATTAATATAGGTAAATGATACAACTAAGGGATTTAAATATCTTGTACTTCTATAAAAATAATGTAATATATTATACATTATATAAATATTTTGATATATTCATCAAATCATGAAATAATTTTTTTATAAATTCAAGAAGTAAAAATAGATTAATAAAACATCATACCTAAAAGTCTCCAACAAACATTACACCAATAAAAATCAATGTTCCAATGGAAAATTTAGGATGACATCAAATCTATATACTTTGTAAGAAACAATATTTTAGAATTATAATAAGGTATATATGTATTTTATTTATTATAATAAAATATTTTATATATAAATTATCATTATATAACCATCATTTGAATCTATCTTAAATATATATATCCTTCGTAGTGAAATATTAAAAATATAAAAAATTCCTATGAAATTAATTTAATGGAATAAAAATTTCTATCATTTAGAAATCATGTATTTATGGATTCTATTTATTAAATTTATATTGTTATCATTTATTAATTACTAAATTCAATTTTACAAAAAAGTTGTATTTACCCTTTAATCATAATAAAAATTAACTTATATTTCTTAGAACAATAATTATTTCATAAAATAGTTTTCTAAAATATATTTTACTAAATTATTTCTTATTTAATAAATAATTTTTACATTTTTATAAAAAAAATTCATTTGATAATTCTGATAAAAATATACTTAATCTAAGATTATTCCATAATAAATGTTATAAATTTTACATATAAGAATCGAAAACATAGAAATAGATTATTATATAAAATTTTTATTTAATATTTGATTTTATGTCCGCCTAATGAAAAAAAATAAGTCATTAAATATTATTTTTATACTAAAATTAAATTTTATGAGAAAGTTATGGATTTAAAAAATATTTCATTTAATGATTAAATTATATTTACTATATTTGTAGACTATTAAAACATTTTATGTGCATGTTTGTACATGCTAAAGCATTTATTTTAAATGTAATCATAAGTATTATTTTATAAAACTATTTTATAATTTTATAAAAAAAATTATTATTTCATTCTCATATATAGAGTATATATTTTTTGTTATGGATATAATATTTGGTTAATAAATTCACTATAATTATAACATGATTTTTGGAATAGTAATGTATTTTTTTTAGTAACGTCAATCACACTAAATCATTATTAAGATGACTTATTTAAAATATTAATTTAAAGTATCCAAAATATTATCATTTTAAAATAGACTAAATATTTTTATTCAATAAGTAAAAACTAGGAAGTGAGTAAAATATGTTAATTTTGGTAAAATAATGTAAAATACTATGAAAATGGTGAATTCTGATAACATATAATAAATAATATATCATATATTAATATAATTATAACCAATATTTTTAAATTTAGTTATCATGTTCTAATATTTGAACTATCCGTTCTAGTGTATAATTAGGGGATTTAGTTAGAAACTATTGTTGTAGTGACGTACTTAAGTAATGGAAAATAAAAATTATACATATTTTATTCCATGAAACTCCACTCACGACAAATATTAATACCCATCTCGTATTATCATTCCCCCACACCATGATATATGTTATCTATTCTTATATATCTCATAGAGTCTCCCTTATATCTCAATCATCAATCTTGAAGTGTTTTGGTTGATAGAATGTTTAGATCAGAATAAATAATCTTAAGTAATATAAGGATTTATATTCCTTGTTTTTATCATTCCTATTGTAGTTATTTTATAATATAGTATTTGAAACATAAATTTAATTTAATGAGATACATTTATTTAATTCACAATATCAAAAAAATTATATATTTTCCCTGACATGTTATCCAAAAACTCTTATAGAACCAATTTTATAAGCCATCACCATGTTGATGTAATAGGTTTGGTTCATCACCCATCTAATTCTTATTGAAATTATATTTTTTTAATATATTTTAAATTAAAATTTCTTATTAATATGTGGTTTTAATATAGTGTGTTACTATAAACATAATTATATATTTATATATGTAATTCAAGCACTCCCATTTTACAATTTTCATAAGTTATTACTACACTAATGTTAGGGTTTATATTTACCTATCTTTATTTAAAATTGTGATTATTTTATAGTAATAACTTTTAAAAATTTGTTTCATATAATAACATGATTCTATTTATTGTATCTTATCATCCCGTAATTTCATTTTACAATTGATATAATTATGTCACGCTCATTTCACCCTTTTCATAAGTTTTTATTATTATGATATGCTGGCCATTTTCCATTATCCTTTCAAATATTATTTACATTTCCATTATAGTATCAATTTATTTTTCCAATTTCCTATTCAAATAATTTTTTAATATAAATTTAATTTTTTTTCTTATTATATGTTATGCTTTTGATATCCCATTTTTTCACACAATATATTCTATTCATAAAATGTTTTATGCCAAAAGTATCCCAATATGTATAAAATAGTTTAGTATCTCATGATAAAAAACCAATATGTATATGATATATTTTTGTTATTATAGATATATAATTTATAAGAGAAAGTAATTTGTTATCTAATATTGAAGGAGATGAATCTATTACAACCACTGTCATGTCTCACGCATAAAGACCATGAAGTCTTTCATCAAGGAAATTATATATCCCTAATTTATATAAAATAAATGGGATTAATTTCCCCTTTTTAGAGTATATTATCTATTATTAATTTGGAATGTTACCATTGAAAATAAATTTATTCTATTAACTAAAAACATTGATAATCTTAATCATTAAAAGTACCCAGTAACTATAATTCCATATTCCTCACCTATTAAGGGTAGTTATTTGAACTTTTTGAATCCCTAATTTTTCTTATTATATATCAATGTAATTTAATATCAATACATATAAATTCATTTATTGGGGAAATATAATAAATATACTATATAATCTATTACATTATATATGAAAATATTATAAGATAAAATCCATTGGGTAATTATGAAAAGTATTTATAATCTATTCATTATTAAATGTTATACAATGTTTTTCTTATACACTTTTTTTATTTGATGGAATCCATTGGTATTTTATATGATAGGTGGCTATTGGAAGTATATATCTCCTAGGTACATTTGTTGGTCTCATGAGATAACTAAGATAGGGTCGCAACAGTATCCTTTTCCTATATAAATGATATATTGGAACTACGCCTTAAAATTTTGTTTATGATGTCCAGTATCATGCATTCTCATCATTTCTGTCATTGTCAGATCATTTAATTTTTGAATGTGATAAATTATGTCATTTTTCATCTATGTATTATGTTATGTTTTGGTATTTATTGACATGGAAATATTTTTTAGTATATTATTTATGTATAGTATATTTTGTTAATATTCTATGTTAGCTTACATTGTACATTATTATACCACTATGGATAGTATTAAGGAATAATTATTTTATACCAAAATGATGTAACACGTCTTGTTTAAATATAATATAATTTTTATGTATATTCTCTATTAAGGACTACTAAATATTGAGCTTCAGAATGGAATCTCATTTAATATAATTTCCATGAAATATATAACCCACCAAATCTAGGTGACCAATTTTGGGGATTATACAGTTGGTAATAGAGAAAGTATATTAGAAACCTTTAACACAACTATTTTATCTATTAAATAATTTTTAATATTGTAAATAATATTTTTTGAGTAAGGCATGGATTCAGTGTAAAATTCTGAGCTAAATGGGGCCTAAGTATTGATATATTAAAAAAATACATATTATGTATCACACACACAAACAAGTTTTTATAAATAGTGGAACAGACCTAAAAAATGTCTTATATGAGAAAATAATGACCACTGTTAATTATGAAATGTGGTTTTTATCGTTATAGAGACATAAAGGCTAGTGAGTATTTGATGTCTCAATAGAGTGCAGTCACTTATGGATATTAAATAAAATTAACAAATTAATTAATTAATTAATTAATTTAATAAATAATTACTGATACTATAAAACACTCTATTTATAATCATGTTGTGGAAATCTATAGGGTTATCCACATAACCATATATATTGTAGGAGATTCACCACAAGTATGAACTTCGTGTGTGATCGAGGAAATTTTTGGAGATGAAAATTAATTCACCTGATTCATAAATGGCCATACATGAAAGAATTTCATGATAAAACATTTTTAAAATTTAATTTATGTATTAATTCTTGTGATTTTATTTCCCTATTCATTATTTTGGGTGATGAAAGAAAATTAATTCACATAATAATTAATTTATGGATCGTATATTGTTTTTTATTTATTCCCTCCTAAATATAGGAATTAATGGATTATTTTTATTATCCAATGAATTGTCTATTTTTTATAGTAATGAATGATGTTTCGACAAAATTAATGGATAACACTCATTTATCACTTTCATTTTTCTGGGATTCCACCCTTCAATCAATGTGAACACATTATCCGTGTTCACCTGAATTGTTTTTCAACCTATTTTAGGAACCATTTTCATTACATGAAAAATTATGGGTTCCCCAAATTTTTTATATGAGTATAAAACCAAAGATTGTGCTATGTTATAGGATAAATTTTTGTGATGTAAACCCAAGGATGGATCAAAGATGTTGATGTTTTTTATCATGTTCAAAAATGATGATGAGAGGTGTTGATGATCATTTTTTCAATGACGAATGTCATGAATAAGAATTCCAACCAACCATGAATATGGTCAACAAAATTCTAGGAATTTTTAGAAATAACCAATTTGGAATCAAAGGAAATGGTGATGAGAGAAGAGACACAAAAACAAAATAAAATTTCTTTGATAATCCACTCTACACGTCATGTATTCTTGAAGAACACATGATGTGTGGTAGCTAGGGATTACATGGAGAGTTAAATATCACATGGTGTAGAGTGGTGTACATAACACATTGTGTGGACATTATGTGGATAGAATGGAATTTATAGAGATTACACACCCATGACGTAATGTGACCCACACACCATTGTATCGGGGAACACGCTATGTACCTCAGAAAGTGCACATGCATGGGAAGTTGACACATGGTTGAGTACTAGAATAACCTTTATTTTCCATGTACAAAAATAAAATAGTGTGTATCTAAGGTAACATGCAATTTGAGATAGAATGATTTTTTATATATCATACTTAGTGAGACATGATGTATGCCTTATTTTCAAAAACAACATACTCCTTCCTTTCAATATTAGATCCCTTAACCACTTTGATTCAATTCCTATTTTTATGGGTATATTCCCCAAGTACCTCTTTATGAGGGTACTATGTGTAATAATATAATAATTATAGGATAAATGATCATATCTATGGGATAGTTCAAAATAGAGTAAGGTATCTTTCCACCTGACCCAAAAAATGTGATCCTCTATATCATTCTTCCCAAGGTTGGGTCTGGTATCCCTTATCTAACATTCAAGACATGTGATACCCATACTAGTGGGTTTTCTTGAATAGGTTTAGTAATCCACCAAAGGCCTTGGGAATGATCCTCAACCTGTGTATTGATATCTAGATAGATCAATTTTTTATGTTTTTATGGTAAGGCCCATTGAGTATGGCCTCTTATATGAGATCCATTATCATAAATAGACATGATGAGTGACTTCTCTCAGATGAATACTTCCTTAGATCCTCAAGTGTTATCCTTATTATATTAGTGAGGATATACCTAACATATATACATAATTGTTTCCATGATTATATATTTATTATCTATTTTATTATTCTTAAATTGTGATTTTGAGTTGAATCCTTCCTTGGTGTTTTTTATTTGGGGATTTTGGCATTTCCAATTGCGCCTGTTTAAACCCACCCATGTATAAGCTCCACATACACATGTCATGTCCTACAAAAATGAAATTCCATTCAATAGAGTTTTAGGTTGTCTAAGATTAGATGAATCATAGTTTTTCTAGATGAACTATGGATGGATCATATTATTTCAGTTTAGTATCAATCCCCCTTTTATAGTAGGATGTACTATTTTACAATTTTTAGTGTGATTTTATTTTACCATTATTTCAATTTTGTACTCTTTTTTGTACTCTAATGTGGGAATTAATATTGTGAATTCATTTAAAACATTCATGTTTTAACTTTTCATTATTCTGGTCTATGGAGATATGTGTGTGTTTGGGGGTACTTTATGTTAAGGTCTCCCATGTGTAAAATAAGCCTGCATGGGGCTGGTCGCCTAAACCTGGACTATTGGTGGTGGGATTCAGGTGTCATTATTGGCCCACTACTAGCCAAGAGATCCATAGGTGTCCATTCTTTGATAGAGTGGTATTAGAGAAGGTGATATTAGGATTTGATATTGGAGGTAGTTTAACAATGGGGATTGGTTTGGGAAATATTGAAATGGTGTTTTAAGTCTCTAGAGTTTGGATCTTAATGCCAGAAAAGTAGTGATGATGTGGACGAAAAAGTATTCATTCACCATGAATTTAATATACTTATAGTAAATTTGGTACATGTAAGCATTGACTGGAGTGAAAATATTGGTACATTCGTCACATAGTAATGGGTTATGGTTTTTATGTCCTTTGATCGAGCTACCCATATGTTCTCTTTGGGTCTTGGTGCATATTGACTATTCAATGATGCCTCCATGATGACAAGAAATTAAGATTCCATATCATGATAATGAATATGATCAACTTTCAGATGAGGCTTTAGTTAAAATACTTTTTAAAGAGGTGGTTCCTCTATATGGATTGTAAATAGTACCTCCCCCCGTCGAGCAGCTGATTGTTCTCATAGTATTGACAGGTTATGTGAAAAGGCTAAGAAAACCTTACATGTTCTATGAATAGAGAGAAATTAACTTTTGGGGTGAGACAAAAACCCCCAAGTAGAAAAGTAATTTTTTGGGTGGTATATTGACTTTTCTTCCTTTTATCAAATGGTGGCCCTAGCGGTGATCTTTCTCCATGGCCCAACGAAGAGACTGCAACACCCTTGGATTTTATAATATAAAAATCAAATTAAATAGTGTGTATGAAACAAAACACAAAGTTTATAAGCAAATATAACATCATGAGGCTTTATTATATACCTATTTTATAAATAAATTCAATCTCATTGATATCCTTCAATGCATGCAACACCAGGTTTGAATGAAATATAATACTCTATTAAAATATTATTATTTAAATATTACCATTATAACATACCATTATATTAGAATTATGAATATTAGTAACTAAATTGAAAAACAAATATATGGTTTACACATGTATAAAATAAATAAAATGGATATATATTGATCGAAAATAAAATTATAGCAATTTGAAAGAAAAAGAAATGTTTTCTGAAAAACTGTATTTTTTTAAATGGTTTAGTCATGCTTTACACACAAAATATAAAAGTAATTTTTAATAATTTTAGAAATTTTATTTTAATAAATAGACCTAATTTTTTAAATTATCATATAAAAATAATATTAGGGTTATTTGTTTGGAATTTTCAGAAATAATTCATTTTCCGATAAATAGTGAAAACTGAATTTTAATTGAAAGATTTGTTTTTTTAATTATTTATAAGGTTAAATTATATTTTTAATTAGTTTTAAATTAAAATTAGTTAAATTATATACAAATTAATCAAATTTAGGTCATTTGGATTATTATAATATTGAGTGTGGGTGTAGAAACTTTGTAACCTTTGGACCATTTTTTCTTTGAAAACTTGCTTCCTCATCGCATCTATGGATTACTTTTAAATTAAATATTGTCAATTATGTTAATTGTATTTTTAAAAATGGATTACATATTTGGAATTATAATAATTTATATTAATTAATAATTTATATTTATATTTTTACCATAATTAATAGTAAAAACAATAAATCTTATTTACTCCGGTTAAGGTAAAAATTAATTTACTGGGGAATAAACTAAAAATATTAGGGTTAAAATGACCGAAAAATAATATTAAAAATATTTTATATCTATATTTGGAAATTATAAAGTCCATGTATATATAATAATCCATCTTGAACTCAATTTTTCTTATGAAAAATGTGGTTACACCTTCTTCTTTTGAAAGATTACAAGTGTTCCACTCACCTCAATTATAGAAATTCACCCCCTATCCTCTCTTATACACACAATTAAACCAATTTTTGGGATAATACCTACCCAAATCACTGGCAAACTTCCCTAATATCATCATTTATTCTTTATTTTGGGAATAATTCCAACCTAGGAATGATTTTCATGAAAACCTAAGGTGGTTATCTTAAGAAGAGTTGAAATTGTTCAATGATCATTTTTATTTTAATTCTTCGTAAAACTACTCAATTTTTTTTAAACCATGATGATATAATAAATATATTATATTCCATATAATTATATTTTTTGTGTTAATTTAATTACCTACAATGATTTCCACTTCCATAAAATGTATTACTAAATAATCATTCATGTGTATGACGAACTACAGCCTCACAAACCGATGTCATTCGTTTTTCCATTACCACCTCTCACGGTTGGTATGGTGATGGATATAACATATATATATATAATTTATAAAATAATTATACATAAGGATTCATTATATCATATATAATTTTTTCTTTCCATTCTATAGGGGATATAATAACGTCACTCATGTGTGTGGTGAACTCCCACCTTGTGAAGAGTTTTCATTTGTCTTTCTTTAACTCTTTACATAGAAGGTGATGACAATAATTTTAATGAATATATGTGATATAAATTAAGTAATTATGATATTTTTGACAAATTTATACTTCATAATTGATAATACATCATTTTATTTCTTATCTTTTCACTCATTGAAAGATGATAACATCGTTTGTGTATGTGTAGACTACCACCTTCACGAAGTGATGTGAATCTGTTTTCATCACCAGACCACTTATATGATATATATAAGTGTATTTACGAAAATAATATGTTATTAATGGAATTATGATCATTATGGTATGATAAAATTTTATTTTCCTTATTTCAAAAATGAATTTTGAAAAATGGAAATGTTACTCATACACATGTATGGCCTACCGTCTCCATGATCTTAACATACTTTATGTTTAATAACCATCTATCATGATTGGTTTTAAAATTATTATTTATTTATAAAATGGAAATTTATTATTATTATGGTTTATAATATTATTAAATAATTTCAAATTTGACCATATTCAACCAATTTATGTTTTTTTACACATGTGACAAATGACATTGAATCATTGGATGTAAACATAATTAACTAAGTAATCATATATAACATGATAATAAATGAAATTAAAGGAATTATAAGTTTGGAATTTTTTATTAATAAATTAAATAATTAATAGAAATATATTTTATAGAAAGATAAGGATTGTATATGATGATTCGGACTCATGGTGAGAGTTTATCATCTCACTTTTACTTCTATGATACATATGCCATATTACACACTTATTTCTTTTTTATGGTGTTTATACTATCCTTTTTGTATGTAATATCATATATTAATTTATATTTACTGAAAATAATGTTTCACTTATAGTTATTTCCTTCATAGGTATTATGATACAATAGTTACCAATGTGGTAAAGGTTTTTTTACAACCTCATCATTATTCCTGATTGTTTTTATTTAAGTTTCGCTTGGCAGAATTATTTGAACTTTATATCTTAAAATATTTTATATTTTATTATCTTATGGATATTCATGAACTTTTTAATTTAATAGTTACATTTTTTACACTCTTTGGTAAATAAAATTATTGAGAAATTTTTAAGAAAATACCATATTATTTATTTCTTCGGTTGAAAATCTGTTTACATTAAAACCCATGTTTTATAAAAAAAACTCAATTTCTTTAAATTTTAAAAATTATTTATTAAATAAATTATTACCCATTTTTACTTTTATTTTTTTAAATGTATATTCATTTCTTTTTCCAAAAAAATCATGTTTTTATTTTATCGAATATGTAAAAAGAAACATTTTTTTAACATACTCCACATGTAAATATTTCTCACCATAATGACCACTCATTATATTAAATGTTAATTAAAATATTTATAAGGTTATTTTCAATGAAAAGTGTTTTAAAAATGTTTTTTAACTTTTAGTTTTAAAAGGTGATTTTTAAAATGAAATGGTTATTTTTCTCAATAATGTTTATATATATATTTTTATTGTATTTATATACATAAATGACAGCAACAATTTATTTTACTTATGATCCATTTGGGATATGTTGTATTTATATAATCATGATTATTTCTTTGGATGACTAATGATCAGTTTAATTGAGGATGTATAATTTCATTACCATTCACCATTTTACTCTGAATGGTTTATGATTATGCTTATTGATTGGGATAAGTATTACTATTTTTAATGATAGTTTTCCAAACGGTGGTTTATATTTATTATGATTCACCCCTTTCATATGAGGAATTATTGGAATTTTTAAGTGATGGTTAGGTCCTGTTATAGCCCCTCAATTCAACAGCAGGTCTTAAGAGAAAAACTAGTATGGTTGTTGGTAGAGATCTTACCCATTTATATATATATATTGGAACAAATCCTCATTAATATTATAGTTCATTGATCAAGGCCTCAACGACATATTTTAGATATCTAAAATTATGAATTCCATTATTATAAATTTAGTTACTGATTTTCCATATTATTATTCAATTAGTTAGAATATATGTCGTCATGTTTCAAGCTCATGTGATTATTTATTTAAAATTAATTGATAATATTTTATTCCTTCTATATTATAATCAATTTATTAATTAAATGTAATGTGTTTCAATTATTTACCTTTCAATAATGATTATACATAATTTATTCATAGCATATATTGTACACTTACAACTTCTGAGTATCTAAGATCACCCTTTTATTATTTTTTATTTTCCATAGATATGAGGAAGAATTTTATGGTCGATATGTAGGGATACACTAATAAAAATAATTGAATTTTGAAAGAAATTATTTTTTAATTTTATGTTTTAAAATCCAATGTGAATTTAAATTATGTATATAGTTTACAAAGAATAATAAACTACTCAATCCTTCATGATGTGATTCATTGTATCATATGAAAATGTAACAAAGTAGACATTGGCTTTAGGCTATTAGGGTTTGGGTTATATAGTTGGTATTAGAGGATGTTTAGTAAAAACCAAGGGAACTATATTTAAGAAAACATAGATTATGGAACATAAACCTATGATATAATTTTTGGATAAGTATTTAAGAATAAATTAATCTTTTGGTAATGAAACAAATATGTGGGTTTTCCTAGAAAATAAATACCTATATTGATATTATAAGTAGACATGGTTCTAGAATAAATTTACATAGGGTTAACAAAACTGAAAATTATGCATTGGGATTGACCCAGTCATCACCTGGTGGATGAAAATTGGAATTATTACAGACCAAGTTTTACACTATTGGGGGAAAAATTTAGGATAAATAAAATTTTCTTTAAAAATAACTATGAACGAATCAAAAAAACGAATTCCCAAAGAAAAAATGTTTTTGACTGTGAGATTATCTATGTTAATTGATTCACTAGTTTTGGTATTATCCATTCTGTTTTGTAATGTGAAAATCTAATCTATTGTATGCCATTATATATAAATAGAACATAGTGGAAGGAATGGAAACCATATCAATGCACATACCCCATGTAGGGATTTCTTTCTTGGGAAATATAATTAAAATATAGCTAGATTTAGAGATAGTACTAATCAAATTATAACAGTATTGGGGTAGATGACTTGGGTTATGAGTAATAACCTTTCCCATATAGATTAACATGTTGATCCACTATACCGTGTAATACTATTAGACCATTTCATGTGTCAAAAATATCCATCATTCAATGGGACTATAAATCCATTTTTTGTTGACAATTTGTTAAGTTTATTAGAGAATATATTTCTCACAATGGGAAGTAGTGAATGGGAGTATATTTTAATGTATTTTTATCTCCTCTCAATAGATGAAGATAAATGGTGTTCATTAATTCAAAACACTAAATATTATGAGTAATTATCAAGCATGTAGTAGAATGATTTCAAGGTAATCTTGTTGGAAAAATATGTTTCCTTGTGAGAAATTAGTTGATATGGAAATACAATTATTTAGTCTAAGATAAAAGAACAACAAAATATTTCTATGTATGACACTAACTTTTTATTTCCATAAATGAATTTTATAGACTATATATGTAATATAAAGAGAAATATTTTCAATTAAATTGATGAGATTAAGAAAATTATTAAAAGTGAACTAGTCTCTCAAACATTATCATCATATGAGGACATACTATAATGTGTTATCAATAAAGAGAAATAATCATTCAAGTCTTATAGATTTGAAGGGAAAAAAGAAAAGAAGATGATAGAAGATAAAAAATGGATAATGGGAGGAAGGGAGAGAGGGATTTTCTAAAATATGGCACATGTGGGAAGAAACACTCTAAAACATTCATAAAAGTGAAAAGATTCCTCAATAAGTGTATATATAAAGGGCAA
This sequence comes from Viscum album, assembly GCA_963277665.1. NCBI lineage: Eukaryota > Viridiplantae > Streptophyta > Magnoliopsida > Santalales > Viscaceae > Viscum > Viscum album. The sequence continues at coordinate 1,520,826,586 of OY728133.1, read as the reverse complement.
CATACTCATGATTTCAAGGTCAATAACGAATCTTATAATGTAAACTTCTTTAACTGAAATAATATGGGGCACTATGCAAATGTGTTCCCCAAGCGTCAAGAGAATATACCCCAAAAGAAGCTAAGGGGTCAAGCTAAATCTTATATTATTGATACAATTGAAGTGAAATGTTTACTGTTCTTATGTATTTTTATCCCTGGTATATGTTTTAAAAGTATTTTATTGATGATATTATGGTTATAAAAATTATGAAATGAATAAAGATTGTACTACAATATTATTTATTGAAGTATTTTAGAGCATAAGTTAAATGGTATCGATGACCAACAAAAGTTATTTAGTGGTGATTTGAACCTATTTAATAAAACATGCTTAAGGGATGATAACCCTTAATATTTTACCAATATTGATATAATAATGTGATTTTTATGGGATTATGTTGGTGACAAGGAAATTTGTTATAGGTTTGATGTTTTATGTCACCATTATAGGATTTTAATGTAAGAATTAATTTATAGAATATATTTGACAGCTTTAAAATATATTTTTGGAAGCATGAATGTTTTAATTAATGTTTTATGGTGATCAAGATATTCATATATTCCGAATGTGGCATTAAGATCCTCCATATATTTTCTACGAAATAAAATGTTTGATTAGTAACCTTCCTTCTTAATTTTCGTAGACATATTTTGAATGATCATTAAGGTTAAATATTTATTTAATGAATTAAGTTCAACTTAGGGAGCTATTGGATAACCTTTTCTAACCATTTTTTTATTTTAGTAAAGATATGAGAAATATCTTGTTACTCTTTTATGTATGTTAAGATCCATTAAAAGTTAATTTTAGTGCTTCATGAATAATAATTTCATCATGGATATTAATTTCATATAGTAAGAAATAGAGTAAAAAATGATTAAAGAATAAAAGAAATATTAAATTATACCTATGAAATAGAATGATATCAACTAAGTATATATTCATTCGTTCTTAGTATAGATGGTAAAATAACTATTCTACTTTAGAAAAATGATATTGAAAAAAATATTCTAATAACATTATTTATATAAAATGATGATATTTTAAATAATTATAGATTTATGGTTTTGATTTCATTAAAATTCTATTGTTTATTCACATTCTTATGATCAATGAACGTGATTACTCTCCATAATTATTGTCTTCTTTCTTCCATGTCTATATTCTCACTTTCTACCAATGTTCCCCTACTTAGAAACCTAGTTCCCTATTATTTTATTTGACATTTGAACTTCCATTTATCTCTTATAAAGATGATTTTTTCCATGATGATGAATTTCATAAAGGGTATTATCAAGTTATATACCCTTTATTACTGAGATCACGATTAAATTAATAAGACATAATTTATTTAGTGGGTAAAATGTAACACGATGAGATTTTAAAATATGAACAGCATATTCAATAGCATGTATAACATGGGAAAAAACATATAAGATATTATAATGACCCAAGACATTATGATATATTTATTTTTTTAACAAAATTAATCTCTCTGATAGCTTATAGTATAAACAACACCAGGTTTGAATGAAACACAATACTCGATTAATATATTGTTACTTTAACATCACCATTACAACCTAGACATTAAATTGGTGGGTATAAATACTACTATATAAATTACTAAAATTATACTATTTACACATTAAAAAAATAAATTAAATATATTTCAATTTATTAGTGGTAAAATTATAACCATTTGAATGAAAATTAATTTTTTTTCTGAAAAAACATTATTTTTCTAAAAGATGGTCTAGTCGCGCTTAGCATACATAATTTAAAATTTATTTTTAAGAATTTTAAAAACATTACTTGCTAAAATAAACATTATTTTTTAAATAATAATATAAAAATTATATTAGGTTATATTTTCTATATTTTTCTAAAATGATTCATTTTCAATGAATAGTGAAATATACAGAATTTTAATTGAAAAATGACGTTTAATTTAAATTACTTATACTATTAAATTATATTTTTAATTGGTTTTAAAGTAAAATTAGTTCAATTTTATTTTAATTAATTCAATTTATGATATTTTAATCTTTCTCATAATGAATTTTTATTTGAAGACATTGTTAACTTTTGAAAAGTTTTTCTTTGAAAACCCACTTTCTCATCACGGATGCAAGATTAATTTTAAATGAAAATTATACAACCCTGTTAATGGAATTTTGAAAAATGTATTAAATATTTTTAATAATAATAATTTATATTATATAATAAGGTCCAATTAATTTTTTATAATAATTATTAGTAAAAAAACTAAAAAAATACTTATTGTGGTTAAGGTAAAAAATGATTAACCAAGGGGTTTAAAAAAAGATAAGGGATTAAATTAACTAAATACTTGTATAAAACAAATTATCTAGAAAAACGACTATATTATCATGTCTATTTCTTATGGATAATCTATTTTGGAACCATTTTGAACGTGAATAATGAAGGTACACCTATTTCATTCAAAAAATTATAAGTGTGCCACTCACCTCACTTATAAAAGGACACCCCTTCTCCTCTCTTCCTAACATATTCAAATCATTTTGGTTCTAAAAAATCCTAAAAAATCACATAAAAATCTATAATATAATTCTAGAAGCCTTATTTTTGGTATAAAGTCAACATTGAAAGGCTTTTGGTGAAAAACTAAGGTGATTACCGGAAGAAGAGGTAACATTTTTCAAAGATTGTTTTTATTTTATTTCCTCATCTGCCTCCTTAAATTATTATATAACCATGATTATATAATAAAATTAGTATATTAAATATAATAATACTTTTTTATGATAACTTAATGACCTATATCCATCCCAAATTATACAAAATTAGTTATGAAATCATTATTCGTGTGTACAACATACTACTACCTCTTGAATTGATGTCATTTGTTTTTCTATTACCACATCACAGGGTTGGGTATGATGAAAGATTTAAATTATATATATATATATGTGATATTTATAAAATAATTCTCAATCCATAGTTATTATATCATATATGTGTGTGTATATATATATATATTATTTTCTATTCCATAGGGGATACGATAATGTTGCTCAGGTTTACAGTGAACTGCCACCTCATGAAGTGATACAATTTTTCATTCACTAACACTTTACATGGAAGTTTATAAAGATATATTTAATGATTATATTAAATATAAATTAATTTATTATGATATTAATTAAATATATATCATTATTAAAATATAATATATCTTTTTCTTTATTATCATTTCTCTCTTTGAAATGTGATAACATAATTTTTGTTTGTATAGACTATCGCCTTCAAGAAGCGATGTAACTCTTTTTTAATCAACACACCACATGTATGTTATATAATTATATTTAATGAAATAATATTGTATTCATGATATTATTTTCATTCTAAAAAAATAACATTTTACTTACCTTCTTTTCGTAATGATTATCGAAAAATGGAAACGTTACTCAAGCATACGTACGACCTACCATCTCCATGATCATAACATACTTCATTTTTCATAATTACCTTTCATGATTTTTTAGAAAGTATAATTGGTGTATAAATATGATAATTATTTCATTATTATAATTCTATATATTTTTATCTAATTACCTATTTGACTATTTTCAACCTAACAAATTCATTTATAACCCATAATCCGAATATCATCGAAACATTTGACTAAAAATTAATTGACAAAGTAATCATATATAACATCATAATAAGTGAAATAAAAGGAATAATGATCTTGAAATTGGTTTTTATAAAAATAAATAATTATCATAAGTTTATTATTCTGAAATATAAACAATGTATATGAGGACTCAGACTCAAGTTAAAGGGTTCTTATCTCACTTTTACTTCCACGAGACATGCCCAATATTCAAAACTTATTTCTTTTGTGTGGTGTTTATAGAACCCTTTTTGTATTTTATTTCACGAATTAATTCATCTTCATGGTCTTAATTATATATACTAATCCTGGGTGTATTTGGGATTATGTGTCACCACAATAGGCTTCCATGTCACCCCAAACTAGTTTCCCCCACTCCAAAATCCCGATTAACTCCACCGTGATCGCAATAACCCCCACACTACCTCATTTCATCACTCCCTATTAGGATTTTAGTTTCTCTATATCTTTCATCTCATTCATGTTCCCCTTCCCCCTATGATCATAGGTGTACAAATATATATTTACCATTAATCCTTTATCGTTCCCGCCTCCATGTTCGGCTAACTCTACTTCCTCAACTATCGTCGGTGCATTCAGCTTCTTCAGCTCCTTCTTCACCTTATCCATGTCAGCATGGTCTGTCTCCTTCACCCTATTTTTATCAGCCTGCTCCTCCTTCTATTCCTCTGGATATATCATATTCGGATCCTCCACCCCCTCATATTAAATAGTGGCGACCATAAAACGTAGTGGATTTCAATCTTCATTAGGAAGATATTGTTGGCGTCGAGTCATGGTTCTTTCAAAAGCATGGTTGTTAGTATCTCTCAATCAGGGGTCAAGGATCTCCGCATCAGCTAACGGCTTGGCTTGGTAACCCATTTATTGGCTCTCTCTACGTCCTCAACTACCCTATACATGTTCATCAGATTTCATTCTTTTTAGGTTTATTTCTGGACAACATTATCAAGAAATAAATTATGGTCTCCAAATCCCATATCATGTGCTAAATATTTAATTATTTGAGCATCTTAATAAATATCATTTGCTTCTAAGATTTTAATATTTGTTACATGATATAGGGTCTTCCTCTTCAAAAGAATCTAGGTTCATTTTCTCTATAGAGACATACCCCCAAGAATAATGTCAGATTCAGGATTCGTCAACAACACCTTCGTCCTCATAAAATGTAACTTTCGTGATATTTAACTCTGGTTACTTATGAAATAAAATCATTTATAAAACCTAGGATTATTTTTTCACCATCCTTCATGATTATCTACTTATCATATCAATTTATTTTTCAACAGAGAGCACCATGAACTATTGTTGAGATTCCCCCATAATACTTCATTGTATGTAATCTCATTAATCTGCTTATTTTTATGCAATTTTATAGATTTAACAATATTATTCATGTTTAGTAAAGTTCGATATCTCTCTAATTATCTTTGAATTCATGGATGATACTCTTATCCTTTTAATATATTCATTTCATTACTGGTCTAAGACAACATCATGTTTCATTTTTCAGCCTCCTAGAGCCATTACAGTCTCATGGTCTATTATCATCCCAATGACTAATCCATACCATAAATGTAACATCTTAGATTATTGTTATTTATTGTGATTTTTTATATTCCATTGGTGGTTTAGGTGTGTCAATTATTATGGAGGATATATAACTCTTTCTTGTTTAGTTGTAGTAACCAGCATTACATCCATTTTTGTGGGAGCTCCATTATACAGAGTACTTAATTGATTATCATATCATAGTAATACTATTTCCCCATATTCTACTTTTTATTTCTACTTTACACTTATTATTTCCCTATTTATTTGATATATATTAACCATCATTATAATTTATTTATGGGAGCTGCATTAAACCAAAATATGATAAAGATGGGTTAAGTGTACCAGAACATGAAGGTTAATTTTGTTTCATATGAATTTTTTAATATTATCTTTTATCTCATATATATTAGGTTTATACATATTAATGTTTGAATATTATTTTTGTAACTTATATGTATTCAAAATTGAAATATATAGGTTCAAATGTATTTCAAAATTTAAATATTTAGGTTCAGAATTGAAATATAAAGGATTATATTTATTTTAGAATTGAAATATGCAAGTTCATATTTATTTCAAAATTGAAATATGAAAGTTCATATTAATTTTAGGATTATAAATTTTAATGTTTGAATAATATTTTTTTAACTTGTGTGTATTAAGAATTGAAATATGTAGGTTCATATTTATTTTATAAATAAAATATTCAGTTTCAGAATTGAAATATGCAGTTTCATATTTATTTCATATTTAATGATTTTATTTTTCACTAATATTTTCTACTTAAACTTATAAATATATTCTCTATATAGAAAAACATGTTTCCCAATTTTGATTGTGAGAGGGGGTTGTAACATAATCTCTAATTGTCTTAAGACACTATTGTCATGGTAATCCATGCCCTAGAACTGTGCATCGGAACAAATGGATACTTAAACATGAAGATTGAAAAAGTGACTAACTTTTTCTGTTAAAATAAAAATTTAATATGGCATGTTGACTATTTTTATAATTTTCATATTTGTTTTATAATTAGTTTATTTACCGTAAGAAGTGTATTACAGTTTTTAGTTTACAATAGAAAGGTAGTAATGAATCTTAATTGTTTTATTATCAATCTCTAGATTTGGTAGTATTGGGTTGTAGATAAAAAAATGTTAATGTTCATACCATAATCGTGGATGAGTTTTGGTATTAAAAATATATTCATTCTGTAATAATTAAATAATTGTGCAAAAAAAAATGGTCCAAAACATGATTTTTGAATTAGATGTAATAATGAATCACATGGTTATGCTATGGGAATGGTAAACACACCAGAACACAAAAACAGTATGATATATATGTGTGTGATTGTGTGTGTGTTGTGAAGAAAAAATAGATCACATACGATTCATTTGAAGTATGTGTGATTTATATTAAAAAATTTATTGTTTCATAATTTCTGAATATTTAAAGAAAATCAGTATCATAGGGAAATGAATCCAACCATAATGCAATATTAGTGAACCAAACTTCTTTGGCTTTTTATATCTTATATTTATCATGTATATACATATTCCAGTTTGATTTATTTTTTTAACATATACATATTCATACCCCGAAACATAATTTTTTTCATCACTGAAATGAATGGATAAAAATAAAAGGGATCATATTCCAATAAAAAATGGAGTTCTTTGGGTCATGTTTATGTAAGATAAATCCCCTGATACCAATTTTAGTGTTCCAAGGATTTTTATTTCTATGATACATGTGTTTCATTTTAGGATGTTTCGGTGTGTTTTTTCTTTTATGTGACTATAGGTTAGCACCTTCAATGGGTTCTACAATGATAATGTTTCCCCAAAAAATGTTTATAACCCTCTGTTTATGATCTAAACAAGGCAAGTGGCATGAATCCCAGTTCATACAAAACTCACACTAGCTTCGAGAAATTATATAGATACTATAAAGTAATCATCATTTGCATTAGATCCTCCTTCAACTTCATACGATCTTCTTTACACAGAAACCATCCCCATGTAAACCCAAGCTCTTGATCTCAACTTTATTCATAATCCCAATTCAGAAAATAATAACTCATGATTTCATGCCTAGTTCTGCAAATCTGAAAGGGTTATAGGATCTCATCAGTAACATGGCATTTCAACAGTGTTTAAAGTCAGTGAATCAGTAAGTGTCATCAATGGTCATGAGAACATAGTAAAATAAAATTATAGATATTTTTTGTAGATTAAAGGTAGTTTGACTCAGATGGGAATCATAAAATTATTTCCCAAGGTTAAGATTAGTTTGAATGTTATTCTTTACTAACACATCCCGCATAAGGCTTTTTTTGTTTGTATCTACTTTATAACATTTTGATCTATTTTACTTTTTTGATTTCACTCAAATCTTACGCAATATCCATATTATAATAGAATACATCTTCTTTCATGTAGTTCACTTCATTTGGTTAGCCACCATTATTGTAAGTACACTATAACTTTGTTACAATAAAGACATCAATGTATATATATGACTTGTATTCACCCATTGAATGCTTCTTTGTTACTCATGCTAGCTTCGAGGATTGATGTAGATATTATGAAGTAATCAACACTTTTCTTAGTGTAACCGTAAGTACAACTCATTCTAGTACACAATGTATTTATTTTGTTCCCATTTTTCTCTTTTCTAGATTGTTTATTCAACCATTTACTAGTTAATCATAAATAATGTTTTTATATATTTCTTATGCATGATTGTTTCCACATTTATTTGGAAAAACTATTTCCAGATTGCTTAAATTCACCATTAAAGGATGATATAGACAGATTCATATCCGGAATTATAATGTAATGAATGAATCCCTATATTATATCAGGTGTAATTAGTTAATATGGTCAAGTTTATCTTCAACTAATATTCATTTTCGGTTTTGACCACCTTCTTCTCCCCTAAACATGTTTCTCTATTTACTTTTTCATAGAGAATATCAACATGAATTTAGATACCACTTTAGCATGGAGAAACTTTTCCATCATACAAGTAGAATTATATTTTCTATTTAATATTAATTATTTCTAAATTCATACAGATTCTTCTTTTGTGAAAATACATACAATATATTTCATAAAAATCAAAAAGTGCATTTATAATAAGAATTTGATTTTTCTAATGGAATTTTTTTCAGTTTAGTATTCTCATGTGTCTTTATAACATGTCAGAGAAATTTCTACTTCATAAAAAGTGAAAGACCTTTTTTAATTAGATATTATGTTTAAATTGGAAAGTTTATGTAAGTATATCAGGCTTTGACTTCCTAGGTTGGGGGGTAAAATAGGTCTAATCAATTATATCATAAACCATTCCATCATGGATTTATGTGGAAAAATAACATCTTCTATTTTCAAAGATTAAAAAATAACCACGCATCAACAGCGTTCCACGGTCATGGAGAGACGGAAACACCTAACCGAGATGGGTGGAAAGAGAGTGGAGGAAATTAGTGATGGAACACCTGAAGAGAGAGGCCTGGGAGAAGAAACAGATCTTCAAAGGACAGAAACCCATCTGAGAATCTGAAATGAGATGGAAGGAGGAACCTTCAAATGATATGGCAGATGAAGAATCATTATCATAAATAAGAGAGAAAAAGAATTCGAAATTGGTCGGGCCATAATCTGTAGGAGAAAACCTACAAGGAGAGGATAAGTGCACTCAAAAGAGCCATCCTGGGATAGACGGGATCCATCTAGGGGGACTTATACTCTCTGTGTTCCTTATTATAAATTTTGGGGTAATCCATTGAAGGTACCAGTACTGATTTGTGATGTTTTGTAGGGTGTACAGTTCACCAATAACATTACAATCCACCATGGCCACCAATACCCCCATCTTGAAAGGCCAATAAGTATGATTTCTTCTCAATGGTCTCTATTACATCATCATTGATTGTTCCTCTAGGGAGGGGAAATAGATTAAAGATTAATTAGTCTACAAGCTTGATGTTTTCTATCACATCTACAAATCCCAAGTATAGAGTTCGACTCTTAGAGATGTTGAAAATTGATGGAATAAATTTCACGATAGAAGGGGATATTAGGCTTTGGTTATTCATATACCCCCATGTGTGCAACAACCCAACCATTCCGAAAATGGAAGGTCACACACACAGGGAAGGGAGACATCCACTTGCTAATATGGTGAAATACCATGTTCAACAAAGCTAGCATTGAGATAGATATGTTAATTAAAATACCCCTTGCTATAATTTCCTCTAAAATAAGAGTACTCAGACACACCCCCATGTCCATATTCTTAATAGGGATCATCCACCATAAATTATAGTGGAAATAAATACTACCAACCTGGCCACAGGAGCCTTGGGTTTCACACTATTACGCTAGAGTTTTCACGGGAACTCCTCTACGATCCTCTAGTACAAATTCTCCTTACATCACATTGAAACTTTTGGTAATTGGAATGAACTCCCTATAAGGTTTTCTATAGTCTCATTCAAGAAATATCCATGTCATTATTTAGAAATGATATCCTTCATCCCCAATCTGTGTTGACTTCCCCTTGTACCAATTGTAGTAAAACCCTTACAACATCTAGAATTTTTTCTTGGTTATCCCATACATCCTAGTTGGAAGAAACTAATCATGTATATCCCCATTTATGGGGATCCCTATGATGTGGCAGAGATCCCATAAGCTAATTCCAACCTCCCTATGATGTAGATAGAATGTATTGGTCCCTAGTGACCATATTCTCTGTAGCTCTAGTATGATTTAATGATGATGGTGTACATGGGACTGTGAGGACCATGATACCTTATAAAGTCCATCCCATGTGACCTCCTCCTCGAATTCATGATAGAAAGGGAATACCTAATACACATAGGCCCATTCATCTTTGATATTTCCACCCAAGCATAGGTCACATTCTTTAGTCAAGTATTTGATATTGTAAGTCAAACCTGCTTTGAGAATACTGTCATATTGAAAAGGGGGTGTATACATGGAAAGAACCTCCATGATGATGCCATTCATGTGGTTCCAAAAAGTGTGATCGGAAATAGATTCATGGTCCTTCCTGGTATGACCTATAATATCCCTATTCCATTGGTACCTACTACGTGTATTCCTAAACTAGATGGTGGTTTATCTAAACTGGAATTGTGGATAAACACGACATCCCTAGGCCTAAAACCACACAATGGAAGTCATGTGCACAATGGTTATTCCTATTGTACTTCTATTAGTAATTAGGAGAGAGTGTCAAGATTTGAAATTTCTCTAATGATCTCCCTGATCATAATGTTCCCGACCATCTCCCTTCATTGAGTTTCATTAACATCAATACCTTAGATATAATTTTATTCTATTATCTCTAAAGATTTAAAATGATTTTTGGGAATGGATTGCAGAGGCTCATTCATGAAGGTCAAGTTCACAAAAGTTTAAAATCTCACGGAATCCTATTACTTAAATAATGGATATCATAGGAGGAACATTTCACAAGCATTGATCATAGGAAAAATAAAATCCTCATGATTTTATTGAGTTTTATAAAAATATATCACTAGCCTATATTTTTATGAAGACTTGTGGTCCTCATAGGGGCCCAAAAAACTTTTTTTTAACATAGGGCCTCACCAAGGTTTACGAAATTGGATTTCCAATCACAATGTTTTAGTGTCTTTTCCCTCAAAATAAAATCCTTCTATACTTTTCACCTCCCATTCTAAGGGGGTATTTTTTTATGTTTAAAAATACAATTCATAAGAGCAATTGAATAAGGAAAGGGATTTTTTAATCGTTTCAGGGCCAAAGGAAGACCAAAATCCATTTATAGTCCTAGATTAATAAAGGTCAATCACCTTTCCAAACTTAGACGTCGTAGAAGTCCCAGGACATATACAGAGGTGGGGGTGGTAAACATTGCACAATGTTCATACATCTGCAAATGTCTCTGACTACTATGACGGTTTCAAGATGAAGCCTCTGCACAATGTATGTATATGTGTGAAACCCCCCTCTCACATGAGTGTCATGATCTTCTGAAAAATCCGCTTTATTTCACAAAAACACTCCCTTCACCTTCAATGATCATATAAATACCTCCACCCATCTATCATTTTTGGGGACACAACCTTTCGAATTATGAGTAATTCTATGAATTCACATAACTTTAACCTTCAAAATCCAAATAAGGGATGTATATCTCATGATGGCCAGCTTTTGAAAACCCACCTCCCATGGGATTTTGAGAACCTCACCACATAGTGGAGATTCCAATCACAAAGGCCCATGTAATTTTAATAATAATAAAACCCATTATGGCTCTTCCGATTTTGAAAGATAATTATCTTTCATGAATCTAACCACATGGGAACCAATACTTTACCATAATGTAGGGACACCATGTTTTGTGAAACATGAAACTCTATGAGACCCCTATCCATTATGAGGTTCATCACTTTTGTGAAGCCCCATATTTCATGAAACCCATACATTAGGACTCTCTATGGTGTCTCTATTCATCTAATCCCCTATTGTGAATGTTCAGTGCCCTGTTCCCCCTTACCCATCTAGTAAAAGTTCATATGCACCCTAAATATATATGTAATTAGTATCACCAACCCTTTTGTCTGCGCCCATCACATTATGTGTGACTTAGACCATTAACTTACATTTTGAATATAATAATAGGTACCCTAATTCATATTGGTACTAATCATTGTAACCCTAATGTTATGAACCAGATTTATACTCTTCTATGGTAGTGTTTATGCCATGATCCACCAATAGGTGCACACGTAGTAGGCATGTAAGCCCCTATAATGGTATCATCATGGGAAACATCCAAAATTTCTCAAAAGTAGGGGTTAATGTCAGATATTCCTCCACTATCTAGAGAAGTCCTCCTTAGGTATAAGAACCACCACATCTAAGCTACATGAAAAAAATCTACTGAGCTCCACATCATATTAATATATTGTTAAACTGCATGATAATTTCCTTAGCATATGGTGTTAAACTATAGTATCATCTCTTGTAATGAACACAAGATGACCTTTTATGATTATAATGGGATGCCACTCCTCCCCCTCAATTGGATGTTTCACTATATCCCTAAACCCTAGGAATATTCCATGCTTAATCACCACATTATCCCTCATGGTCTCTCTATCAATGATATTTTCTTCCTTATCACATGAGGCTAAGCTGCATAGATTGTTCCAATAATATAAATTTAAACTATGGAATCAAACTATGTTGTTTTTTATTCATGTATCTGAATTGGGTACATAGGAAGACTATATGATATTTAATCCTAGCTTCCCCAAATTCCCATAAAATCTTCATGTCTCCTCCATAGAATATGTCAACCTTCATGTGTGAAATCTTTTTCCTTAGTGATACACTTAACCAAACGTTCAACATTGAAGTCATCCCCATGGGGGAAACACTTAAACAAAAGATCAAGTGTAAGATATCACCCCTTGGGGACACACATAACCAATCCCTCAAGTGTGAAATCTCACCCCTTTGGAGACACACAGAACAAAACTCTCAGGTGTGAAATCTTCCCCCTAGGGGGAACATGTAACCATATTTTATGTTTTAACATCTTCCTCCTCCAAGGAAACACATAACAACCTACCTATATCAACAAGGAACTAAAATTGTGACCGTACTATATCGGTAATACATTAATATTTTAACCAAATAATTATCTTTACCCTATCCAATAAACAGGGGATGCCCAATGTAAAAATCCTTAAATGTTTTACAACACTAGTGTCAACTACCCAATGAATGAAATATGATGCCTTCGGTTCCACACCCAAGATTCCACATACATGAAATGCCTCTAAATTTAGAAGGGGATGACTTTACATATACCAAAAACACCCAACCTCCATAAATTCATAGACATAACTAACATTACTATATACTCTAACACAAGGTTGATGCCCTGTCAAGATAGAAGCAACATAATTAACTTACATCCACAATGAGATGGCATTGAATATACGTTTTATGAACATGACTTAAAACTATTAGGGAGAACCAGACAAGGAAATTATCTCTAAGGTTTAATCCATAGAAGGAGGAACCAAAATCTCGTCATCCCATTTCAATAAAGGATCAAAATTCAACAACAATGGTAATGAAAGATTCAGACCTTTGGAAAGTGGGAATGTGAGGAAAAGGAACACAAAATTCGTGACTCTAATAGAAATTTTCCTAAAAAAAGAACCTCAATTAACATTTAAAAGGTTAAGGTAGTCATTTCATGGGATGAACCACAAAATTTTATTTAGATTCAATGATTTTGGGATATGGTAGAATATTATTGGCGATTCATGATGGATTTCTCCAAACATACCTCACCTTTGACTTCACATACCAGAAATAGATTGAAGATCATGTGGCTCTCATAGTTTCTAGAATTATTCAATAAACATAGATTCATACTGAACCCAACACCAACTTTTACTCAATCAGAGGCTATAAGAGTCTATATGATTTATTGTGATTCTTCATGCACATGTTTTAGATTCACGATTATTAAAGGATATCGTGCGGTCTCTTATCCATAATGCGAGTTTCAACCTCATGAGAATATTTGTCCAAAATTTTATCTTGAAGTCATAGATATTATGAATGTCCTTTGGAGTTATATAAATTTCCTTCTCGGGGAAAATTTCATATTTTACTCTAACCATAATATTTTGGGTTCAATATTTTATTAGAGAAAGATTTGAATCCATGATAATGGTGATGGGTGGAATACATTTAGACCTTTGTCTTTGAAGTATCCAATACTCTAGGAAAGGGTAATTTTAATATTGAAGATCATATTAAGAAGTTCCCTTCCCATGCTATGAATAAACAGAAGGATGAATTCAACTTGATTTAACTCTTTGTATAGATTCACTTGGGTTTCAGGGATGATGAGTTTGGTAATATCCTTCCATGCATTCAATTAAATTCATCTCGTCATAAGGTGATCCTCTAGGATCAACATCAGGATAATGAGTTTTGTAATATCAAGTACTTTTTATATGGTGTGAATACAATTAGTTTATAGTCTATCTCCTTATGTGGGATGCTTTACTCCAAGAATGGGTATGATTTTACTCAATATATGAACAATATTGTGAGGGGTGATTATCATTATTCTCTATGGGATATCTTACCAATCACAACAATTATTTTTTTATGATATTAAGTGTTGGATATGGTGGATTGGTATGAAATGGGACACAGATAAATTAGTATCTCAATTCTACAATTACCTATATGTTATGGTTGATGAACAAAATACATCCAGTTTTCTTCAACCTATACTCATGTAAATATGTATGTGAAATTAGATATCAATTGATTTAATTTTTGGTTTACATTATAAACCTTAGGGGAAGAATAGAGTTTGGGTAGTAAATGATCATCTAACCAAGTCAGCTCATTTCATAACAATTTGTGACACCACTTTGGTGGATGAATAAAGGATGTTTTATATACAAGATATCATAAAGTTTATTAGGTATCTATTTGAAATTATCTCAGATGTATGTCCTTGTTTTATCTCTCATTTTGGGAAAGTCATACAGGTTGATATTGGATCATGGGTTTATCTGAACATGATATATCATCCTTAGAAAAATGGGAAAATAGCATGGTCAATTCAACTTCTAGAAGATATGCTTCACGCTTATGTGTTGAAAATTGGAGGTTCATGGGATAACTATTTAGGGTTTTTTGAGTTCTATAATAATAATATCTACTAATCACATATAAATATGACACCTTTTGAATCTTTATATGGATGACCTTGTAACTCACCACTGTGTAAGTTGGAGGTGGGTGAAGCTTCATTGGTTATACTAGCATGGTTTAGGAAAAAAGAAAAAGATTGAAAAGATTCATTAGAATATGGTGATGAATCAAATATGGTACAAATATTAATTGAATCATTGTCATCTCCTTTCAAATTTATCTTAATGAATAGGTGTTCATGAAAGTTCACCTCATTTTGGTCACTGACAATTCAAAAAGAAAGGGAAGTTGGCTACTAGATATGTATGACCATTTGGGGTCATTAGATATATTTTAAGGTGGTTTGAACATGGAATCCCCACCTAAAATGTCAATGATAAAAAATTAATGTTTATAAACGCAATAAGTATCATCCTAACTCAACTTATGTTTTGAATAATAAATACCTGGACCTAGAACCATCTATGTTGATGACCAACTAATCAATTTAGATTGGTGACATTCAAATGAATGTACCATGTGGGAAGTCCATTCCAATTGTCCCATTATATGGAAAAAAATATAATTATCCTAAGAATTTGTATCATGATTCATTGATATAGGAGTGATGAACTCATGTCTATGTGGATCAACCATATTAAACATGAATTTCTAGGGACAAAAAGAAATATGGGGGGATAATTGTAAAACCTCAGTATTTATTTTAGGAATGACCACTCTCGTATTTTTTTATTTTATTTTATTTCTAATCCCTTGTTTTTTGTTTGTTTCTAGTTCTTGAGTGGCCAGTGGTGTGGCTTGAGTGGTGTATGTTAGTGTGGGAAAAACCTTTAGCATGAAAAGATATAGTTAGTCAACAATCTTTCCAGGGAGTACTACTACACAACTTGTGGAATGGCCTACCATATCCTAGGCTAAAAGACTTCAAATATATAGTTTGTTACTGACCACTATCCTTGTAGTTGAAATGAAAGATTTTAGGTATTTTGTTTCAACCACCTACTTACCATTCGGTGAGCATCAACCACCAGGAGGGATAGTTTCTTGATTGTGGCACTGATCTGGTTAGGATTAGTTAGGGTAATGTCATATGTTTACATAGAAACCTCAATTTTATTATTTATTTCTTCTTCATAAAACTCATTTTGGTCCAAATAAATATAGGATCCCTATTTGGAATACTTTATACCCCTCTCTCTAAAATCTTGGTTGACTGAAGTACCATTCATCAAGTTGGTTTTTGAGTAGTGATCCTGGCTTATTTTTTCAAAGATCTATCTTCTTCTATTGTTTCTTATTATTGATCGACCATGATGGACTTGGATATTTATTGAATCGTGGATCTTGATAAGGTTTTTTGTTATCCCAACTATGTTAAATACTCTGATAGGGGAGGTTGGGAGGGTGATTAGGGTATGACAGATTAAAAAAACTAACCCTACGGATCTGGATTCATCATTAAACAAGACATTGTTGTCTCCCTTGTAGAAATGTATGAGAAGAAATGAAAGCATTAAAAAGATAAAAAAATTTAACTCAGTTCACCCACACTATACTATTCTTTTGGATTATACATATGCAATGTTCCTATGTACCAAATCCGCTAAAGTCTATTATTGTTACAATGCTCGGAGCATACTCAGTATCTCTCTTAGTTTACAACTAATCAATGTTTAAAATATAAATTATCTCTCAACTAAAGTGTTCTCACTAGTCCTTCATAAGATTATTCCTTTTATCATCTAAAATAATTTTTTTACACCTTTTTTTATAAATCATTATGTTTCTCATTCATTCACATGATGAATACCTTTTTACCACATAATTACAAGGAAAATAATTCTTATTTTTATAAGTCTCACATTCATGAAACTCCAACCTAAATTTCACGAAACATATCCATTATTCAAAAAACATTATTCTTTTACAAAACACATAAATTTTGAAAAACTCAAAAATTTCAAAAAATTCACAAAACATTCACAAAAATTCCATTCCTCATAAAATTTATAGTCATATGAAAACCATTACACAATAAAAATTATTCACGAATAACATTATAAAATTCAGAGCCTTTGGATCTTTATTAAGGAACCTTCTCTATAAATGAGGGGGTAGCCACATATTTATAAATGTTTCCTCTGCTTTCTAAAAATTTCAAGATCACAACTACCTTTTTTTAACCTCTTCGTACGTGGTCACAAAAATACCTTCCTTTTTTAAACATCCATGAAATTTTCCATTGTTTCGAAACATACCATCTTTTTTAAAACCTTCATGGAACATTCATTTCCAAAAAACATACCACCACTTTTTTTTGTGACTCAGAATCCTTTTATGAATCAATATTTCCCAAATAAGAAACCTTTCAAAAAATCAAACTTTCACAAATTCCATGCAAAATATATATTTTCATGAGGCAATCCGAGAGATCCATATTTCATAAAAAAACTTCGTCTAAATTTTTGACCCCAAAAATTTGGAAAAAATAGGAAATTATTCAACCTTTCACACAAAACAAATATACTACTTATAAAGTGTACATGCCTCTATTCAAAGATTTATCAACATACCTAGTTGTGAATTTCACTCGAACTCCATATCTGACCTTGTAAGGTTGTTTTTTGAACCAATAAAATCAACCCAAAAACACTAAAAAGTTATATTGAGGGTTTAT
Organism: Viscum album; assembly: GCA_963277665.1. Classification (NCBI taxonomy): domain Eukaryota; kingdom Viridiplantae; phylum Streptophyta; class Magnoliopsida; order Santalales; family Viscaceae; genus Viscum; species Viscum album. The sequence goes on along the minus strand of OY728133.1, from coordinate 1,520,808,843 downwards.
TATGAATAGTTTTTAATTTCTAGGAATATTTCTATTGGTATCCGTTTTCCATTTAATAGATCCATTTTTTTTTGGGTGTTGTGTAAGCACCGGTAGTTGTTGATATATTGGAAGTTTCTTTTAAATAAAATTTATCAAAACCTCGATAAAGGATATTTCATGAAAAAATAATAATAATTTATCTAGATTTTTAAGAAATGATATTCTTTTGATTATGATATTTCTTTATTGTTGGTCTGAATCTTCCAAAAACCCCTTCAGATTACCTTTATTACACCATGAGGACCCATTTATAGATTCCTTAAAGTTGTGATTAAAACATGCTCCTCTCGTCTCTGAGAAGTTTCAATCAATTTTCAAGTTCAAGCATGATGAATCAATTTTCTTTAATTGATCATGTTGATCTCACATCCATCAGGTTTAATGAAAACCCTCTTTTATTTCTTGTTTTTTGAGAGGGAGAGAGATAGAGTCAGGATAGAATTTCATTATGCACAATGATATTCTATTTTCATACTACTCTACACAATATACATAACCAACTATTTATTTATCTTGTAATTAGTTAAAATATTATTTAATTTCTTGAAAATCCTAAAACAATATTATAACCTATAATAAACCCCATGTGACGTAATGAAAATAATGATATTATTATTATTATTTTGCATATGCCAATTTCCATAATAAAAAATATTATTTTACTGTCTTGTTAACTAATATTTGTTACCAAACATGGTTTTAGTTTATTTGAACTCCTATATAATTTATTGAACAGTTTAATAAATATTATTTATTTTATTCATTAGTAAATATTTTCAATTGATACATGTTAGTAAAATTATTCCTCAGTCTTAATAATACTATTTATTATATTAATTAAATTTAAAGATAATTTAATCAAGATCAACATAAATAATTAGTGGGTGGCCTTCTATGATTCTTTATCATTGGAATTAGTTAAGCTTGCCTAAATCCCAATATTACAATCTAGTAATGGGTCATAGAACCCAAAATAAAGAACCTAATATCACAATGATGAAAACCAAACATGAACACTCACTGTGTAATATAATCTCTTTGTGACAATATCAACTCAAGCATGTTCCAAATCAATTTCTTCATCCTATATGCTCAACACATCTTTCTTTGACTATCTGACATAAACTCATCATTACACCATTACCATGGATATTAATGCAAAATTTCTATTCCATTCAAAGGTATTAGATATCAACTTTCATATAGATGGAAGGGAAAAATCATTCCTTGACTTATCTATTAATAACATTTTATTCACAACACACCCAACATCCCCTACATCCCACCAACAAATAGAATGATGATTTTTGTCAACAAATCTATGTGCCCAAGTCATGAAATTAATTAATGATAATATTAATGTATAAGTAACATTACACATTATCATAGATAAGAATATCAAATTGTTGGGACCACTTTTTGTATAAGTTGTTTTTGTTGTCAATAGGTGTAAATAATAGTCAAAATGAAGAAGGAAATCTAAAGTGAATTGATATTGGTTGATTTAATGATTCTTGGAGAATTGTTTTGGATTCAAATCATTGGATTCTACATGAGGAAAATTCTCTATGATATTAAAATATTAGAAGACTGATTTACTGATCCTAATGTTTAATAAACCTGTATCACAATGTGATGCATGGTTTACAGAATTTAAAAAGAATCCTATTTAGAATGATTTAAGATTAAAATTTAAATCATGATAAAAGTATAAGAATCATGTTATTTTCATGAAGTGGAGATCATAAAGAATATGTGAGAATAAAGAGAATAAGAAGTTTAAAGAAGGGGTTTGGACTTTAAAGTGGTCGTGCAGAGGTTGGTGTGTAATTAATGATGGCCATACATTTTTGTATATACTCAGTTTGTTACCAAGTATTTCAATGTGGATTACATAAAAAATGGGGCCAGCCCTATGCTAGCTACCCCAGCCTCAACCTGAGGAACATGTACAACTACAGGGGGTTGACCATGACTGTGGGGAATCCAAGGAATATCCACCCCACAAGAGGCACTTGGGGTCCATTTATAAACCCCCAGGGTGTGCATAATGGGCTCTAGGTGTGTTTACGGGGCAGAAGAGTGGGCGCTAAGAGCACACCCACAGAGAACCGGTGTGGGGAAGCACTAGAGGGGGAGAGGAAAATTCTAACTATTTTCTTGGGGGTGTTGATTGATAAACTACATAATTTCCACATTACTATATCGATGTAGGCTGATTTTTAAAAAACGTGGATGTAATCTCCACCATCCATCAAATCCTGCATCTTTCTCTACCATTTGATCAATCCACTGTAGAAGGAACTAGTCTCTATTTTCCATCTATCCCACACCACGTGTGCGTGGACCAGGGTTGTCCGATCATCCTATGGAATTCGATTCATCCTACATTGTTGTCTTCAAACTATCAATATCTCTACTACCCACCAGTGACACAGCTCTCACTGGAGATGAAGATCAATCATCATGTCTGATCCCTAGCCATAAAATAAGTGTCTCGTGATTGAACTAAGACCATGCATGCAATATTCATCTTGCATGCATGCGATATACCGATGAATAATATTTGGCAGAGGAAAAAGGAGTTGTTGAGGCCACCTGGATTCATGCATGATTCAAAATTGAGATAAATGAAAATCTAAAATGCATACACATGATCAGGAAGGAGTCCACATTGAAGAGGAAACAAACTGAGGATCTCGCCATATCTTCACTGGTGAGTTTGAATATTTTCAAAACCTAAGAAATCCTGAGCATTTAAAAAATAAATATTTAGGGATTTTAACACAGATCTCAAACATGGAAGAATATTTTCCCTCTCCTATAAAATGAGGTTCTTGAGTCGAAGAATGATGTTGCACCCACATACCCTAGAGATCCTGTTTCAAAAAACAGAGTATCTCCTTGTGCACCATTTCACAAAGAACAACCAGGAGTCCTGTGAGCTTTTTTCTCTACAAAAAAGAGTTCCCACAAGCCTCCAACTAGTGCTACCCACCCTCTAATAGCATTGTGATGAAATATAACCCAAACATGCAATAGGTTTTGTAAAACCCCATATGTCCATCTTGAAGGCCATGTTATCATGAGCTAGTGGTTGAGCCTTAGACTCTTCATTAGCTTTGTGAAGAGGTAGAATCGTTCTCCTTATGCATGAAGAAGAACAGTGAATATCACATCCCTCCCAAAGGTGAGAACCCTCTTATTTTCACATTCACCCTATTGTTTGAAGGGGTTTGAGTATTGTTGAATATGGATGGGGCAGTATGTTTTGAATTTACCTATGTGCATTGCTTGAAGAAGCTTGAGGCCTTGAAGAAAGAGTTTTCACGAAGGGAGGGTCATACCTATTCAGGTTTGAAGAATAGCACATATGAAATACATGCACTTATGTGTATGATGTAAAGGAATCTAAACCAAGTGAAAAGTGGTTGAGAGAGAAAGAAAAGGAATAAAAAGTAATAGGTAGTGTGTGTTCTTAAAAAGAACTACACCTATTAGGGTTTCACACAAACGGAAGATGGATTAAGTGCAAGCATGAATGCATGCACATGAACACATGAAGTGACTTAAATAAAGATTCATAACAAGTGTGTGCTTATGTGTAAAGAATAGTAAAGATAGGTAATAAATGGTTCATCCTAAATGATTCATGCATGATCCCATGCATTCATAAAAAAGGAGAATAATTGAATCTGATGATGAAAAGTGAGCCAATACTTATTTCATAACATTCACATAGTTGAATGTGATTCAATAAAATAATGAAGAATAAGATTACATTCAGTTATTGCACTGAAGAGGGGCTAGTTCAGTTAGTATTTTCACTAAATAAGAAGAAGAATATGTTTAGTGCAGTTGGTTTTTCACTAAATAAGAAGAGAAGAAGAATAGAAGATTTGCTTTCCTATAACTTTTCAGGTAACCAAGTGAAGAGTAATTAAGAAGATCAACCTCAGAACATTCTTTTTGAAAAATGAAGAAGATTGTCTTTATAAAAGGTTTAATGAACTATCTAGAGGCTGAATGTTAGACTAGGCTATCACCAGTCCAGAGAAGCTGATTGTTTTTCACCCCCCCCCCCTCTAAAGTGTAGGTACTCACACCGGCTAGAGGATTGTTTTCTTAGCCCCTCCAATTTAATATAATATCACATTATAGTGGAGAATCCATGCAGTAGTCATTACCATGCATGGAAAGGATGTAGTTGCTCTTATTGAGTGATGAACCTTGTAAAAATATCATGTTTATATTTTTACTAATTTCTATTATTGCATGCGACGTGGAAAAGGGAATAAGAGAATCAAGTTCCTAACAGGTCAAGATGTATAGGGATAAAAATTTGGAATTGGATTCAAAATTCCCTAACACTGATTCACCCCCCTCTCAGTGTTAGGTATATCCCAAACTAGTCCTCTCACCAATGACAGAAAAACATGCATAATTTCTAATGGAAGTTCTGTTATCATAATCTCTTATCATGGATATTACCAAGTATGAACTTCATGATAATAATCCTCATTCACTTATAAGTACCCTCACCAGATATCCAATGTACTATATATCCCATCATAGTATGTTATCTGACTATATAACATTATTTAAGAATATCATCCTAGTACTTCATGATTATCATCATATTAGGGAAATATTACGGCCTAATGAATGCGATATATACTCTAGAACATTATTACATCTGAGTCATGAATAACAATGAAAAATATTTAATAATTTGTTTTTCTAATATTCAAATCGTTTTATAAACATGTAATAAAAGTACAAATATTAGGTCCTAGGGAACCAAATCCAACAAACTCCCACCTAGACTAGAGATAACTACCTAGGACGTTCAATTTTCTAGATATCACATGATAATAATGTTTCTAAAGAGTTGCATATTTATTCAAGGGGTTCAAAATGTTGTCTTCCATGTAAATACTACTCCCTTCACCCTCAACTCTTTGAGAAAAATCCTTAAATATATGATACTTCATAAGTATATTGTTTGTCTACTAATGTGACATTGTCACATTTTTTAGAACCATCACTTAATTATTATCAAAATAGAGTGTGATAGAATTTTATTTATTGGTACCATTTCAATCACTTGGATGAGGTTTTGTATCTATAATCCTTATTTAGCTTCCCCATAAAACACAATATACATAGAATATGTTGTATAATATTTAACCATAGCCTTATTTGATCTCTTCTAGTTCATAACACCTTTATTCAAAGTGAAGATGTATACCATTTGAGACTTCATTTTACCTTAATATGTTTGGAAACTATGATATACATATCCTCTAATGGGTTATTCCACATCACCTCTATAATAAATCAACATATCGATAGTACACATCTAATAATTAAAGAATGTCATGATTTCCATATAATAGAGGTCACCTAGGTCATCTTGATGTCTTCCAACCACACGTAATGCAAAAGAGACATTTATCCTAGTATATAGAATAACGTACATAACTTACCCAACCGCTGATGTATATGGAATCATTTACAGACTATTTCTTTCATCATGTGTATGAAGAGACCTTTTTCTGGAAAGATGAATTCCATGTGGCACTAGAAACAATCCCCACTTGGAATTTTCCATAATAAATATCTCTCTTTAGTATCTTGTAGATAAATATACATTGACATAGGCTAAGAAATAACTTGGATCTATTATGATGTACTTGATCCCATTAATATACGATTCCTTACCTAAGTTCTTCTAGAAAAGAATTTGTTCAACCTATCCTTGAAATACTATAAGAATTGTATATAATTTATAATAAGTAATAGGTCATCAATATATACTATTATGAAAAGGAAAACACTTCCACTTAACTTATTATAGAAACAAGGCTCGGATTCTTTATTTATGAAACAAATTTGTCTCATTGATTCATCAAATATAGTTTTTCATGACTAGGATTCCTTCTTTAATCCTTAAATGGATTTTTGAAATTTTAAATATCTTATTATCATCCCTTGGAGTTATTTACCCTTTAAGATGTGTAATATATAAATATTCATGAAGTTTTCCCTTAATAAAGACTGTTTTTACCTTGATTTTTTAAATCTCATAGTCATGGATGTCCACAATTGAAATTATAATTATAATGGATTTCAGTATTGAATCTCGTGAAAAGGTTTCATCATAATCAATATCATGAGGTTGTTAAACCCTTTTATAACTAGTTGTGTCTTTTATGTATTGAATTATCCTTCCATGTTTGGATTCTTTTTTAATATCCATTTTCCAGCAATGGGATTTACATCCATTAGAGGATATACTAAATTACAGATATCGTTTTGGTACATTAAATCAATTTTAGAATTGATGGATTCTTTCCACCTAGAAATTTCTATGTCGCATACTGCATACTTGTAGGTTATAGGATAATTATTATTGGCTAATAATGTTTCACCAACCCTTGTAACAATAAAATAATACTTTTCTGTTTCTCTAACCTCTACTGTATTCTGATGCAATACATGATTCTCATGAATAGTTTCTTCTTCCATGGTGTATTGTTGAATATATTCTTGTATCAACTATTCTGTATCTGGATCCTAGATTTCATTGCTGTCTATATCACTCCTAGTATCACTTTTAGATATGTGTTCCTCTAATGTAATATGGATTTATTAACCCTTTTATCATTTTCTCTAGTTGGGGATATATGATATATCCCCATGTTTCATTGTTGTGTTTTATGAAGGTATATTTTCTTCCATGTGACACGACTTTGTTAACTGAAGAGGCCTTAATAAATTCTTTGGTACCCCAGATATGTAAATTCAACAACATGGTTTTTCTTAAACTCTAATGTTTATATAAAATTACACTTCTAAATTTAGCCGGTACATGGTTTAGTATGTGTGATGTTTTTTAACACATGTCCCCAAAAGTATATTAGAAGAATCATATAACACATCATTTATCTCACCGTGTATAACAAGGTGTGGTTCCTCCTTTTACAAACACCATTCCACTATGATGTATAAGGAGGAGTAACTTGAGGTAGGATCACAAAATCTTGTAAATAATCAATGAAGCCTTTATTTAGATATTCTCGTGTATGGTCTGAGTGGAGTTTCTCAATCTTACTACCTATCTAATTCTAAACTTCACTCTTGTATTCCTTGAATTTATCAAAAGAATAAGACTTATACCTCATTAAGTAGACATGTCCTTATATACAAAAATCTTTAGTAAATGTTTTAAAGTATGTGTACTCACCCCTTTATTCAACCAAAAAAGGCTTCACACATTGATATAAACTAATTCAATATTCTCATTGGCCCATTCACCTTTTGCACTCAATGTGTTTTTGGTTATTTTACCTTGTAAACATATATTTCATAAACCATTTGATTTTCGTTTAAAATAATTCAAATATCCATATTGGTATAATTTATTCACATATTTTTTATTTATATGACCTAGATAGTGATTCCATAGTTTGGTGTGGTATGATTCTTGTGTAGTAGTTTCATTATTTATCATCATTAAATGGATTTTATAATCCCACACATAAATAAAATTATTTAAATGTGACTTACCATAAAAAATTATATCTTTGTAAAAGAAACAATATGTATTCCCAAACTTGGAAATAAAACCATTTTAATCGATGAAGTATACTGATATAATGATTTTGGTAACTAAAGGCATATAATAATTTTAAAATTATTTCCTCTCCTCATTGGCTTTTGAAGTGGATGGAATGTTACTTAGAATTGAGCGACCTCCCCAATATACCAATGTATGGAAATAAATTCTAAGGAATTCATTAACAGATGGGGGAAATTTTTTAATTGAAGATAAAACAACCCATACAATCCTTCAATTATAAAAAAACTACATGATACATGATAACAAAGTAAAAAACTCAATATAATACCATGGATATCAAAACCAAAATACATCAGTGTATCATATTGGAAGACTACTAATATCAGACTACACTATGGATGAAAAAACCATAAAAACATAGGACTCCAATATATAACTACACAACTCCCAACATGATCCCTGATTTTACTCCACAAAACAGTCCATTTATCATGAAGCACCAGTAAATAAGTGTCATACTTTACCTTTTCAGGTGTCTCGATAAATGATATCTTCAAAAGTTACAATGTTCCAAAGTAGGGGTGATTAATGAAACATAGTAGGCTTTCCCGAAAGGACATCCCTATTCAGGCCACTAGGATAGAACAAGTTATAATTTTTTTTTAAACAATTTATATAAAATAATTTAAAATAAGTTTTATCATTCCCAAGTAGTTTCATACCAAAAAATATTCTATACTAAAATATACTCTAAGGAAAGAAATCAAAAAAGTCATTTAACCATTTATAAATTTCCATTTTGGAATAACTCATTACATTTCAAAAACCCACACATGCTTGTTTCAACCACACAATATTGGTGGTACCATTGATGGTGGAACTTCACGTCCATAAACCATGTAAAACACCATGATTTTGAAAATAAATTTAAAATTAAATTCATGATACATTGAGTCACTACAAAACAACACTTTGTTATAATCCAATAAACATAATTTTTTAACCTCGGTGATTTGAATTTCAAAAAACATACATACACGATTGTGTTCAGTATGATATTTATAGTCTGATAGAATCAACATAGTTTTTTATGAATAATAGCACACCCTTGTGAATAGTAATGAATAGTAAGTCGTCCAAAAAAATAGATACTTCACTCATGAATGTATAAATACAATTTAGACATCTTATATGTGAAGAAATCATCACAGTATAAGTTTTGGTATTTTTGTATGTCATAAATATTTTAATTAAATTTTTAAGATTAATTTAATAATTTATAAAGGAAATTTATTTTCATTAAATGTAAAAATAATTTTTTATTTTACATTCTTATGATTATTAGTTAATTTTATGGGACCGTGATTAATTTTTCAATTTGTTATAAAATGAGTTATAGTTTTAATGTTGTTTTTTTCAAATAAATTATGATATTATTTAAAAATTAAATTAAAAAATTTAGAAAACTATTTTCAAAAAATTATTTCATCTTTTAATTCTACACACAAAAAAATGTTTAGGGTGAATTTTTTGGATTTTTTTAAATACATGAATTTTTTGCGAATAGTAAAAATACAGTTTTGAGTTTTCAGTATGTTTAATGACATCATAATGATGTAATAATTAATATAAAATTGTTGTATAATTATGTAGAGTAAAAAATTATGTGAGGTGTCTCAAGTGGCTAATTCAATGTGTAAATACAATGGGAATGCCCATGGTTTTGCAAAAACTACTAAGGAGTTTTCCTTCAAAATTAATAAAAAACTCCCTCTCATTTACTATAAATACCCACTCATTACTTATTTTTATTTCATTAAAAACTCATAATACTCTAATATTTTCTTTTTTACCTCCCTATGAGTCATTAAATGGTGTCCTTAATTCCCCAAGGTCCCAACATTCAAGTTTTAGGAGTTACTTACAATGTAAAGAAATCTACCACCCATCTCTTTTTCAAGATTTCATTTTATATTATTATTTTTATTTTCATTTGGATTATGTTGGTATATGTCATTAAATATTTTACTTATGATACCTATTAATAAATAATTATTATAGACTAATTTTCTCTCATAAAATTATTTTATGAATTTTTAAGTGGCATCATTAGGCTACCAAATTTTCATAAGGGATTTCTCAACTTTTCTTTTATTTTGAGTTCCTTTATTTTCATCTCTTATTTTCATTACTCACCTCCTTTAATCCAAATGTTTTAATAAATCTTGTACCTTACATGTAATATAATGTTTTTGGGATAATTAATTAATTCATCATCATCTCTCATTTCTACTTCTTTTATACTAAAAATCAAAACACCCTCTGAGATGTGTTAAATTATCACATTCAAGGACTGCGGGTTTCCAATTTCTATTACCACATTAAATTCATATGATGAAACCATATTTATGGTTGATCCAGACTATAATATATTTATTATAACTAATTTAAGGATATGAAATCCTTTTTTACGCATCATTCTAATGTATAAATCAAAATGAATTCGTTGTGATCAAGAACCACCAATTCACCCAAAAGATTGCCACTAATGTTTTATGTAGTGATTAATTTTAACTCCCAGTAAATAAATAAATTTTATAACTATGTAATAATATATATGTTCACTAATAACATATAACTTCAATTTTTGAAAAACATTTTCATCCTACATTTTTATCCATACAAGAATATAATTAATTCAATCATGAAACCCATGGAAGAAAATGCTCCCAAACAATGAAATTGAATCTATTTACCTATCAAAAGTCCATGAATGAACCTAATAAAGTTTTACTAAATTAATTAAATATAGATTATTTTTTGTAATAATTAATTTATACCGATAAATTTTATTATTCAGGTCGTTAATATATGGTGATGAACACCTTAGGATTTAAGGTAAGGGTTTTCTCATCTCTCATCCATTTTTGGAAGACATTCCTTGTTCACTACTAATACTTTTGTATGGTGTATTTATACTGTGAATTGATGTATCATATAATGAATATATTTATTTTAATTTTATTCAATGTATCATTTTATGATTATTAGTCTTGGGGCTTATGATTCAATTGATTACAGTGTGGTAATGGATTTCTACCTAAACCTCCATTTTCTTTTGGGTTACTATTATTTTCTACTTACCTCAATGAAATTATTATTTATTATTATATTATCCTCATAAATTATGTTTTAATGTTCTATATATATGTACCAACAAAAATCCTACTTCTATTAATGGTGAGTTTCATGTTTAAAATGACCTTTCAAAAATTATTCCCGATAAACAAACTCAAATCAAAGGAACCTATCGAACTTTTAACTATTTTCAAGTGCACTATATAATCTGTTTTAATCCGTAATTATTTTTTTAAAATAACACATTTTATAATTAAAATCTATCTTGTTTCATTTATGGTTTTATAAAATCTACCATGCCCTTCCATGTTAAAATCCCTTTAATATTTTCCTTAAACTGCACTAAAATGTTTTACTTCTAAAGATACTTTAAAAATTGTTTTTTACATGATTTTAATTCATTGGAGAATAATTTATGATCCAAATATAATTTATATGTTATTACCTCTTTTTTTATAGGATATACATGTTTAAAAATCTGATTTCATGAAAAATACAAATGATTTTCCAAAATAACTCTTCTTTCCAAAGTAAAACGTATTTTTCTCGTCTCACTTTGACTTTTATTATCGTACCCCTATTTTCAGGTATGTAACCCTTAATTATTTTAATGGTTATAAATATTAAGAGTAATTAATGTTATAGTTGGGAGAACTTTGAATGAATTATTGAGGCAAAGGGGAATTCGCACGGATGGCGCACAGTTTGTCTAAACCGTGTGGAAAAACCGTGTGTAGTTAGTCTTGGAGGCAGTAGCTTCCGCATTAGAGGAACATGATTTGTATAACCATGCATCCATTCCATGCATGGAGGGTCTACCAAGGAATTTTCTAGCACAATGTTAGTTCATGGTTTGTCCAACCATGTGAGAAAACCATGCAGGAACTTAAATGAGATCCTTAAAAAGTGCATCTCACTCATTTTTGCCTCTAAGTGTCTCTATTTTTCTTCTAAGCGACCATAAATAGGTATATTTCTTCTTCTAAGGTAAAATAGGGTTCTCACATCATTTTGGAGGCAATATGAAGGCTTCTATTTGCGAATAGAATCCGTATTCTTGAGGTATGTAGACGTTCTTTGTTGTTCTTGTTTGGTTTCTTAGATCTACTTAAATCTACTTCTCTTATTCCCTTGGTTTCTTATATCTACGCCTGTTATGTGTAGATCTAGGTGTGTGGATTCCAAATATGAATATATTTGGTCTCGGTCATGCAAGGGGAAGAGATCTACAGTGGTTTTTGGATAATTTATCTGGTTTTCATGAACGTTCTTCGTTCATTGTGGTTTTCATCAAAAACTTTGATGTAGGAGGCTTCACTCATGAATCCTCCTATTATAATTGATTGGATTAGATTGAAATTGGTTTATTTGAGTGTAATTTATTGTTAAAATCATGGAATAAATCTTATTTAGTGATGATTTTTGTTTTTAATGAAATTTTGAAATTTTGGTGATTTGTTGTGCAAAGTGATTTGGCTTCTTGAATTTAAAATGATGATTTTAAATTTATAATTTTCTCTAATTTGTAAATGGTTTGATGAAAAATAGGTTTTCAATAAAAGGGTTGTTTTATTGAAATGGTTTGGTATTGAAATGGTTGTGATGGAATTGGTTTTCAATAACAAATGGAGTTTTATTGAAGTGGTTTGGAATGGAAATGGTTTGGCGTTTAAATGGTTTTAAAGGAAATGGTTTCCAATAAAAAGGTGATTTATTAAAATTGTGTTTTATCATGTGTTTGGTAATATGTGGTGTGTTTTTATGTTTCATGTACGAGGCTTGGTTGAAATGTGTCCTTGTGATCAGTGCCAAATATTTAATAGCACATGGTAACTATTGTTTCGCGCGGAATCTGGGGATGACCTCCTGGACGGGAGATTTAAACGTTCTGATCGGTTTCTATCGGGTTTGTTCATAGAACCGGAAACATCCAATGATTCCACATCCGTCTGGACCTACTTTCCAAAGGCAGGCGCTCATTAGTTTGTGGACTAATGAGGCTTGGGAATTTTCATTGGTCGAGAGGATGGGAGGTCGGACTCATCACACCTTTTTGAGGGGAATTATTGTCTACTCCGGGACTCTCTTTATAGATTTAAGTTAAGTTCGTGAATCCTTATTACATTACCAAGTATAAAATGAGCTTTCCTTTAGTTTTAACAATCAATGATTAAATATGCAAGAAATTTAGAGAATCTTTTATATGTATTCGAGGTTCTTCATCAATGTAGAATCATCTATATTTGTTTAGAGATTCTTGGTCAATGGTATCCTTCAAAACATTTATATAAAGTCTCTTGGTCATTTTGATGACCAGGCTGGTTTTAAAGCCACTCAATGGGGCACTTGAAGTTTATCGTCATTCAGAAGGACATAGATTATTTCAAAGTTGGGATCGAACCCATAAATGGGCTACCTACGTATCCTTTCTTTTGGAAAAGGAATCAGAACCCACGTAGTTCGAGGAATGGGATATGATGTTTATGATTGATGGCTCAAAGATGAATGTCATAATTACTTTTACACTCTAAGCTCACGTGAGTCATGCTCGGTGTGAGAAACAAGAGGTATTGGTAAAATTTAGACAATTGTGCCATAAAAGATGCAATCATAAGAATTTTTTTTGGGGCTTATGTATAGATGATTGCCCAGATAGACGAAGGTTTAGGATTTACTTTTAGGGAGAAAATCCATGAACAGGGTCCACAAAGTTATATCTGCTTCATGGAGATTTGAATACTCTAATCTTGGGGCTTACTCCTAAAGAGGATGCCCAAGTTAGGAGGGGACTTATGATTGGGTTTTATTCCTGAAAAGGAAACCCAAATCAAAGGTAATTTATGACTGGTTAAGAGAAGTTTAGGGGGACTTGGGGCTTATTCCTGAAAAGGAAGCCCAAGGTTATGACTGAGTCTTATTCCTAAAAAGGAAACCCAGGTTAAGGATTAAGATTTGGGGCTTACTCCTGAGGAGGATGCCCAAGTTAGGAGGGGACTTATGATTGGGTTTTATTCCTGAAAAGGAAACCCAAATCAAAGGTAATTTATGACTGGTTAAGAGAAGTTTAAGGGGACTTGGGGCTTATTCCTGAAAAGGAAGCCCAAGGTTATGACTGAGTCTTATTCCTGAAAAGGAAACCCAGGTTAAGGATTAAGATTTGGGGCTTACTCCTGAGGAGGATGCCCAAGTCAAGGGTTTTATAACTGGGGATTATTCCTAAAAAGGAGACCCAGGTTAAGGATTCTCTCATTTTAAAGGATGAGGTTGAATGAATGAACTCTCAATCTTTGGGGACATAAAGATATTTAAATCACTAGACTTTGAGAGATATTTCACAGAATTCCTTTCATACAAGGATGTAAAATCAAGAAATCATGCCATAAATGGCTTTGAAGAGTATCTTGAAGACTGAATCTTGAATAGGAAAAGTGAAATGGCTTAAGAGGGGTAAAATGGGCAAGATGGGCACCCAAAAAGATAGGGGCGTGCAAGTCTTTAAAGACGCGCAAGTCCTGCGGCGGTGCGCAAGTATTGGTCGCGCAAGTATACTTGCGCGACATGAGTGGTACTTGCGCGATTTTCAACCAGCATTGAAATGCTTGAGCGACTCTTTCGAAAACCCTTTACAATCCTCTTGAGGTTCTTCCAGAGAAGGGACGCGCAAGTTATATTGAAGGAATTAAGTCGGCGCGCAAGTGTTTGATAAGTTTCAACACTTAGGCCTTCCTTCTTCTCTTTAGATCTTCCATTCTAGGTAAGAAATTACCTTAGAAGTGTTCCGGAAGCTTTGAGAAGATACTTGGGCGTTGGGAACTTCAATCCGAGTTTCTGAAAAAAGTTCCCCTCGAATGGGGGGCCCACAGGGTCTATTTATAGGCAAAAGAAGACCCAGGGCGGTTACCGGGCGGTTACCAATTAGGTCGCGCAAGTCACATGTGCGACCAAGGTAGCCGCGCAAGTATACTTGCGCGGCAGCGGTATCACTTGCGCGGTGGATTTGCTGTTGATCCTTTGTTCATGCCTTTGTCGATTTTTTATGTTTTCTTCAAAGGATGAATCACTTTCAGCTGAGATATTCCCTTTTCCGATCTTTAGATTCTGTGACGAAAGGAGCGTCAACAAAAGTCCCCCCTCATAGTTAGATCCGGAGAGAAATGAGGATTTGACTCTGAGGAAATCGAATCCTTCCAAAGGAAAAGGGAGGCGCGCAGGTCTTCAGTACGCAGAGGGAGGCGCGCAAGTTTGCGTCGCGCAGGCCTTAAGTTCTCTGGGTACGGCGCGCAGGTAGGCTTCCGAGCCTATAAATACACGGCCTCCTCTCCGTTACATGCATCTGGATTTCCGGATTTCTCGAGCTCTCGCCGCGCAAGTCTTAGTCGCCGCGCAAGTCTCCTGTTTTCACTGTTTCCTCGCTGCCGTGCTACTCTTAAGGTAATAAGGCTTGCGCGGTAATACTTGCGTGACATAAACTTGCGCGGCACATGTACCACTTGCGCGACATCTCCATACTTGTGCGCCTTAATGCCTTAGCCATTTTTTTCCCAAATTCTTTCACAAATTTTATGAAAAAATAAACCCACTTAAGAGTTTAATTTATTCAACTCCTGTGCAGATTCAATGGCTCTTAGACCTGGATTAATTGATGAACTGGCTAGCAAGCGGATAGATGATATAATGAATATCAGTGGCCCTGATTACTATACTGTCAAAGACAGTACTCTTCCAGATTTGGCTAAGTATCTGAAGAAATATCATCGCGACTTTCCTCACTGCACTTATCTACCTTTGTATGGTCATGGTCATCTGCAAGAAGTCATTATTCCAGAAGTAAAAAATTATCTTCCATTTTCTTGGTTTCAGAATTATACCAATTTTTCTTCAGCAAATATCTCAGGCGGAGGAGTATTTCAAACTGCTGGAACAGTGGAGAAGGCTTATGTGATGCATCATAGCCCTTGCACACCAGATCTGAAAAAACATACACCTGAGCTTCAACCACATTGTCATCCTTCAATCTTCCGAAATGCTCAGATGGATCAATCCAAAGGCTGGAAGAAAAGTTGGGATTTCCGTCCTGGGGGAGGTGTGAAGCCAACTTGGATGTGGGTATACTGGGTGCGACAGACTTGCGCAGAGTTTATTGAGGATCTGAAGAGAGCTGCAATATATGAGGCTGTTTGGGTTGGGCAAACATATATTTACAGACATGATAACTTCGTGCCAGAGATACTCAGCCATTGGAGCCCAGCGACAAATTCTTTCCATTTGACTCATAGAGAAGTAGGTATCAGTTTGTGGGATGTCCACAAGATTTCAGGAGCTCCAATCTTGGGCGATATGTATGATGAATTCATTCCTCCCAAGGTGACTTGGAATGATCCAGAGAAGACTCCTTCTTTGGCTCGAGAATTATTTAAAATCTTTCACAAGCTCAAGAGTTCAGAGACCTCATTAACTCATTTTAGAAAAGATATCCATCCGGAAGAATGGATGAATGTTTTTCTAACTGAGAAGAAAGGGATGGAGCCAAAAGAAAAAGGATCCAAGAAGAAGAAATCCAAGGATACCCGGCCCAGACGTCCTACCACTTGTCCAAAACCTGAGAAGAGAGGAGCTCCTCGCACATTCTGGCCAACTCTAGAAGCAGGAGAGTTTGAAAAATGGGGCTATGAAGTGAATCAAAGAATTCCAAAGAAAACTCGTCTGGCGGGTTTCTTGGCAATGTGGCTCAGTTTTTATCTCTTGCCGGTCAGGGATTCGAAGGGAGGCGTTAGGCCAGGGACCTTCGTCATTGCGGCCAAGTTGGCTGAGGGAAAAATGGTTGGGTTAGCTACCCCCATTTTAGCAAAGATTCACAGGAGTTTAATTCACGTCTTCCAGGGTAAATCTCCTTTAAGAATAGTGGGACCATTCCAGGTTTTGTGGGGATGGATCGCCACTCACTTCAGGACTTACAATGTACAGAATGGATTACAAATTCCTAGAAGCTCTTTCAGACCGTCAGTGCAAGCATTCTCTGGAATTGCTCCATTAGATGTTAATGGTTATGACATGAAAGTAAGACTAAGCATGTATAAGGAATTCAACTTCTTTCCTTATGGAAGTCCGCCATCTGGGCGGTTTGTTGATGATGGGAAAGCCCATTTGGATTTGAGGGCATACATGCTAGCTTGCAGGGATGGCGTGTTAGTAGCCAGGATTGATGGAGAAATCATATGCGAGGCCTATGCTCCATATATATTTGCATGCCAATTCAAATGTTTGCAACAGATTGTTGTATCCCATCCAGTACATGTCAGGTTAGAGAAACATCCGATGGTTGCTCGACAACTATGGTTGCTGACATCAAGAGAGAAGATTGGGGCAGTATTTGATCTACCAGTTGAAAAAGCGGCACATTATCTGACTACATTTTATGCCGAACACTGGATAGCATCATACCCTAAAGGGATATTGAATCACCCAGTATATCAAGTGGGAAAGAGGAAGAGGACTGTAGAGAAAGAAACTCTTCCTCATGAAGGTGACGCTTCTCCACCTGAAATAGGTTCAACAGACTCCTCTTCTAGAACTGATTCATCGGATTATCACGATGGGGATGATGAGGCACAACCGGCAGCAAAACGGTTTCGTGCACGATACAATCCTCTGGCCAGAGTTAAAAGACCCACTCCATCAGCTCCTGGTGAGTTATTTGATTGTAATAACTTCAATCACTGCTACTTTTTAAAGTAATAAGTCTCACTTTCTTATTCTCTATCTGTAGTTGCAGGAGTCGGGAAGAAATTAAAATCAAAAATTGTAGGACCTTCCTCACAGCCTTTATATCTAAGACCAGAGGCTGTTCAGCTATGGCAGAGCTTATACTGTGATACTGAGACCGCCTGGCTGGATTTGTGTGAGGGCCTACAACTTCCTGGGATAGGATATCTTCTAGCTTCTAAAGACCTTCAATACGGAGATAACCCCAATGAAGTGCGAGCTTACATCAGAGAGCTGGAAATGCTCATATATGCCACCGATAATTCGGTTCCTATCACCAGGCGGGTGAAGGAAATGATTGATTGTGGCACCACTGAGGGGGCTGGTGGTTCTGGAGATGAGGAATGGCAAGAGTACGTGGCTCCTGAAGATGTAAGTTTTCCTTCCTTATTTTCTTTGCAACTTGATTTTAGTTGAAGCTTTGTTACTTAAGGAAGTTATTTTCTTCATCTTGCAGCTTTCAAAGAAAGGAACCGGGGTTCCTTCGCCACAATATAGCCCTGGTGGTACCGCTATCGGGGCTGCTGCTGATTCTCCTCGCGAACCAGGCGAGATATCTCCAGGCCAGCAGGCCATGAATGAGGCACTGGACATAGCCTTTCATTCGCCAATCCAAGTTCCAATTAGGGAGACTACTGATAATCCGAAAAAACAAAAGAAGCCAAGGCAACGAAGGAGGAAATCCCTAGCTAAACATTTCATTAGCAGTGGTAAGTCCTTCGAACAATCATGAGTTTATACCCATAATCATATGGTTACTCATATTTCCGAGGATTGCAGGGGCTTCTTCAATTTCTCCCTTGAGGGAAGGGACTGATCCTTCTTCAAAGGTCGTGGAGGGTGTTGTAGAACAATCACAGACTCAGGCTGACTTGGTTGCTCCTGGAGAAGAGCTACCATCCATTCCCAGTATCCCTCCTATTACTGAAGATGTTTTCCAGGGTCAGGGGTTGCAGGACATAAGTCGGCAAGAAGACGTAGCAAATGCTCCCACTGGTGAGACTAATCAAGATTCTGAAGTATCATTGGATGAAATGATGAATCAAGGAATGACTTTTGAAGAATCTTATAATCATGCTGAGTTTTCATGTGATTTAGAAGACCTTGGGCGTGAGTGTTACCCTTCGCCCAAATTTTTTTCTTAAAAAAAATATACTTCTAACCATGATGTAAAATAATATGCAGTTTCTTCCGTAGAAGCCGCTGAACTGCCAATGCCCGAAGAGGGTCTGGACACTGATGTCAACCCTATCATTGCAGAAACATTAGCTCAAGTAGAGCTAAATCCAATAAACTCTCCTGAGACCCATCTTGAAAATCCTGTTGAAACTGGGAAAGATAAGGAGAAGCCTTCTCAGGTTGCTGAACCACCATTGGGTAATGGATAACAATATTTGTGATTGTACTTTATTCGCAAGACAATCCATTCTTTTGTTATCCTTTGAAGCTGACTAAATCTTTCAATTAATCATGCAGGACCATCAACTGCAATGACTAGACCCGAAGATGAGGCCTCAGCCTCTGTCCCAACGAGAATTGAAAGTGAAGAAGCACAAGTCAGGGGGGAAAGAGCAGGACAAGGCACCTCCCTAAGCGCGCTAATTCCAGATTACATACCCCCTTCTGACGATGATATTGAATCAGATCCAGATATGCTTAAAGCATTCAGCTTTTCACGACGTAAGGGATGGAATAACATATGGAACATCATATCGGGGGTGCCTTTAGAAGAGCTACCATCAAAAATTTCCCGACTATCATCCCAATTTGTTATAATGGGACTTGGTGGTTTTGGGTATGAAAAGATCCATGCTGCGGTGAAACAGATCATTTTCAGGAGGGAGAAAATGCAGATAAGTCGCGTAGATTTGACCAGAGTGAAATTGCCAGTCAACATAGGCGAATTTGAGGCTGCGATATCCCAGGCTGAAGCTGATTATGCTGTCAAGATGAAGGATCTGAAGCAAAAAATCAAAGAAAAGGTCATCCAGCAGGTGCAACTCCAGCAACAGTTAGATGCTATTACTGGGGAACTTGATCAGCTTAAAAAATCATTGGATGAAACTCATATGAATGGCATGAAATCCATTGCAGATGCTAAGAAGGCACTTCAGCAAGCTGAAAAGAGTGAAGCTGGTCAAGTGCACGAGCTTCAAGTAACTGTTGATAAGGCTCAGGATGCTATACATCAAATGAAGACTTATGTTGACAATCTTCTGTAATTCTTGAAAAAGAGAAGAGATTCCAGTCTGTGGATGTCCTTCTAACTCTTGTGTATCAATGAAAAACACTTTTGTCTTCAATCATTTGTACTTGCATTCTTCCATTACCTTCTTCAAATTTACTTAAGCCAATGGGCCTAGTAAGCATAGTTTGATTTTTACTAGGATTATTACAAATAACCCAACAAACTTTGAACCTTTTAACTGCTCAATATTAACTAAATCATACAAAAAATATATATTTAGTGAGCTGGAACTTGAATTTTATACAGAGTTCCTTTGTCTTTTGTGTGGGCAGTTTAAAGTCATGCACGCCGGACATAAAGTGGCTAATGTTTAAGGTCGAAATAGCTTTGACCGAAAATGGATTAAAATGGATTCAATTCCTTGACAATTTATCTGAAAACATATTTACCATACTCAAGTATGAGGGAAAAAAATGTAAACTATGGCTTAAGAATATTTGAATCTGAGGAATGATATGAAAAAAGAGCTAAAAAGCATTAAAAGAAATAGTTTCCAAGAATGAAGTTACTATTATTTAACAAAACCCGTTAGGGGGTTGAAATATGCAGGGCCACCTATGGGCATTGGCTGCATAGTCAAATAAAATAGCATCTTTTGGCTGACAAGTCTGTTATGTGGACTGTTTATGCAAGGCCGCCTATGGGCACGTGCTGCATAGTCAGGCAAAAGAACTCCCAAAAATTTACTTTCCTAGTGCTAAAAGCCGGTGAAAGTTTATGGAGATTCAAATTTTCTAAAGCATAGAGTTTGTTGTATGGAAAGAGGTACTTGAATATGTAGAAGATATTTCCAAACAAGAATATCGAATAACTGGATGAATATCACTCCTACGAAGGTCTGACCCAAATGTAGGGAAGAAGAATAAACCATAGACTTGAATACTTTCAGATCATGAAAAAGGATATGGGACAAATATGTTAAGGATGGCTATTTTTGCGGATCCCTACATACTGTCGTTTAAGACAAATAAGGACAAAAGAGGCATTCTTCCCAAGAATGAAGTCACTATTATTTAACAAAACCCGTTAGGGGGTTGAAATATGCAGGGCCACCTATGGGCACTGGCTGCATAGTCAAATAAAATAGCATCTTTTGGCTGACAAGTCTGTTATGTGGACTGTTTATGCAAGGCCACCTATGGGCACGTGCTGCATAGTCAGGCAAAAGAATTCTTAGAAGTTTGACATTTTTGTGACTAGAAGTCATGAAAAGGGTTATGAAGATCTGAAAATATTTAAGGTTAGGATTATAACACATAATGATGGGTATTGTCCAATGTATATAGAGATACATAGGTCAATGATAACCATAATCATGTTGTGGCTGGGTCCTAAATTGAAATTTTGGACTTCACTACGTATCTCATAAGAATGAGAATCCAGCCATACGTAGTTCTTGAAATGATGTTTAATGTCGTGCAGGACGAAAGTATGAGTGATCTTAGTTTAGGGTCATAGAATTCAGACCATAATAATGAATACACAGTGTGTGTTTTCATGAAGACTTTTCAGCCAAGGGACTGAAAGTGAAATTTTGGGTTAGGCCCAAAAGACTTGGGACTGGATTCGAGGGACACTCGAATGTTCCTACGTATCCCATAAGGATGGGAATCAAGTCCACGTAGTTCTAGAACTACCCTTTGTACAAATTTGGTTCGTACATGTGAAGGGTGAAAAGGGGACTTTAGTGCAATGATGGTTTTAACCTAAGATAAAAAGTTTAGGCATTACCATGTATGTACGTAGTCTTTTGAAAATGAAAACCATGATTGAAAAAGAATCAATGTTAATAATGGTTCCTTCTCAAATGAGGAAATCAAATAATATTGTAGTTTATTGTCGTACTGGACAAAAGTGTTGTATAGTTTAACGTCATATAACAAGGACGAAAGTGAATCAATGTAAAGATATTGATTCCAGGGGTGGTTTCACAAATCATCATCATATGAGATGGTGGTGAACCGATGTGAAGAGATTGTTTTTGGGCTTGAACCTTGGGAGGTTGCCTACATACCCAGCCTGGAGGGCAAGTATCAAAGTCCGTGTAGTTCAATTAAAGAATGAATCAATTGATCAAGTTGTTCTTGTGGACAATGATCTAATAAAAAATATTGTTGGGACTTACACATGGTTAGTGGCCCAAAGGGAGTGTTATGGTTGATGTTCGCTCTAAGCTCACGTGAGTCATACTCGGTGTGAGAAACAAGAGGTAATAACAACCTTAACGATGTATAGTTTAATGTCATGTAGGACATAAAAAAGGGGACTATGTAGTTTAAAGTCTTGCAGTTAGGACTATTGGTGCTGCACAGTTTAGTGTCATGTAGCAGGGACAAAATACAGTTTAATGTCATGTAGGACCTATCAAGGATTTTCTGTACAGTTTAGCATCATGTAGTTAAGACGATGGGGACAATATATTTTAACGTCATATTGGACGAAAAGGGGGACTGTGCAGTTTAATGTCATGCAGTAAGGACAAAAGAGTGTACCATTTTAACGTCATGTCGGACGAAAGTGCGAATAGTTTAAGGTCATATGCATGGACCGTGGATGGTGCAGTTTAATGTCATGTTGGACCTTTGATGATTATATAGTTTAACGTCTTTCCGGACGTGAGGGACTTTTATACAGTTTAGCGTCATGTAATTTAGGACGTCACAGTTTAACGTCTTGCTGGACATAAGGGATTTGCAAATAGTTTATGGTCATATACATGGACCAGGGATGATGCAGTTTAAGGTCATACTGGACGGTTTAGGGAACTTTTTCACAGTTTAATGTCGTGTGGGAAGAAGTTGCAGTTTAAAGTCATACTGGACCATCACTGTATAGTTTAACGTCATATAGCAAGGACGAACTGGTGCTGTACAGTTTAAAGTCATGTAGCTAGGACTAAGGTGAACCAATATGAGGATATCAGTTTTGGGGACTTTTTACAGTTTAACGTCATGCTGGACGATGAAAGTGCCACACAGTTTAATGTCATGTTGCTAGGACACAATATAGTTTAATGTCATCTCGTACAAAATATAGTTTAATGTCATCTCGGACATTGAAGGTGACACAGTTTGATGTCATGTTGGACGAAGTTGCAGTTTAAGGTCATACTGGACCATCGCTGTATGAACCAAATGTAAGAGTCTTGGTTCTGGGAACAATATTTTGTGTTTATACAAAATACTTCTTCAGAAATCTGGCATTAGTTGGAGTCGTGATGTGTTCTCGATCCATTGAGATCAGAGAATACGCTCCATTGGAGTAGACCTTATGTATTGAATAATGTCCTTCCCATTTTGGTTCAAGCTTGGGAGGCTTCTTTCCTGGTATCATTGGTGTTCTGAGAACCAATACCAATTCTCCCTGAATGAATGAACGAAGACGAACTTTTTTGTTAAAAGCTCGTGCTATCCGATTCTGATAGATTTCCAAGTGGTGCAAAGTGCACAATCTCTTCTCATCTAACTGTTCCAATTCATTCAACCGCTTTTGGGATTGCTCATCTGTTGATAACTGATCACAAATGGCTATTCTGAGTGAGGGAAATTGAACTTCAATTGGCAAGACTGCTTCTGTTCCATATACCAATGAATATGGAGTAGACCACGTTGCATTGCGAGTGGTAGTCCGATAAGCCCATAAAGCATGATAGAGTTTATCAGGCCATGACCTCTTATCTTTATCCACCATCTTTTGCAGTATATTTGAAAGAGTCTTGTTGAAGGCCTCTATCTGGCCATTAGCCGCTGCATGATATCGAGATGAATGGTTGGACTTAATGTTGTATTCTTGATACAATTTCTTTACCTCAGAAGAACAGAAGTTGGTGTCGTTGTCCGTCAATATGGTATGAGGAACACCAAATCTAGAAATGATGTTAGACTTGATGAAGCTAACTATGCATTTAGAACTGACTTCTTTGAGAGGTACTGCCTCTGCCCATTTGGAAAAGAAATCAGTAGCAGTAAGAATGTACTTAAACTGCTTGGCCGTAGCTGAAGGGTAAGGTCCCAACACATCCATTCCCCATGTGGAAAATGGCCATGAGTATTTAGCTGTATGAAGCAACTCTGGAGGTTGATTAATGAAGTTGTCATATACTTGGCATGAATGACACTTCTTTGTGAAATTAACACAATCTTGTATCATTGAAGGCCAGAAGTATCCAAGCCTTCGAATTTGATCAGACAATCTATGTCCAGACTGGTGGGCACCACAGACTCCTGCATGCACTTCTTTTATGACAGCCATTGTCTCTTCACCATCAATACATCTGAAGAGAACTCCATCAAAACCACGTTTGTAGAGAATTTTCTCGAGGTGGTTTGGACCATCATAAAGAGTAAAATTGACCACATGTCGCCGAATTTGTTCTTTCTCGGCTCTATCAGGTGGAAGTGTTCTATTTTGAAGGTATTCCTTGATAGGTGACATCTATCCTGTAGTATGACCATATGGTTCAGGAATAGGACTAATTTCATTAATTTCCTCTGTTCTGACTTGAACATAAGGTGAAATTGCACGATGATGGGCAATACCAATGGTTGTCTCGTCCCGATTTGGATCTGCTAAAGCTGTGGCTATATTAGCCAGTGCATCAGCTTGAGCATTTTGTGATCTTGGGACATAAGAAAATGTCGGTTCTGAAGGGAATTCTGACATTAACTCTCTGACGTAATCATAAAAAGGGATTAATTCTTCTTTTCTGATGGCATAATTCCCATTGACTTGTTTGATTACCAGGTCTGAATCACCTTTCACCTTTAAGTGATTCACTTGTGCTTGAAGTGCTAACTCCAAGCCTGCAATGAGAGCTTGGTATTCAGATTCATTATTGGTACCACCTTCCCACAACAAAAAGGAATAAGGTAACACTGCCTTATCTGGAGAAATGAGCACAATTCCTAAACCAACTTTGTTGAATTTAGGATTTTCCATTTTCTTCCCTGTTGGACTTCTAGAAGCACCATCAAAATACATTTCCCATGTTTGAGGACTCTCTTGAATAGAAAAAACTTCCTCATCAGGGAGTTTGATATCTGAATACGTGTCTTCCACTGAAGGGTGTTCAGCCAGGAAATCAGCCAGAGCTTGGCCCTTAATTGCCTTTTGAGACACATACTGGATGTCGAACTGCTGTAGAATAACCGCCCACCTTGCCAGACGTCCTGTAAGCATTGGACGACTAAGGATGAATTTGAGTGGATTATTACGAGATACCAATTGGACCTCGTGATGTTGCAGGTAGTGTCTCAGTTTCTGAACTGCAAAGATTAATGCTAGGCAGCACTTTTCAATACTCGAATACCGGGTTTCTGCTTCAAGCATAGTTCTACTAAGATAGTAGAGACTATTTTCATTCCCAGCATCATTCTTTTGAGCGAGAAAGGCACCCAATGATCGCTCTAAAGCTGTCATATAGAGGATAAGAGGCCTACCCTCAACAGGTGGCATGAGTACTAGTGGACTCAAGATATATTTCTTGAGAACATCAAATGCTTCTTGACATTCTTTAGTCCACTGGTAAGTGACTCCTTTCTTCAATAATTTGGTAAAGGGTAAACTTTTGCCTGCCAAATTGGTGATGAAACGCAGAATATAGGCTAAGTGTCCTTGAAGTCCTCTTAATTCTTTCAAATTCTGAGGAGGTGACATACCAAGGATTGATTTGGTCTTCTCAGGATCGACTTCAATACCACGATGGCGTACAACAAAGCCGAGGAATTTTCCTGAGGTTACCCCAAAAGCACATTTTAAGGGGTTCATCTTCAAATTATGTTGTCGAAGCTTGTGGAATATGATTTCCAAATCATCCAAGTGATCAAAACGTTGTTTGGATTAAACCACCAAATCATCTACATAGCATTCAACAAATTTCCCTAGAAAAGGTTTGAAGATACGATGCATGGCGCGTTGATATGTTGCACCTGCATTCTTTAAACCAAAGGGCATCACCCGGTAACAAAACACACCTTGAGGAGCTCTGAAGGCTGTTTATTCCTCATCTTCTGGGGCCATTCGGATCTGATTATATCCATAATATCCATCCATGAAAGAAAGTACTTCATAGCCAGCCGTCGCATCAATTAAGAGTTCTGTAATCGGAACTGGAAAATCATCTTTGGGACAATACCGATTAAGATCTCTGAAATCGATGCAAACCCTAATTTGTCCGTTCTTTTTCTTTACAGGGACAATATTAGCCAACCACTTGGGATATTTAACTTCTCTGACGAAGTTAGCTTTGATAAGCTTATCCACTTCAGCCTCGATTTTGGAAGAATAGGTTGGGTGTGTTCTTCTCGCGGCTTGCTTGAATCCTCGATGTTCTTTTGGAAAACCCAAATGATGGGTGGCAACATCAGGATCAAGGCCAGGCATCTCTGTATAATTCCAAGCAAAAATATCTTTATTTTGCTTTAGAAAAGAAATATACATCTCTTGTTCTTCAAGGGTCATGGCCGCACTAATTAAAGTGGGGCGTGGATCTTTCTCTGTACCCAGTTTTACTTCTCTGAGTTCATCCACAGTGGAAGAGATACCCTCTTCAAATGCTGGAGGAGCATCTCTAAGATCTTCCTCTTCCTCTTCATCATGTGTTATTTCTTCCGTTTCTACTTGCAAAGTAGATGAAAAAACGAAATTCTCATGATCATAAGTGATGTCAAAATTTTCACATTTTGAAGAAGAAGCTTCCATTTCCGACCCTAATGATGATAAAGGGTCTTCTTTGGGAAATAAAGAGGAGATGATGGATTGAGAATCGACATCAATATTCACCTCTGGTGTTGCTATAACTTCTTTTGGCCTGATTAGCGAAGTATAGACTTGTTGGATTTCAGTAGACGAAATGAAAACGTCACCACTTATGCTTTCATCACTGCTTGGTAAGTTAACAATTTCTCCCATGTTGTCTGGCTCGATTGCCGTAATTGACATTATGGATCTTTCCATAAGAGTATTTTGATTTGGGCCTATTTTGTCAATTTGACTGATAGGTAACACATAATCTGTACTCACATGTGAAAATGGATTTATTGGAATTTTTTCCAAACCATATGGAGCATTAACTTTGGTAATTTCCTTCATTGTAGATTTTTCTCTTCCCTTCATGTGATAAAATTCTGCCTCAATGTATTGAGACTCACATGTCTTGAACGGGGCCTTATCACCATACAATGTTCCAACTTGACCATCGAAACAGTATTTGAGACATTGATGGTATGATGACGGAATAGCTGCATGCTGATGTAGCCAGGGTCTTCCAAGCAAGATATTGAAAGCTGAGTCCTGATCAAAAATCATAAAATCCGAATTGGAAACAAGATCTCCAAACTGAGTTCTGAGTGTAACTTCTCCCAGTGGTTCTTGATCATTTTTATCATATCCTTGCAACATCATGGTAGAAGGAGATAAATCAGATTCTGTGATGCCCAATCGACGAAGTGTATGAATGGGCATGAGGTTGACTCCTGAACCATTGTCAATAAAAGCTCTTCGAACATCTATACCATTGACTTTTCCAGATAAGTACAAAGGTTTTATGTGCCCATGTACAACATCATCTTCATCTTTATCAGTAATAGATATCACTGCATGACATTCTGCAGGATTATTCTCTATGTGATAAATTTCAGCCGCAGCAATTTCAGCTTCAAACTCCTGAGGACTTGACAAAGCTTCGATGAGTGCTTCCCGAAGATCTTTTTATAGATTCAAAGCATCCAAAATTGATAATTTGGCTGGTACTTGGGACAAGTGTTTCAATATATCATACTTTTGATCTAGAGGCCTGCGTTTCCCAATAGGAATATGCGGTTTAGCAGGTACCTTGGAAGCAGATTCTTTGGAAGCTGATGCATCTTGTATTGAAGTTGGCAACATCTTTGGTTTTGGAAAATTAGACTGATTAGATCCATTTACTTGTTGAGATAAAGAAGATGGAACCTTTAATCGGTCTTCCAAAATAACTGTGCCGAAGCTGAGTTGGCCATTTGCAGAAGAACTTGCTTGTTCTTTTTGAGCTCGCTGAAGGGCTCTACCACGAGTTTCTGCTGCATATACAGTGCTAGCAGGGGTAGAATTAGAGTAGTGGCTTTGGAAATATCCATGTCTTCCCCTATATCCTGAACCTCTAGAACTTCCTCGGGTTCCCTTATTTGATACAGGGAATTCAGGCTCATCAAGACTGGAATATGAATCTGTTAATTGAATCATATTAACAGAACCAAAGATTAACTCTTCGTCTGATAAAGACTCTGCCTGGTTAGCCTGTTTAGGCTGTGCCATTTGGTGGGACGGTGCCCGTTGCTTTGAAGTAGATGGCATGAAATCTACCAGAGTCAAAGACAATTTAGGCTTTGATGCATACTCATCTTCTCCTGATTCCTCTTTCTTCTTTGAATTGTGCTGCCCTTTTGAGGATTTGTCCTTTGATGGAGGCTTTACTGCAGCTTTTGTAGGAGACACAATTGGCTTCTTCAATTGTGTTCGCAAAATGGAATGGGTCCGATTGATTGTCTTTCTGACCATCCAATCATCATATTTTTTCGCAGTTTTGCTTTTGACTTCCTGCCACTCGCCTCCTTCTTCTGGATCTGTAGCGGTAATACACGCTACATGAGCTGAAGAACCCTTCAATTTGACTTGTCCCAAGTCGACCATCTTTTGCAGGAGGTCTTTAAAGACAAAACACTCCTGGATGGGATGCCCCAACATTTGATGAAAGGGACAATAATTGGGACGGTCTTCATCTCCTTCCTTGTTTGGCCTCTTGGGCACTGGTAATTGAACCAAATTAATTTCCAGAGCTGAAATGAAGTAACCAGGAACTTGCTCACTTCGGAAAGAGTATGTTTTACTCTTCATATCCTCAAATTGTTTTCGTCGTTGATCTTTTTGATCATTTAGACGAAATAGCCTTTGTTGTTGGCGTTCAGGAGGTGGAGCTCTTTGAGAAGATGAAGGTTTTGAAGTAGAAATAGGTACAGGTGCCTGTTTAAGCATAACTGTAGCAGTTTCTGCTTTACCCATTCTTCTTCCTGGAGCTGATGGAATTACACGAGATTTAACCTTATCCTGTATAAGGGAATCTTCAATCTGTTGAGCGATTGAAGTAAGGTCTCGAAACCCTCCTGTGTATTTCACAGGGATCAATGGCGTGCATAATTCATCACACAAATTTGCCACACAGATTGGCAACAATTCCTCCTGAGGGAGTGATAAACTCAAGGAATACGTTAATCCCTCCCAACGAGCAATGAAATCAGAGACTCTTTCATTCTCCCTTTGCATGCAGTTTGTAAGATCGAAAACTATCGTTTTTGGCAAAGTTGAGCTAAACTGAAGAAGGAATTTTTGACGAAGATCCTCCCATCCGATGACTGACCGGGATTTCAAGCTTGTATACCAGACAAAAGCTGGTCCTCGCAAGGTTCGCACGAAGCATCTGAGTTTCACGGCTTCTTGCTGCTCTGGAGTTCCCATCATAGGATCACAACAAGAAACGTAATGCGTCAAATGTTGTTCAGGGTCGCCTGATCCATTTAAAGTAGGGAAAATAGGGTTTCCAAAACTGGATGGAGGAGAAATTGAATCTACCCATTCAGGGTAAACTTTCTTTTCAGGTTGAACTTGCGCCCGTTTCCCTTACATAGTTTCTAAACGAGCTGTTAATGACTCAATAGTAGTTATTAACTTTTGAGAAACGTCAGGTTGAACTTGGTTTTGGGTAGGTGCAATGAATGGAGCTTGGACAGACGTGGTGGTTGGTGCTGCAACTGATGGTAGTGCTGCCAACCGTTGTTGCGTTTGACCCATAGGATTAGACCTCTGTGGGTGTACTGACAAAGGAGGATATTCTTGATCCATCTCAGTAGTTACAACAAATTCCTTCGGCTGTCGGAATTCAGCATTCTTAAGAAGAAGACTATTCTGAAGTAGTTCTGCATTCAACCTTCTTAATTCTTTCATTTCTTCCTCCTGTTGTGCAAACCTTTGCTCTAATGAGAGCGATTGACCTCCTTCAGAGGAAGGGTGAGAAGTAACCTGATTCTTAACTTTCCCCTTATTGGATCCTTTTCGGAGAGGGGGAAGTGGGTTACTTGAAGGAATACCCAGATTTTGGGTAAGCCTTTGATTACGTGTGCGCACACCTTCTTCATTTAGGTCTGTGTGCGCAACTTCTTGAGCAGGAACCCCTTCGTCTGATCCCTCTGATTGAGCCTCATCTGGTGAATCAGCAGCAACGACATTGATGACATTAATGGATGCATATTGCATGGAATCCTTTCTATCAGAATTTCTGTGATATTGTCTCCTTCTATGTCCATGATAATACATGGAATTCCGTTAACTTGATCCCTCAGGAATTTCTTGGAGAAGCGTCACTTGGAGAGAATCTCCTGAGAGCTTGGCTCTTCGTTCCTCTTGAGGCTTATTCCCTAATCGAGATAATACTGACTTTCTCTGAGGGAGGGATTGAAGATTTGAAAAAGTCCCCAGTCCGGTGGACTGGGGGTGTTCCTGTTGCTTCCGCTCAACTCCTCGAATCCCATTCGTTGATTCTAAGGGTTGGGTTAGAGAAGTCCCCAGTCTGGCAAGCTGGGGTGTCTCTTGACATGCTATGTCTGAGATCTTTTTGAAATCTCTCTTGATCTTACGAATCTTAGTTCGGAAATTATCTGGATGCATTAACCTGTATCCACTTTTATCACCTGGTTCAACAGACCGTTGGATGATTTCCGAAACTTCTGTCATTTGATGACGTGTTTGCTCCAGACGAGAGGCTTGTGCAATATTCTCGCCTGCTTGATATAGGAGAAATTCAACAACCTGTTCTCTATATACTTGATTTTGAGAGGAACTAGTTGAAGCTTGATCTCGAGCAAGCTTTTGATTATGAACAAAGCCCATTGACTGTGGCCGGCCATGGGCAATAACATTGCATGAGACCATTTTCGGCGGGCTTTGCTGACCGGAAAGCACTGTGAAATGTAGTGCTCCGTGAACACCCCATCCTCTGATATGAACATTAGATGGAGCATTGGAAATTAACTGACGCAATCTTCTTAGTGTGCCAAGGCATGAACGTTGAAGGGTTCTCTGTTGCTTTTTAGCCTTCGGATACCGAGAGACTGATAGAGATGCCAAATCAATCTGGCGTTGTAACCCTTATATTATCTTAAGATGATTTTCATATTCATCGTAAGATAATACCTTCTTCTTTAATTGACAAAGAGTTTTCCATATGTTGAGACGAATATCATGGATTCCATCATCCGTCAACATCTTTGGAATGTCGTACTGGGAATCAGCCAAAGGCCAAAACATGACTGGTACTTCACCTTTTTCCAGTTTTTTCCTCATGTTCAACATTTCCTCTTTATCATTAAATGAAGATTCTTCTACCTGTTTGGACCAGAGTTGGTGTTTCCTTGTTGCTTCATCGGATTCAACAAGATTGGTAGAGGAATCACTATTCATGCTGGAAGATGAATGACCCAGGGAAGGTTCGGAGAATAACCTGAACCCCAGGCTATCTTCTGATGGAGAAAGAGTTTCACCTGCCGATAGTAAAGCATCAGACATGACTGGTTTTACGTTTGCAAGTGCCTCGAGATAGGAGGGCTTTCTCGTCACTACATTGCCTTCTGAAGAATTTTTGAGACAACGTGAATCACTACTGTAGAGAGGACTTTCGCAGCGAAGTTCATTACCATGAGGAGGACCGTCATGATGGGTTACAGCAAAAGATGAAATCTCTTGCTCCTTGGCCTTCTGACCACACAGAGGGTTCTTGTGGCTCTCATCTGAAGAAGAAACTTCAAGATTGACCGAATTTTCATGAAGCAAGTCTTCATGAGGAAGTGTCTGTTGAAGACCTTCAAAATTAATGTTCCTGTTATTGGGAACTGAGGGAGTAGAATCTTGAATTCCGACAGATAAATGTCTGAGGGCTTCAAGAACTCCAGCATCGAGCAAGGCCTTGTTATAGATTGGCCTTTGATCTCCTGACTGTGCTGGGCGGATCTTTTTCTTAGATGCCTTCTTACTCGCTTTAGAAACCACTTGATGACGAAAGTGATTGCTCTGAGCAGGTGTATGTGCCTGATCAGGAAAGATGGTCAGGTTAGGCTGACGATCATCGCTCAAATCAGGTGTATGTGCCTGACTTGGTTGTCCATATGATATGGGGGAGTATGCCCCATAACCCTCTTGGACTGGAACAGAAGTGTGTGTCTGTTCCGGAGTGAATTGTTGATGTGTCACTCCACTGCTAGGGATATATTTATGTGTCTGTCCCTGAGATGATGCTGATGTTGTTATGATATCCTGGAAAGCATCCAGAATATGATCAGGAATTTTCTTCTGCTCTTTCACCATTGACAAAATATGTTTGGTGGCTTCAGCCGCCGGAACAGGGATATACGTCCATTCCGGGCTTGGATTAGGTGTATGTGCCTGCTCCTGTCCTCCTTTTCCTGTCAGTGAATCCTGACAGTACTCAAGTGTGGAGGCAGAGAGTTTAGTCCGCCCCCTGTTTGTCGTCGGGACTTTCCGACTGACTTCTCCGTGCGCTACCAAGCGAGACTGTTGGTAGGCCTGATTAGTATTAGCAGGTGTATGTGCCTGCTGATTACACTTCACCAAACGCGGTTGACGAGATCCATCATATGTAGTCAGACGAGCCTGCTGACTAACTGATGATGTATAAGCTGGTGTATGTTCCTGCTTATGGTACTCCGCCGGAATTGCCTGGCGGGATCAGCTTGATGCTGTCAGACGAGTCTGCTGGACAGCTGAATTAAAACGGGCAGGTGTGTGTGCCTGCTCGTTGTTTGCCACCAAGTTAGGTTGGTGGACTTCTCCGGAGATGGCAGGGATGACAACCTGCCTATTGTTAACCGGATTCCGTCTCTGGCGGTTCATCTTGCCTGCTCGGGTTCGAGGAACCTGAGCTGAATGCCTGGAGTCGGTACCCTCATCATGTTGAGGGCGCACTACCGCACGAGTCTGGCGGCGATTGTTGATGGGATCCCTTGAGAAGGACTCCTGTCTTTTTGAATTAAGGCCCCGAGGGACCTGCTCATTCACTTCCTCGGAATAAGGGAGTGAATGGAAATTGCGTTCCGGGGATAACGACCCGAAACGGTTGGAGACGGTAGTCAGCACCGCCTGCTTCTTGATTGCTGGTCGCCATTGTCCGGACGACCAGGTAGAATTGTTAACTTGGAGGGCTTGACGAGCGGCCTCCAGAGTTGGGATAGTACCGTTGCGACGGTACTCCTTAACCAGTGCATTAGAAACACAGCGTTGAAGACGCTGAGTTGGTGATGTCATCCTCAGAGCGGATGACGTTCCAGCAGGAGTAGCAGCATTGGTTTTCACAGCAGCAGACCTCACAGTAGAGGTGTTCACAGCAGCAGTATTCACAGGGGTGAACTTAAGGAAAGCCATTTTTGCAGAAGATCTTGAAAAAAAAGTGCCTTTTCCATGTAACAGACATAATCAATATGAATCCGGATACTGCATCTTTTGGATGATCATATGTCAATGATTGCCTTGTTGGCCTAAGGGGCCTAACAGATAAGAAGAACATCACTTTAATTTGGTTAAGGATTCACGTCGGGTTCACCATTTTTGTTTCACGCGGAATCTGGGGATGACCTCCTGGACGGGAGATTCAAACGTTCCGATCGGTTTCTAACGGGTTTGTTCGTAGAACCGGAAACATCCAATGATTCCACATCCATCTGGACCTACATTCCAAAGGCAGGCGCTCATTAGTTTGTGGACTAATGAGGCTTGGGAATTTGCATTGGTCGAGAGGATGGGAGGTCGGACTCATCACACCTTTTTGAGGGGAATTATTGTCTACTTCGGGACTCTCTTTATAGATTTAAGTTAAGTTCGTGAATCCTTATTACATTACCAAGTATAAAATGAGCTTTCCTTTAGTTTTAACAATCAATGATTAAATATGCAAGAAATTTAGAGAATCTTTTATATGTATTCGAGGTTCTTCATCAATGTAGAATAATCTATATTTGTTTAGAGATTCTTGGTCAATGGTATCCTTCAAAACATTTATATAAAGTCTCTTGGTCATTTTGATGACCAGGCTGGTTTTAAAGCCACTCAGTGGGGCACTTGAAGTTTATCGTCATTCAGAAGGACATAGATTATTTCAAAGTTGGGATCGAACCCATAAATGGGCTACCTACGTATCCTTTCTTTTGGAAAAGGAATCAGAACCCACGTAGTTCGAGGAATGGGATATGATGTTTATGATTGATGGCTCAAAGATGAATGTCATAATTACTTTTACACTCTAAGCTCATGTGAGTCATGCTCGGTGTGAGAAACAAGAGGTATTGGTAAAATTTAGACAATTGTGCCATAAAAGATGCAATCAAAAGAATTTGTTTTGGGGCTTATGTATAGATGATTTCCCAGATAGACGAAGGTTTAGGATTTACTTTTAGGGAGAAAATCCATGAACAGGGTCCACAAAGTTATATGTGCTTCAAGGAGATTTGAATACTCTAATCTTGGGGCTTACTCCTAAGGAGGATGCCCAAGTTAGGAGGGGACTTATGATTGGGTTTTATTCCTGAAAAGGAAACCCAAATCAAAGGTAATTTATGACTGGTTAAGAGAAGTTTAAGGGGACTTGGGGCTTATTCCTGAAAAGGAAGCCCAAGGTTATGACTGAGTCTTATTCCTAAAAAGGAAACCCAGGTTAAGGATTAAGATTTGGGGCTTACTCCTGAGGAGGATGCCCAAGTTAGGAGGGGACTTATGATTGGGTTTTATTTTTGAAAAGGAAACCCAAATCAAAGGTAATTTATGACTGGTTAAGAGAAGTTTAAGGGGACTTGGGGCTTATTCCTGAAAAGGAAGCCCAAGGTTATGACTGAGTCATATTCCTGAAAAGGAAACCCAGGTTAAGGATTAAGATTTGGGGCTTACTCTTGAGGAGGATGCCCAAGTCAAGGGTTTTATAACTGGGGATTATTCCTGAAAAGGAGACCCAGGTTAAGGATTCTCTCATTTTAAAGGATGAGGTTGAATGAATGAACTCTCAATCTTTGGTGACATAAAGATATTTAAATCACTAGACTTTGAGAGATATTTCACAGAATTCCTTTCAGACAAGGATGTAAAATCAAGAAATCATGCCATAAATGGCTTTGAAGAGTATCTTGAAGACTGAATATTGAATAGGAAAAGTGAAATGGCTTAAGAGGGGTAAAATGGGCAAGATGGGCACCCAAAAAGATAGGGGCGCGCAAGTCTTTAAAGACGCGCAAGTCCTGCGGCGGCGCGCAAGTATTGGTCGCGCAAGTATACTTGCGCGACATGAGTGGTACTTGCGCGATTTTCAACCAGCATTGAAATGCTTGAGCGACTCTTTAGAAAACCCTTTAGAATCCTCTTGAGGTTCTTCTAGAGAAGGGACGCGCAAGTTATATTGAAGGAATTAAGTCGGCGCGCAAGTGTTTGATATGTTTCAACACTTAGGCCTTCCTTCTTCTCTTTAGATCTTCCGTTCTAGGTAAGAAATTACTTTAGAAGTGTTCCGGAAGCTTTGAGAAGAGACTTGGGCGTCGGGAGCTTCAATCCGAGTTTCTGAAAAAAGATCCCCTCGAATGGGGGGCCCACAGGGTCTATTTATAGGCAAAAGAAGACCCAGGGCGGTTACCGGGCGGTTACCAATTAGGTCGCGCAAGTCACCTGCGCGACCAAGGTAGCCGCGCAAGTATACTTGCGCGGCAGCGGTATCACTTGCGCGGTGGATTTGATGTTGATCCTTTGTTCATGCCTTTGTCGATTTTTGATGTTTTCTTCAAAGGATGAATCACTTTCAGCTGAGATATTCCCTTTTCCGATCTTTAGATTCTGTGACGAAAGGAGCGTCAACAACTATATGTACAAGACTTTGTTGAAATATGACCCTATGCTCGGTGCCAAAAGAGTAATGGAACATGGGAAAGAATTACCTTGTGGTGACTTGGTAGATCAACAAGAAATCACTCATGAGTATGGAACTGTCATAACATAGCATGCATGGTTGGTTGGATGGGTTAGTAAAATGGTTGGGTATGCCAAAAAGGGGATATTGTGAAATGGTTTCAAACCTTGTTTAGTATTTTTCTGTAAAGATAACTTGTTGGAAAAATTGGTTTCAATTTCACTTTTTTGATTTTAGAATAAATGGTTTGGAAACTTGTTTATATTTAGTTATAAACTGTTTTTGATTGATTGTTTTATATAAACTATTTTATATAATTGTGGCTAAATCTCTATCCTATTGGAGTGAGTAGGGAAGTCATTGGGGAAAACCTACCGAGTTTTATACTCACTCCTACTTTAGAACTTTGGTACTTTTGTAGTTACTTTTTCCCAGGACATGGAAAAAGGTAACGTTTCCCATGTTTTTAGTACTACCTTATGATGATTGGGGCTATTTGGTGATTGTGGATCTTGGAGATTATGAAGCATGGAGTCTTGGTTTCTTTTGAGAGTCTTGAGTTGTTTATCTGATGTGGACTTTGATATTTAGTTTGTTCTTCCACTGTTGTGAACTTTGATTTGGTTTGACATAAATTAAGTTGTTTAGATGTCTTTATTTTGTTCATGCATCATATAGTGAATGTTGGTTGTTGGTTTATTGGATTATTTCTTAAAGGGTAAATCGTTCCCCACTTGTATTTGAAACCCTTTGGCATATATTTCCAGCCATTGGCGTCTTGCGGATGTCGCTTAATGCCTAGTAATAACTCATTGTACTCTCAAGCTAATCAGAATTGGCAGTTCATTACAAATGGTATCAGTCTAGTCCTTCCTTTGTGGTACAAATAATTAGTGTTCTTGGTCTTGGAGTTGAAATTTATTCATGTATATTCCTTATGTAGAAATCTTATATAGGATTATCATTGTCGGAACATGAAATGTATAGCATTAAAGGACGTAGCTAACCCATTTATGTTGAACTTCAAGTTAGCAGGGTTTTGGGTACATAACTATTTTTGATACACTTCTAGAATGTTGGAAATATCATTTTCATGGGTTTAACCAATGATATGAGCATGAAATTAATTATAGAGGAATGAATTCCCACTATGATTGCATATCTCATTGTGAGGAATGACTTATGATTTCATACAAGGTGATAATTTTTTGAAAAAAAAATATGCAGATATTGTTTTTTAAGTGGAAGATTTTGAAAAGATGATATTTGGTATATTTTGAAAATGGTTTGATTTTCAAAAAGCATGTTAAATGTTTTCATAAGTTTTTGAATATGGAAAATGATGTTTTAGAAAACAATGTTGTGATAGTTGGGGTGATAGAATTTGAAATGCTAAGCCATCAGTTGATAGAGAGTTAGATTGACAGAGTTGTTGTTGGTTTAGAAAATGGCACCTAGTAGGCATCGTCGAAACCAACCCAAAGAAACTATGGAGAATGTGGTTTCACCTAAACCATTGGTGATCCAAGAGCTGGTTCGGAGTATTTTCTAGGCTTTTCATGCTATGGATACAGGGAACTGGATGAATGAACCAAGGAATGTTGATCATACCATCCAGTTCATGAAGCAGAATCCACAAAACTTTTGGGGTGATGGTGAACCTGAGAAGGCGGAGGTGCGGCTAAGTAGGATGAGTTGTATATTCAATTTCATTGGCACACCATTAGAGATCAATGTCAATATGGAGATGTATATGCTCAAGTATCTTTCATGTTAGTGTTGGGATTTAGCGGTGCAGTCTAAATTGGATGAAGGCCTTACATGGGAGGATTTTGAATAATTATTTAACAAACAATTATATCCCCACACATTCAAAATCCTGAAAACTCGAACTTCTTTAGACAAAAACAAGAGAGGCTTTCTTTCATGGAGTATGCAGCTAAGTTCATGAATTTAGTTAGTTTTGCACTAGAGGTTGCGGTAAGTGCATCCTTAAAGGCACACATCTTTGAATCGGGGGTAAGGAAGGTTATTCGATCGAAGATTGCGGTGCTCTGTATTACAGACTATACGGATATGGTGAACAGAGTGACTATGAATGAGCATGATATCTCGGGATCCATAGGAGGAGGAATGATGATACATACAGGAAACAGTGGAAACTCAACCGCTGGGAACAAGAGAAGAAGGGACACCTACTTCCACAATGCAAGTAGAAATCAGAAGTAGACGGTGGGATCTGTGAACCTTCTTACATGACCCTAGATTAAAGCAGGTTGTTTTCAATGTTGTTCACAAGACCACATAAAGATGGAATGTCCGGCACAACCTCGAGCATGTCACAATTTCAAACAAATGGGGAATCTATAGTGCTATTGTAGGAATGCTCCGAGGTCGGGTGCGTGTGACACTTCCCAGGCATCGCAAGCATCATATGTTTCGACAGGACGAGGACTACAGAGTCAGTCTCGTCAACATAACAGAGCTAGCCATGGTGATTCTCGAAATACCATGACTCCTCAACCAGGGAAATCTCAGCAAGGCAACAAGGAGAATAGTGAAGTGACAAAGAAATTGTATGGAGCTGAGCATATTAGGTTCGATGATCAAGCTAGACCATCTATGGTGAGAGGTACGATTATTTTGAATTTTACCCTTGTGAAAGTGCTCTTTGATACTAGTGCATCACATTATTTCATTGCTTCTCGTGCTGTTGATTTACTATGTTTAAAAATGGAAGTGATACCTTTAGTCTTGAAACTGCAAACTCCTCTTGGTGAAAGAGAATTTCCAGCCTTTTATGTAGAGCATGTGCTATAATAGTTGACGGAACTCAGTTAAAATGGGACTTTTCGATGTTGGATATGGATGTCTATGATGTAATCCTAGGTATGGATTGGATAACAATGTTCAAGGCTCAAATCGACTGTTAAAGCATAATAGTGAGTTTCATGATGGAGGAAGGCATCGAGCATCTGTTTAGAGGAGAAAGGATTGTAAAGAATGGTGCAAAGTGTTTGTTAGCACCAATGGTCAGAACGATATCTTACCATGTGGAAAATTTAACTTTGGAATTAATGGACAAGACCAAGGAACATAGTTTTCCAGCTATTGTGGATCAATTTCCTGATGTCCTTCCTAAGAACTTCTCAGGGGTACCACCTCTAAGGGAAGTGGAGTTTATGATTGATATCCTTCCGGGGACCAGTCCTATTTTCCTTCCATCACATAGGATTGAACCAACGGGGTTGTGGGAATAGAATGTGTAGTTAGAGGAGCTGGAAAGCAAAGGGTTTATTCGGCCAAGTACATCTCTATGGGTAGCACCGGTTTTGTTCATGAACAAGACAGATGTAACTCTTTGGTTGTGTGTTGATTATCATAAACATAACCAAGTTACGATAAAGAAAAAATATCCACTTCCATGCATTGATGATCTATTCGATCAATTAATGAGAGATCAGCGGTTCTCCAAGATTGAATTATAATTAGGATATCACCAATTGTGAGTTCAGATGGAGGATATTCCAAAGACACCTTTTCGAAGTAAATATGGACATTACGAATATGTAGTCCTTCCTTTCAGTCTAACTAATGCACTATCAGTCTTCATGTCATTGATGAATCAGATATTTCAACAATATTTGGATTTTTTTGTTGTGGTGTTTTTGGACGACATTCTGGTCTATTCAAAGACAAGCGCTAATCATGAGGTGCACCTGGAAATACTGTTACAAATCTTGAGAGATCATTGCTTATATTCCAAATTATCAAAGTGTGATTTTTGGATATAGGAAGTACGTTTCTTTGGCCATGTCATTTCTAAAAAATGAGTTTCTATTGATCCGGAAAAGATAGAAGTTGTTATCTCTTGGAAACCACTAAAGAATGTGTTCGAGATACGATGTTTTCTTGGTCTAGCTGGTTACTACCGAAGCTTTTTGTGTGATTTATCACGACTAGCTTCACCAATGAAAACTCTGACAAAGATGAATGCTCCATTTCTATGGACAGTATAATGTCATAAGTCTTTCTAGAAACTAAATGTTCATCTTAAATCAACACCTATCTTGATTTTACTAGAATCAGGACAGGGTTATGTGGTGTATTTTGATGCTTAGGTATCAAGGTTGGGTTTGTTCTCTTGCAAGGAGACAATGTGGTTTCTTATGGTTCAAGTCAGTTTAGGTTTCATGATAATAATTACCCAACACATGATATGGAGTAGTTGTAGTATTCAATGCTTTGAAAACATAGAGACATTATCTCATTGGTGAGAAATTTACTGTGTTTACGGATCACAAAATCTTGAAACACATTTTCTCACAGGGAGATTTGAATCTGAGGCAAAGGAGATGGATAGAGTATCTCCAAATTTTTGACTTTGACTTGATGTACACAACGGGTAATGGAAATTTGGTGGCCGATGAATTGAGTAGAAATTCATATGATCAGTTGGTGAAAGAAGCTTCAGATGAATGGCAGTTGATGTCGGTCTTAGTCGACGTGCATGTGGAATTTGAAGACTGAGGTGATGTTGTAGTTTTCTTTTTCAGCTACGTGTGTTTCTGATTTAGTAAAAATGATCAAAGAAGCACAAACATTTGATGCATAATGTCTGGTTGTAAGTTCAAAACACAATGGTCGGGAGACCATTGATGGACGGAAACTTGATGGGGGTTCATTTTTGTGTTTCAGAGATCGGATGGTTGTACCTATGGTTTTTTGGGAACAACACCTTCATGCTTACCACTATTCAAGATGGGTTGTACATCCAGGTACACAAAAGATGTATAAGGCATCGAAGGTGCAGTTTTGGTGGAGCAGCATGAAAAGGAAGGTGGTCAAATTCGTCTTGTGGTGCTTAAATTATTAGCAGGTTAAAGAAGAGCATCAGTGACCAGTTGGTATGTCACAATCTTTGTCCATCCCGTATAGAAATGGGATCATCTAGCAATGTATTTTGTTACAGGTCTTCCAAGAATGGTCCGAAAACACGATTCCATTTGGGTGATAGTGGATCGTCTAACCAAGTCGGCCCATTTCATCCCTATTTGTGAAACTCATATGGTGGAGGATCATTCAAAAATATATATCTGATAGGTGGTAAAGAGGCATGGTTTACTAGTGTCTATAGTATCAAATAGAGATCTGACGTTCACATATCGTTTCTAGAAATCATTACAACAATCCCTTAGAACTCAGTTGACTATGATCACGGCGTATCATCCTCAAATGGATGGGCAATCTGAGTGGACGATACAAACATTGGAAGACATTGTGTGGGTTTGTGTAATGGATTTTGGTGGCTCGTGGGAAGATCATATACCCGTAGTGGAGTTCTTATATAATAACAGCTATCAAGCCTCGAGACGCATGGCTCTGTTTGAAGCATTATTTATGCGTCATTGTCATTCTCCACTATGTTGAGTGCAAACAGGTGAAACTTCACTAGTCAGGCCAAGCCATGTTCAAGAAACAATAGAGAAGATTTAGTTGATTAAAAAGAGGATGGAGACAGCTCAGAGTCATCATAAATCTTATGCAGATCACCGTCAAAGACCGTTGTCGTTCATTGTGGGTGATCATGTCTTCTTGAGAATCTCTCCAAAGATTGAACATCATCATTTTGGGAAGCAGGGAAAGTTATATCGTAGATACATTGGCCCTATTGAGATACTAGAATGGTTGGAGAGGTGGAATATCGGTTGGCATTACCAACTCGGTTCTGTTTGGTGCATAATGTGTTCCATGTATCTCAGTTGAAAAGGTATCAGCCTGATCCTGACCATGTGATCGGATGGGATCACGTTGGCCTAGAGCTGTATGATTCGTTGATACATATCCCGGTATGGATTCTGGATAGGCAAGAGATAGTCTTGTCTGGAAAAATCATTAGTATAGTGGAGGTTTTATGGTATCATGTTCAGATTCAGGAAGATACTTGGGAACATGAAAAATCAATGAAAGAACAGTGGCCGGATCTATTTTAGTAGGGTGAAGGTTTTCTACTTTCTAAGGAAGGAAAGACCAATGGTGGGGAGAATTTAGTACCATCGTTTTCTAGTATGTAACCCTTACTTAATTATTTTAATGGTTATAAAGGTTATGGATGATGAATGGGAGATTCATGAGAACTTTGAATGATGTTTTGAGGCAAAGGGGAAGTCACACGGACGGTGCACAGTTTGTCGAAACCATGCGGAAAAATTGAGTGTAGTTGGTCTTGGAGGCAGTATATTCCACACGGGCGGCACACGATTTGTCTGACTATGTGTCCAAGCAATGCATGGAGGGTCTTCTGAGGCAGTGGCTAACACATGGTTGGCGCACTGTTTTTCTAACCTTGTGAGTAAATCATGCGGGCACCTAAATGAGATCCTTAATAAGTAGATCTCTCTTTTTTGCCTCTAAGTGTCTCTTTTTTTCTTATAAGTGGCCATAACTCAAGATTTTTCTTCTCCTAAGGTCAAATAGGTTTCTCCCATCATTTTGGAGGTGATCCAAAGGCTTCTATTGACGAATTGAAGCCGTATTCTTGAGGTTTGTAGATGTTCTTCGTTATTCTTGTTTAGTTTCTTAGATCTACTTAGATCTACTTCTCCTCTTCCCTCGGTTTCTTAGATCTACACATGTTATGGGTAGATATAGGTGTGTGTATTTCAAATATGATGAGATTTAGTCTTGGTCTTTCTAGGAGAAGAGATCTAAGGTGGGTTTTTGGAGAATCGACCTGGTTTTCTTGAACGTTCTTCGCTTGTTGGGGTTTTCATCAAACCCATTGAGGTAGAAGGCTTCACTCTTAACTCTTCTTATTAGAATTTATTGTCCTAGATTCAAATTGGTTTATTTGAATGGAATTTACTGTGAAAATCGTGCAATAAATCTTCTTTTGTGATGATTTATGGTTTTAATGAAATTGTGAAATCTTGCTGATTTGTTGGGCAAAGTGGTTTGGCTTCTTAAATTTAAAATGATGATTTTAAATTCTTGATTTTCTGGAATTTGTAAATGGTTTGGTGAAAAATAGTTTTGAAATAAAAGGGGTGTTTTATTGAAATGTTTTGGTATTGAAATGGTTATGATGGTATTGGTTTTCAATAAAAAAAATGGATTTTTATTAAAGTAGTTTGGAATGGAAATGATTTGGCATTTAAATGGTTTTGATCGAAATGGTTTTCAATAAAAATGTGTTTTATTTAAAGGTGTGTTTTGGCATGAGTTTGGGAATATGTGGTGTGTTTTCATGTTTCATGTAAGAGACTTGGTCGAAATACAACATTGTTCTTGGTGCCAAATGTTTAATGGCACATGGTAACTATATGTACAAGTCTAGGTTGAAATATGACCTTGAGCTCGGTGACAAAGGAGTAATGGCACATGGGAAACAATTACCTTGTGATGACTTGGTTGATCGATGAGAAACTGCCCATGAGTATAGAACTGTCATAACGTAGCATGCATGGTTGGTTGCATGGGTTTGTGAAATGGTTGGGTATTCCAAAAAGTGGATATTATGAAATCTTTCTAAATATTGTTTAGTATTTTTCTATAAAGATAACTTTTTGGAAAAATTGTTTTCAATTGAACATGTATTCTTTTGGTATTAATGGTTGGGAAACTTTTTTATATTTAGTTATAAACTGTTTTTGAGAAAAAAATTTATATAAACAATTTTATATAATTGTGGATAACATTTTTATCCTAGTTGAGTGAGTAGGGAAGTCATTGGGGAAAAACTAATGAGTTTTATACTCACCCCTTCTTTGGAAATTTGGTGATTTTACGAATTCTTTTTTCCAAGACAGGGGAAAACATAATGTTTCCCATGTTTTTAGTACTACCTCATGATGATTGGGGATGTTCAGTGTCTGTGGAGCTTAGAGCTTGTGGATCATGGAGTCTTGGTGACTTTTGAGAGTCTTGAGTTGTTTATCTACTGTGTACTTTGATATTTGGTTTGGACTTCTGTTTTTGTGCACATTGATGTGGTTTGACATAAATGAAGTTGTTTAGATGTCTTTATTTTGTTCATTCATCATATAGTGAATGTTCTTTTGTTGGTTTACTGGTTTATTTATTAAATGTAAAATCATCCCCAACTTTTATTTTAAACCCTTCAGCATTTATTTCCATCCTTTGGCGTCTTGGGGATGTCTCTTAAGGCCTAGTAATGACTTGTTTTACACTCAAGCCAACGAGAATTGGCGGATCATTAAATTTATGATATATATGCATTGTTCACCCCTTATTACTTTCATGTATTGTATGTACTTCTCTTTTCTATATCATATTAAGAGTCTCTTTATTATCATGATATTCTAATGTGTTATGATTTGAATGTTTCAAGGGACTATGGGACACTTTGTATTGTTTGAGGATTGTTTCCTCAAAGATTTTTCAATGGTCTCATTTAAAAGTATCTTTATCTATGTAAAAAAAATTTTCTGAATCATATAATTAATTGAGTTTTATCTCCTATTATATCATCCACCTTATTTTATTGAATGGTTTACGATTTGTTTGACATTGGATGTGCTATCTTGAAACCATTCACCATATTACTCGAAATGGTTAGTGTTTAAGATTAATGATTGGGGGAAGTTATTTAAATTTCAATTGTTAGTTTCAATATGAATGCATATTTTATTTATGTTTATCCCCATTAATAAGAAGAATGTATTGTACTTCTTAAGTGTTAGTTGGGGCCCGTTATAGCCTCTCAGTGCATTAGTAGGTCTCATGAGGCAAACTAGGACATATCACAAGTCCCTAAAAAAATGGTTATTTATGGTCTTGGCACGAGGCCTTGAAAGTATGATTATGATATACCACATTATGAATTATGTCATTATTAAAATAGTATTGATATTTCATGTGGTTATTTAACTAGTAGAATACCCATGGTTATTTTTTATTATGGAATTATTTTTTTAGCTCTTACTCCTACCATAATGTGGTCAATTTTATTTTTAAAGGTGTGTGTTTTTTGTTATTCATCATTCCTAATGTTTATGTTTATGATATATTTCACTGTATTGATTACCCTTTCTGGTCATTTGATCTCACCCCTTTCTTATGTTTCATTTTCTCATGACATGATGAAGTATATTATGAATGACTTGTAGGGATAAACATAGATTTTTGG
The DNA here is from genome assembly GCA_963277665.1 of Viscum album. Taxonomy (NCBI): domain Eukaryota; kingdom Viridiplantae; phylum Streptophyta; class Magnoliopsida; order Santalales; family Viscaceae; genus Viscum; species Viscum album. The sequence continues at coordinate 1,520,763,944 of OY728133.1, read as the reverse complement.
ATGTTCCTAATAAAACCTATATGTTGTATTTTTTTCAAGTTGTAATGTTGGACGGATATATGTGTCTGGTTTTCCGAAACTACTATACTACTTGGTCCTTTGGGATGTATATTACTTTTATATATGACAATGTAAAAAAATAAGGCACCAGTTTCAGGAAACTGGGATCGGGTCCTTACATCCCATCCCTCTGATGGTGGTACTTTATGACCAATATTAATACCATTCAACATATGATTAATGATAAGATGAAATTATATATACATTTTTCTACCATTTGATTATGTATTTTAAATAATTTATTCGATAATTCACTTGGTATGTGTTGTTTTATTTCATAATGTAGGCTTACAAAGTATTATATGATAAAATGCATAAAAGGAGAAAATATTCCTATTACATGTCGTGCAACCTCAATACATGACCTTTAGTGGAGTTTCAAAACATGTTGTAATTCATGGTGGAAGTTGTGAACATTTAAAACAGATAATTCATTACACTATGTGAGATTCAGATACATGTCATGAAACCTTTGAAGGCAATTCCTTCTCTAAAGATAAATCTTGGATGAGGATACACATCATGAGTCTCTAATACACATCATAATAGGAGTCAATTCTTCAAATATGGGATGAGATGTGTGATATACACATAGACTCAAAATTCATGGATCGACATTAAATGAAGTGAATCCCCATTAAATGTCGTGTAATATTTTGTCTATATATACAATAGATGGGCATCAAATTTAGGAGTCTCTAGAGTAGACTAAGCCACTGAGGGTAGAGATTAAGTGTAGTGGTAAGTGCATATTAATAATGATTTAAATTCCTTATTTATCTACATTTAATCATACCAATTTTTGGTATGAGATGTGTGATATACACATAGACTCAATTTTTTTGGCATGTTAATAATGATTTAAATTCCTTATTTATCTACATTCAATCTTACCATGAGTGGCTAAGCCACTGAGGGTAGAGATTAAGTGTAGTGGTATCCAAACTCAAAAAATATTTAATTCTCAACACAGTAACCTTAGGAGTTTTTAATTAGGATAAATAAAAATTATTGATCTAATTCATTAGAAAATACCTATCCTCGTTACATTTGAAAGAAGTACCCTATTTTGGTTGGAGTATATTAGGCTATTAGAAATATCCTAAAAAACTTTTTTCCTATAGAATCTAAGCTTAATGAATCTATTTTTTCACTATACCAAAACTAAGGAATAGTTACCTCTTAGGAAAAACTAGTTGATTTGACCATATTCAACTACCATCCTTTTCTTTCTTCATAGCATAATATTTAATATCATACCATGTTATAATTAAGATCATATTTTATACAGAACCCTGAAATTTATCCTGATCCCTTATTTATTCCTGAATTCAACCCATAACTCTATAGTAATATTTTTCCCAAACTAGGTCAAAATTGTGAGTAATCACACACCAAAGGGTTTCAAACAAAATATTTCTATCACTATCCCAATTCCCCATGGGATCCAACCTGGAATATCGATATACTAAGTCTCATTAGAAATTGATTTTTGGGAAAAAAATGTAATCTAATCTTACTGTAGCCCATCTGAATTGAAATATGTGTGAGAGAAAATAAAATTTTGACACTATTTCCAAGGAGGTAAGATGGTGCTTCACACATGAAAAATTTTGTCTAAATCTTGGGATTACCTCTCCCTAACTCCATTTTTCTCTCTTCCCTTCTTTCAAGACGACACTACATCCCTACTCTTTCAAGATAGTGCATCATTTAGGGACCATCAACCCTTTCATGGATCATTATACCACAAGAACAATTAGACTTTGATCCCAAAACTTAACAGTATCTCTCAACACACCACTGATCAAACATATCCAACTAGAATAATCCAATAGGACCCAACCCACCTAACCCTCTAAACATGCTACCAATAATTCCTGGGGAGAATCAGGTGCAACAAGAGAAACCCATCATGGAATACGCACACTGAATTTCTCGAAGGCCTTCTTTTTATTGTATTACAGATAATCCACCTTTTAAGGGTTGAAGGGGAACCCGTACATGACCCATAGGCCCAAAGCACAAGGCCCAAAATGACCTACAATACATGACCTGAAGTCCCGGATGCATACCATGCCCATTACATGACCTGTAAACCCAACCCACTAGAATTTCCACTCCCCAGCATCTTTCATAATTTATCGCCTTATCTCCCCACCTTGAATTGCTGATCGGCTAGAATTTCCCCATACAAAGCTGCATGGTGCCTGGTCTCGATGGTGGTTGCCATAACCTCTCATTCTTCCAATCCGGTTAGCTCTGCATATGGTGGTTGCTACTCCTATTGATCTGATCCTTTTCTAGGGCCTGTTATGTGTGAAGTGGGCAACTCTATGGTCTACATGACCCGAATTCCATGTATCCCTAAGGCCTTTGATGACCCGAAGTCCCTGGAGACCCGTAGGCCCAAACCGGTGGCCCGAAGGCCCAAATCGGGTGAATAGTTTCGGCTGCTACAGTACCGAACATTAACTACTACAGTACTGCTACAGTGAATGCTATAGTACTACTATGGTACTGCTATAGTGACTGCTACAGTACCAGAAATTCGCCTCCACCCAGTTTTGAACCCAGGTCTCTTGGATTCCAAGCAGGAGCCCTTACCACTCAGGTACGAGCTCATAGGCACCCTTCATGGAATATGTCCTGCCATAAGTACATGGTTCTGCACCATGATTTTTACATTCTCCTATTCAGGCCAACATCTTTGAGACAAAACCTAGAATCAATCACATGATCTAGAAAAAAGTCCAATTCAAGGGGCTTCAAAGTGAAAATCCCCATTAGCACATCTACAACTTCCAGGAAGTATGTCATACCTTTTTCAACCAGGGAGTGTCATCTTTTGAAATTAGGCTCTGAGTATTTCTTTTCTCCCTATAATACTAAGAGATATATTTTCTTAAGATACAAGCTCTCTAGTCAAGCATGAATTGGGATGATGTAGTATAAAAGTTTCTATACAAATACCTTCCACAGATTTATACATGGAAAATATGGAATGACATTAAAAAATTCCCTCATATTGATGAAGAATCGTTGTGAGAAACATGGGATATATGTAAGTAACTAATGAGAAAGTGCCTACATCATGGGCTAGACATGGGGATCCAACTCCAGATATTCTAAAAAGGTCTCTATCCAGCCACAAACATAATGGTCGATGTCGCTACTGATGGAGTGATGATGTTCAAGACATCTGAAGCTGGATAATCTATTTTGGATGAAGTCTTTTACAATGATAGACTATGGTAGATTGATCCTGAACTAAATCAACATGGAATCCACCATGTTTAATAGAATACCCAACTAGTTTCACATGTCGAATCCCTTACAAAGAATAAAGAGTCATTTACGGTGTCTCCTACACCACCCCCTCCTGCCCCTATAATGGGGATACAGCCATGTGAATTGTGTGGTGTCCAACACTTATACCAAGACTGTAAGGCAGAAGTTGAAGAAAAAAACTAAATACTGTAATTACATAAATTACAATAATCAAAACCCATCATTCCAATAGCAAAAAGAATATTATCAGTTGAGGTTGGCTCAACATTCATCTCAAAACAACAATAGCTATTATCAATATAGGAGTGGTCAAGAACCATTTTAGAACCAATGACCACCAGGGTACTCACACATGAAGCCTGTGCCAAGTCCACCACAACAAACACAACAATGACCATTTCTATAGAGAGAAAAACCACAGTTTTATCCAGTTCAACCGAGACCTAATCAAAAACATTCTCCTCTCCAAAATAACTTATAGAACCTTCTAGATACTTTTATTCAAAAATAATACAAGAGAATGAATACTCAAGAGACGAAGATGTAGAAACAATGAGATGACTTATGAAATCTCTATATTCACATGGGTCATATATCAATGAAAATATCAGACAGATAAATACGTACTATACCTGGTAATATATAGACATACCCGACGGAAGCATCTAAGTATGTAGTGCTGATATGTGGAAAATTTTGGATTTTCAATAACCAGGTGGAAAAAATAAATGAAATATGAGGAACCTAAGAAACATTTACTAGAAGAAGAAGAAGAAGTTGATGGGATCCCCCATGTAATACCCTAAGAATTATCACCAAATAAAAATGACCAAACAATTGAGTAACCAAAAGAGATATTTTATGTTTCCCCACTATGGTACAAGAAACCTATTCCTTTTCAATAAATAGAAAGACAAGGTAGTCAGGATCCACATTACAAGAAGTTCTTATAAATTTTCATGAAATTCCATATCAACTTAACCTTTTGAGATGATATTTCCTTGTTGAATGTTTAGGCCAAATTTTTAACATATATGATTTAAAATAAAATAAAAATGGAATATATTGATTTCATCTCACTTAATGGAGAATACTCGGCTATTGTTCAGTAGAAACATCCACCAAAGATGAGATACCCTAAAAGTATTTCAATCCCATCTTCTATTGGAGAGTGTAATTTTGCAAGACCTCTATGCAATCTTAGAGATAGTATCTACCTAATTCCAATGAGTGTTTTTCTTCTGTTGGGACTTCAATAGCTCAAACTAACTTGACTAGAACTATAAATGGAAGAACGATTAGTAAAGTATCCTAGAGGGATTTTTTATGATGTTTTAGTCAATGTCTGAATGTTCATCTTTCCCATAGACATACTAGTTTTAGGCATGGAAGAATAATTTGATGTTCCCATTATTCTCTTAAGACCATTCATGGACACATGAAAGGATTTGATATACATAAACCAAGTATGTCTAATATTTTGAGTTGGTAAAGAACATGTAGTCTCCAAACTCATCAAATGTTCTAAACAATCATATTATGTCTTTGACTACAACTCAATCTCTTTTAACCACAAGAGAAATGAATATATGCCCATATAAGAAGACAATGATGGGTCAATCCTTGATGCAGAAGAATATTATGATTTTTGGGGAACTAATCTTCAATTAACATCTCACAAGGGATACATTCCCAGCCTTCGCCCCCTTAATCACTCAACCACTAACACTGGATTTGATGCCTCTATAAAATAATCTTATGTTTTTATCATTCGGAGCTTCAACTTCTCTACCAGTAATCATTAACATTGAACTATTTTAGTTACAAGAGGAAAATTTTAATGAATTCTTGAAAAGACATAAGCAGCATATTGCTTGGGGAGTCACTGACATTAAAAGAATCAGTCCTGCAGTATGCACCAACAAAATTCTACTTGAGGAATATGTAAAACCAAAATTCAACCTCAAAGGTGTCTCAAACCACCAATTAAGAAAGCTGTTAAAAAGTAATTACTGAAGATTTTAAATTCATTAATAATATTTTCAATATCTTATAGATACTGGGTTAGCCTAATACAAGTAGTTCCTAATAAAGGAGGGTTCACAGTGGAAAAAAACTAATGAAAATTAATTTATCTCAACATGAACCATCACTAGATGGAGAGTTTCGGTGGATTAGAGAATCTTAAATACAGAAACAAGGAATGATAAAATTACATTAAGATTTATGGATCAAATGTTGGGAATTCATTTAGAACATAAATTCTATTGTTTCCTTGATGGATATTCAAGATATAATCAGTTTGTATTAGACCTAGAAGATTACTCAAAAACAACATTCACATGTCTGTTTGGCAGTATCGCCTATAAGATCATGTCATTCATCATGTGTAATTCACCAAAAAAAATTCAATGATACATGATACATATTTTCCATGATATGGTGGAGAAATTATTAGAAATCTTCATGGATGACTTTTTAGTTTATGGAAGACCTTTCATTGTCTGCCTAAGCCATCATGACTTAGTCATATGATGTTGTGAAGGGAAATGTATAGTTTTTAATGGGAAAATTTTCTTTTTATAGTTAACAAGGCATGGTCCTTGAATATAGAATTTAAAAATAAGGTATATAATTTGATCACACTAAGATTAAGGTCATCAATGATTTACTTGAACCTTCAACAGTTAATGGTATAAGGAGTATTGTAGGCCATGATGGATTCTACCGTTAATTTTTGAAAGACGTTTAAAAAGTTTCCTACCCACTGATGTGCCTATTTTCAAAGTATGTTTCATTTCAATTCAACAAATAATGTTAGAGTACATTAAATACATTAAATAAAATCTTGATAGTAGCCCCTGTAATTATTTCACCTTATTGGGATAAGGAATTTGAATTGATGTGTAATTCCAATGACTATTGTCGGCTATGTTTTAGGAAAACTAGTTGATCACAAATTATGTCCAATCTAATATTCCAACCACACACTAAATGATTCTCAAGTCAACAACAAAACTACAAAGAATGAGTTCTAAGACATTGTGTATGCTTTAGAGAAATGACATTCTTATTTGGTCTTGTCCAAGGTGATTTTGCACACCGATCATGCTACCCTTAAGTATTTAATGAAAAAAAGGATTTCAAGCCAAGGATGATAAGATAAATCCTTCTGGTCCATTAATCTGATATTATAATCAAAGATATCAAAGGCTTGGAAAATTTTATCGCTAATCACTTGTTCTAAATTAATTTTACCGTCATCAAGGATAAGGACTCTATCAACATTGAATTCGATATTCCTGTTGACACAATTTTCATCATTAAGGTAAAATTGTCATTTTTTGATATTTCTAATTATCTCTCCACGTGATTTTTTCACCAGGAAACCCATACCAATAAAAAATAATATTTTTTCTGAAGCAAAACAATACTGTTGGGATAAACCACTCTTTTTCAAGTGTTACACTAATGGCTTGTTGCGACATTTCATTCTCAAAAATGAAATCCAAAAAATGGTTTAAATATTTCATATGTCACCAACTGGAGGAAATCATGTTCCTGAGCACACCGCAGGAATGATTATACAAAGTGCACTTTTTTGGCCCACCCTACACTAAGATACAAGGTAATTTTGTCTAAGATAATATAAGTGCTACTGAAATGGGACCATTGGGAAACTAAACTAAATTCCTTAAAATACAATCATGGAAGTCAAAATATTTGATTTCTGAGGAATAGATTTCATGGGAACATTTCTATATTCCCATGAAAAGTCCTATATTCTTATTTGAATTTAAAATTTCTCAAAATGTGTATAATCTGAAGCCACGTCACATGAAAAAACAAAAGTGTTCATGAATATTATAATAAATAATAAGTTATCAAGATTTGGATTTCTTATATTAATCATTAGCGATCAAGGAAAACATTTTTCCAGTTAATATATTAAAGGATTACTGGAAAACTATGTATTCAGATATAATACCTAAAATTCCTACCACCCACAAATAAGTGGGAAAGTTGAATTATCAAATATGAAAATCAAAGAAATCTTGGATAAGACCATGAACACATGTTTATGAGACTGGATTTTGAAATTAGATTATGCACTATGGGCATACCCCACTATCTACAAAACACCCATTGGTACTACACCGTTCAAATTGGTTTATGGAATACTATGGCATCTTCCAGTTTAACTAGATCATCACTCATACAAGAAAATTAAGAACCTAAATTTGGATTCTCAAAAATCCAAAGAAGCACAAATGCGGTAGTTAGAGGAATTTAACAAAATAGAAATGATTATTTTAAAAATGAAAATATCTACAAAGCGGGAACTATGAAATGGCATGATCAATGCAATACAAGATGTATCTTTGTCCCTGTAAATAGGGTACTTTAATTGAATTCGAGATTGAAAGTTTTTTCTAGGAAGGTGAAATCTCAATTTTCCAGCCCTTTTGTGGTTATTCAGGTTTTCCCCTATGGTACCATTGAAATTCAGAATAAAGGTGATCACTATTCAAATTTAATGGTAAAAGGTTAAAAATATTTCAAGAACACTTTCATGAAGGTTGTGTTATCATCCTAAAGTTCATCAGAGCCTTAAAGAGTAAACCTCTCGATGTTAATTGAAGCACTTACTGGGATGTAACCTAGGGAAGGTCATCTTAGACTAGATTTTTTTATAATATATTTAGTAAAGCTTAGAATATTCCAGGAGCTAAAGGACAAGGTTTGTACCAAATCTATGCAAAAAATTTCAATTACACATCGTGTAACCCTATTTCATGATGTGTATCTTTTCTACTAAAAATTCAACAAACATAGCAGTACATGATACTTAGTTACTTGTCATGTATTCCCTCATGCCATTTTTTTAAAATAAGGTTGTGAACATAGACTTCAGGACCTAACTCCCCACATTTTCCCCATGAAACTCCACCTTCCTCACACACAATCAAACCATTGTCCCTCCCTTTATCTCCCTCGCATCTAAAAACCACTCATCCTATTGGATGTGGACCACTCTCCATTCCCTTACCACAAACCTACCACAAATCCCATTCCTATCCCCCCTTCTCTCAGTCGGACAACTCCAACCTCATCCTTCATAGCTGAGCAACCAGACCCCACAACCCTCTAAATATGACTTGGAACAAAATAGTGTTCCCTAAACCTTTAGATTTGTCATTAGATCGTGATGATATACCACTAGTGAAACACCCATGAGGTGCCACACCTCCCACATCCTCACCACCTTAGGAAGCAACTCCTCCACCTCCTAATAAAACCCATGTAGAACCCACCACTCAGGATGACTTCTCGACTAGCTCTGATGACTCATCCAGTGATGACAACCTATATTTTCACCCCATTCAATGATTCTCAAACCCAAGTCACCACATCACCCTCAAACAACTACATAAAATCTAATGAGGAAAAACAAGACCCTAGACTTGGAAATTCTCACCACCAGCACATCAGCAACGAGATCCTAGAGCTCCTCAACCGAGTCCACATTTCCTGCATTTGTTGAGGTATGTGAGGAGACAAATCAAGAGATATTCCTAGAGGTCCTTTCTACGTTTGAGGTAGTGGTGGATAGCATGTACTTATGTCTAGGTGGTCTACTACATGAGATCTCATTTTACAAATTTGGAATCATCCTAATCATCTATATAGAGATGATTTATATGTTTGAGATCTTTCCAACACATTAGCTCAAGCATCCCCAATCTGATTCGAGGTGACTATTGAAGATTATATCATGAAATACTAAGCTTGTGCATGACTCTCAGATCACTATGTCTACTCATCTATGATACCCAACCCTGCAAACACTATATAGATCCTTGACCCATGTCTGGTTTTCTGATAGGATTTTCATTGGAGTGTGATTTGAGTCAATGTCCTCATTTTCACTGTAGCTATGGGTGTCCAAAACTTCAACATGTCCACCCATTTTGCCTTTTACTATCATGCTCATTCACAATAGAACAAAGACACTTTGATGGGTGGCTCCTTAATCACCCACCTCACCCGTCATCTTAGGGTTTTTGATGCTACTCGTCCCCTTACATACCTTGGACCTATGGTAACCATTGGTTTTTTGATGCTACACAAATGAAACTCTTATTGAGGGATGATGACACTTACCACTGGGTAACAGGCATAGATGTGGAAGCCACTACAGCACCAAACGAACCTGCACTCACCCCACCCAACACTTCTCCTCCAACACCTCCCACACATATCCCTACATGTACCACTACTAAATCCACTATTTCTCCACCAACCCATCCCAACACACTATATCATTGGTCCATGAGTTTATGAATCCTGGAGAACCTGATATGGATCTTAGCACATCTGAACCTCCTCATTGTAGAGATTTCTAATTTTACCACCCCTCTACCACACATTTTTCCTGTAGACTCTTAGCCAACACTAGTACCTATCGGACCCTCCTCTTCTACCATGCTAGAACCACCCAAAACACACAGCGACCTACCCTTAGAGATCTCTAACATTTCTTCCTAGCATGAGTACATCACCAAGAAGGCCCGAAAGGAAAAGGGGTCATCCACTACCACATCCACTGAGATTCTGTATGTAGATCCAGCCACCAAATTAACAACCCCACTAAGGATCAAAACTACTCCCACCTCATTACCCATCCCATATTCCCAGCACCATGACTCCACCCTTGATATATGGCCCATATGCACCTACTATCACCACTGACACTGACATAGCTAGACATTCACCACCACCACCACCTGATCACGTGTGGATGTTGGAGGAGATTTTTGATGCCACTGAATTATCTTTGTTGGCCGCTTTGCTCATTTTTTAGTATCCATATCAAGCTCCTCTATTTCAGCTATGTTTTTTGATGGACCTATACCACTATTTGTTCTAGTTCACTGAGTGAATTAGCACATGGCTGAGATCGAACATTAAATTTATTAGCTTCTACTAGAATTTCATACACAAAAACAACCACCAATGGGCTCATCTATCCTTCCTACTAAATCACATCTATGATTGTTATGCTTCTAAAGTCATAAATCCTACAAAAATATCCCATTATCTAGAGGACACTGCAATGAGTATCTATAGATTCCAAAAGAGACATTGAGCTGATGTGCATCATCCCCTGGTATTTTTAAACCATCAGTTTGGATAAAGAAGCCTTTTGTTATCACTTTTTAGAGGCAACCCATATTTGATCAATTTTGAATCTTCATACTAATTATAATATTTATCACATTATCATTCATTGTACAAACCATTTTGAAATTAAATAAAATTGGGTTCCATTTCTCATCATACTGTGCACCTTCCTATAATTTTGATTTCAAATATTTACAAACAAATTGTCTAATATTTTATCTAGTGAATGATTTTTATTTATAATACATTTTTTAGGTAGCCCAAATTCTAAATCAAGATACCCAATCTCTTCGATGGAATTAAAATTCCTATATGGAGCTATTGATGCCTTCATTATTCATTTGTTCAATTTTCATTTCATTATTCTAATCTTTATTTTCCCACAACACTATAAAAATTATTCCATGGACAGTGTAGCCACTGTCTTCCTCTAAGTATGGGGGAGTTTTTCACAAATTTAACTCTCAATATACTTATTTTTTTTCTTATTCTCATTTATCTAGGAGACATTTTTCAATTTGGAAGCATGATTTGAACCTAAAAAACATTATACCCATTTAAATAAAAGAAAAACTAAAGATAGAAATTTTTGTAAATCCTTGCTTTATCTCTGTTATGATTTTTAGAATGAATTTTGAGTTTAGTGATTTAATTAAAATTCATTTTTTTTAAAATAATAATTATTTGGATTATTAATTGGTTTTATACCCTTAGCAATTACAAGTTTTTATTTTTATTCTCACTAATGTGAGTATTCTAGCTAAAAATTGCATATTATGTTTTGATCATATTTCTTGAGTGAAACCTAGGACATATAGACCAATTATAACATGCATAGATATCATATTGAGGCTATGACTGAAAAAATATAATTTTAAAATGGTTGAGGAAATATTTGTTGAGACACTTTTTCCTAAGACCCACCATACATATTTCCCTCTATAATCCTATAATTTCCATTAATGAACATTTAGGATATATTTATTCCCAACAAATTATCCCTTCTTACCCTAATATTTGTAAAATTCTTGACATTACATTCAACAAGTGTAGGGGAAGATTTCAGATATCACGTGATGATTTTACTACAGAGATGTATTGTATTTCTCATCAGACATTTTGTTTATAATCTATTTATACTTTGTATCATTTCAAATATATCATATTCCTTTAAAATATACAAAATTTATATGAATAATTGGCATGGGTTTTGTATTAGTAATGTCAAAAATCAACATTTTCAAACTGATGAATCTCTTAAAGGGTTATATATGGTTAGGGGATGAATGTGAGATCTTAACTAGTCATGACATTCAATAAAATACTAATGAAAAATAAAGGAATATTATACCCTTATTTAACTTACAAAACATATACATAAATCCAACATAAGATGATGGGAGGGTTGAATTTTTTTAGCAATGGAAGAGTCATTCTGTTACACTTTTCAGAAAATTCATGCATTATAATTCTAGGCCCATCCACCTTTTTTTGCTTTTTTCTTAGTATTTACCAACTACCAACAACCTGATAGTTATTAGAACCTTATTGTTGAAGGCTTCATGATTGATTTTGTAGTTTTCTCTATAAAGTGGTGATTATAGAACCAACACAAGCCTATAATTAAGAGCATGTACTCATGGTATGAGTATAACACTGGTTTTATTTTTCCTTATGTGATGAGATAAAATCCATTGTGAGGTAAATTTCAAATGGGTCTAGAGTACAAGGACCAGTTTAGAGATTAAAATTAAAAGATTGATTTTTTAAAAGCTAAAATATGAGGCATGACTTATTTTATATATTGGGAAAATTAATTAGAAAGACTTATTCAACTTAGACATAGTTTTATTTTCATAGATAATGAGTGTTTCCTATTTTGAAAATTTCATACCTTTTTGAAATCTCGATTGAACCCATTTTTCTTGGGGAAAATTAGTTGTTCAAATGTGGGGGAATATGATAATATAAAATTATATATACAGTTTTATGTCGTTTGACTAAGTATTTCCAATGATCTACTCAATAATGTTTCTTTTATGTGTTGTTCTTTGCATAAAGTTGGCTTCTAATGTTTCAAATGAGAAAATGTAGAAAAAAGTTAAATTTTCCTATTACATATTGGCAAACCTCATTACACAACATGTAGAGGAGTTTAACAACATGTAGTATGTCATGAAGAAAGTCATAATAGAAGTTGTGAACATTTCAAATAGAAAATCTATTACACGACATCAGTTTCAGATACACATCATGAAACCATTGAATGTGATTCTTTCCCCAAAGATAATGCTCATTAGAGGATACACATCATGAGTCCCAGATACACACTGTGAACAGAGTAAAACATTCAAATCTTAGACTAGATAGGCATGAGATACACATAGATTCCAAATCTATAGAGAAAAACATGGATTAACATTACATGACGTGAATCCCCATTACACGTCATTTAATGTTTTTTCTATATATACAATAATAGGTCATATGATTTTGGAGGCTTCAGAGAAGACAAATATTTTTCTTTTGTACCTCTATCATTCTCTAATACTCCCTCTACTCCAAAAATGAAATTTATTAGTCTCCTTTTATTTAATTTAAAACATAGACTGTGGATCAAATTCAAAGCCATTTTTTATTCCATTTACACTACCAATGTCATTTCACTGGTTGTTAATTTAGAGTAGTAATCCATGACCAACAGTTGGTGTAGTTGTTATAATCCTTGTTTCATGTAAGTAGTTAATTGAATTGGGTTTGATTATAGATCTATATTTCTTCTTCATGGTTGAATGTTCATTAAAATTAGATTAGATTAAATAATTTCATTCTTGTAAATCATTAAATCTCATTTTTTTTCTATCATGTAAATCATGATTTAAATTACTCATTTATCTTTATTCAATTCTACCATGAGTTTCTAAACCATCTATAGTAGGGATAGAGATTAGTGGTATCTGAGATAAATAAATCCTTAATTCTCAACTTGGTAAACTTAGAGGTTAGTAATAAGGATAAATAAAAAATTTTGATCTAATTCATTCAAACATCCATAACCATGAGACATTTGAATGAAGGACCCTATTTTGGTTAGAGTAGATTATGAGATTACCAATATCTTGAAACACTTTCTTCCTTATAATCTAACCATAATGAATCTAGGTTGTCACTATCGCCAGACCAAGGAATAGTTACCTCCTAGGTAGAACTAGTTGATTTGAACATAATAAAATAGATAATCGTCTTTATTCATAGCCTAAACCTTAAGATCCTGCCAAGTTATGTTTAAGATCATATTTTCTACAAAACCCCTATATTGATCTCGGTCACTTCCTTATTTCTAAATTCAACCCTGAACTCTCTAGCAATAGTTTTTCTAAACTAAACCAAAATTATAAGGAATCCAATTCCAAAGGGTTATAGCCAAAGGATTCAATCAGAAGAAAAATTCCCCATGGTATTTACCCTATACTATATCTATATTATGTCTCAGTAGCATGTGAGTTTTCAAAAACAATCAAATCTAATATGACCATAGCTCGTGCAAATTGAATGACGTGTGTGGGTGTGTAACTTAATCAATTAATCTAACCACATTTCAAAGACATATATGCCAAACCATTAAAATAAAAATATAATTTTATTGGAAAAATGTTTCCATGCATCAAAACAAAACAACCATTTTACAATCATCATTTTAAAACCATGTTACCATATTCAATTTTCTACAAAGCACCCATTTCTCACAATTACATAAACTGTTACCAAAGAAGGTTTTCATAAATAAATTGTAAAATAGTTTCATAATAATTTTAAAAAAAACAACCAATTTTAAACTAATCTATCAAGTTATAATAATTGTATTTTTGAGTAAATCCACATACCTCAAGAAATATGGTGAAAAGAAGAACGACACAAAAATGCCCACAAAACTAGGTTGAAAATCAAAAAACCCCACCTTAGATCTATTCCCATAGCTTCAATAAGGCCAAATATGAACATGATTGGAATAAAACACCTAATATACATCCACATAAAACAATATCTAAGAAACTAAGAGAGTGAAGAAAGTATATATAACAAAAACCAAGAAAAATACCATAAATGAGGACTTACTAAGGGAATCAGGCTTCATTACCCCAAAACATGCCTCAGAATTGCTTACAATTCAATGGGGAAAGTTTAAAATTCCTTTGTGAGGAATAAATATCTAATTAGGGGAAAATGGAGGGAAAATGAGGGGTTAAAAGTTTATCTTGACCTAGATCCACTTTTTTAGGATCTTGTTTTTAAACTATGCTTGGTTAGTTGCATAGTTAAAGAAACCATGCATTAACCATGTGCCAGCCTCTACCTTAAAGGGAACCTCACATGGTTTGCCACATAGTTAGATAAACCATATTTCAAATGTGAGATATCTCAATATCCCACTTTTAATGGTTTCTCCTATGTGGCCACAAGGTTTACGGATAATGTGCGCCCAACTATGCACCTACCAAGAAGTCATTATTCCTCCTTATAGAGTTTTTAGTAGAATTAACATACATTCCACAAATTTTGCACCAACCAAACACCTTTATAATTTCCCCAAAAACATTTTAAATGTATTCCAAACCCTCCAAAACTTCATCAATACACTTTATATACTTATAAATCAAAAATAAATGGAATCTTACTTGAAATTGGGGGTGCTATATTCTACCCACAATTCATCTTTCCATCCTTGCAATAAAGAAAACAGGAATTTCACTAAAATTGTTTGATACATATCTTAACCATATCATTCTCCCATTCTAAATTCACTTCCTTAATCTAACAATGTTTCAACAAAACCCACACTAGAACAATGTTTTTTCCACGAAAGGATTTATCTTACCTATCCATAATTCACACTTGCACATACAGCAATGAAGCATCTGGATCTAGGTCAACATGATACCATTGAATAACATGGTTGGGATTAGGTTGATACATTTTTGACTGATATACATGAAACAAAATTTTCACCACAGTGAAGAGTGGGGGAAATCCAATTGATATTACACCTCATCAACTCGTTCAAGTGTCTCAAAAGGTCCTATGTATCATTGATATAACTTTACCTACTTACCAAAACGATGATTCCTAAGCCTTGGAAAGATTGTCATGAAAATATGATCAATCACCTAGACTAAAAACAACTATTAATAATGATTCTCATATGATTTTTGACAAGTCTGATTCATCTTCATACATTTTCTGATCAAGTGAATCTTCTTTATTGCCTCTAGTACAAGCCTCGTCCCAACCATTAAAGTATCTCCCATTTCCACAAAAAAAGTGGTGAATGACAAGGAAACTCATAAAATGATTCCAGAAAAGGCATATGTATCAAGGATTTATAACTTTCTTTATACATGAACTCCACTAATGGTGCATTCCCCACCCATGAACCACCAAAATCCATTACAAAGACAGTAGCATGTCTTAAAATGGTTGTATTTTCCTTTAATATTGTATATCCATATGAGGATGATATGTTGTATTCATAGTCAACTAAGTCCTAAGGGCTTGTTGTAAGGACTTATATAAATGAGATTTAACCTTAGGTCTTTGTTTGACATAATTGAAACTAGTATGCCATGTCTTTTTACCACTTCTAGGATATACATTTTTTATAAGTACTCCACTATAAGAGATTCATGAATAGAGATGAAATGAGATGACTTTGTGAGAAAATCCACTATCACCCATATAAAACCATGATTTTGTACCATTCTTGGGAGACCTTTTACAAAATACATGGCTACATACTCCTATTTCCAAACATGAATAGGTAAAGACTGTAACATACAGGCTAGTCGCT
This sequence comes from Viscum album, assembly GCA_963277665.1. Classification (NCBI taxonomy): domain Eukaryota; kingdom Viridiplantae; phylum Streptophyta; class Magnoliopsida; order Santalales; family Viscaceae; genus Viscum; species Viscum album. The sequence goes on along the minus strand of OY728133.1, from coordinate 1,520,747,563 downwards.
GATTCTGTACCTTAACTTTCTGATAAGTTTAGCATCTTCAAACAAACGCATTCTTCTTCTTTTTCATACCTACCCAACAAACCTATGCTTTCAATTCATTATGAAACTTCTATATTCTAGGATAAACAACCCATGTTGAATTGTGGTAAGTGATAAAATGTTGTCCTTGACAAACCATAGGTACAACCAACTAATATCAAAACTAAAAAATGAAATCACATCCAGTTTCTTTCCATTAATGGTCTCTCCACTATTATGTTTTGACTTTATAGAAACACATTCTGAATCAGATTTATGTACCTTTGTAACTAATTCAACCAAATCAAGAAAAAAATTAAACTTGAAATAAAAATGAAACATCACCTTAGTCTTTACATTCCATGTTAATGCCTTCTATCACTAAAAAAAACTACCACTGATCTGAAACCTTTTTTACAACTGAGCATATGAATTTCCACTTAATTCATCTCCCACTGAATTCCATTTAAAAATAGTATACATCAAATAAAAGTAAGAAATTTCATGATACTCCATCAATATTATTTGTCTCATGTTCAAATCCTTTTGAGAGGAAATATGTATCAAGATTTTATGATCTGTAAAAACTATAAATTTCTCACCTAAGAGGTAATGAATCCAATTCTTCACAGCATGGACTATGATAGCTAACTCAAAATTGTCTATTGGGTAGTTATTCTCCTGAAACCATAACTGACTTGATCCATATGAAACAACATGATCTCATTGCATGATAACACATCCCAAACATGATCTTAAAGAACCACAATACACCACATTCCCTTGTCATGATTCTATAAAAATCCAGATTGGTGATGATGTAAGGTGAAGCTTAAGCTCTTGAAAGAAATTATGACATTACTCATCTTATTATAATGGAACATTATTCCTTGTAAAATCTATCATAGGTGATTCTAGTAATAAAATTTCGTGAAAAAAAGAATCGTTAATTATCATCTAGACCAAAGAAACATCATATCTTGAAGGAATTATTTGGAGGTTTCCTTGAGATAACAAATTATATCTTTTTTGGAACCAAAAAAGTACTTTTTTAGATATTAAATTTATAAGGAAACATGACTATTATATCTATAAATATCACTTTTATAATTTGGTTTACAAACGATTATCACATAATATTCCCAACACGGTTTCCAAGTGGTGTTAATTCTCACCACTTGTCCATGAATACACCAATATTACATCCATAAACACTAGTATAAAGGAACCCAAATACCTATAAATATCTAATTTGTCAATTCCATAAATATCACTAGTTCATTCATAAGACCCAAAGTCACTACCACATACTCATAATGCTTATATATACTTCTTAAATCTATCTTTGGAATATCCTCTTTCCTAACCCACAATTGATGATATATTTATCACAATTCAATTTTAGATAACCATTGAGATACACTAAATTGATCAAATACATCATCAATCCATGGAAGTGGATAGTGATTATTTATCATAACTTTGTTAATATTATGATAGTCCACACATAACTTAAGAGTTCCATCCACCTTTTTGACAACCTGACCAGTGCTACCTATGGAGATGTTCTTGGATGAATGTACCCTTTTCTTTCCATCTCTAACAACCAAAATTTTGTCTCACTTAATTCATTTACTACCATCTGATATGATAGAAGTGAAATAATTTTGGTCCCTAAAATGAGATAAAATGTAAAATCCACTTCTCTTGTGTGTGGAAACCCTGAGAAATTTTCCAGAAAAATATCAAGAATCTGATCAATGATTGATAGAAAAATGACATTCTAGATATCCTCCATTGATTTCAAACTCTAGGATTCAAAGTGATATTATAACATTCCAACTACTAGTGAAAACATGCCTATTTCACCTAAATTTACATTCCTTTCCCCTATAATGAGATGATTGATTCCATATTTAGTGGTAAAAATAACCCTTTGGGTATGATAGTTGATGTGGGCCTTTAAAATTATCGAAAAATCCATACATGGGATAATATCATAGAAATCCATCTCAAGAATAAATAAGTTCCATATCATCTCAACTGCATCAATATTTATAAACATTCTTTACACATAAAGGCTTGAAATTCTCTTTGTCGAAGAGGAGATTTCGGTTTTAACACCGAAAGAGTCGTCTCAAAATTTAAACATAAAAAATAAATGACAAAATAAGTAATAAAGAAATGGGTTTAACCCATATCAAACAAAACTTTAATAAGGTTATAATTGAATATAATCTTACCTCTCATGGTCAATGGTCTACACTGATCATCCATAATAAGTTTCTCATCTCCATATAATTATTTACTACGATCACATTGTTCTTTATTGCCTTATTAATATTTCCCCTATCAAGGATTTATGGTATTCTTGGTATCACTATGTCTAGATCTATTCTACTAATGAGAGGTATTATTCTTCCCTTGTCTTGTTAAAGTGTACAATGTTTGCGAAACATGATACGTGTCTTGAACACCTGACCATAGAACACAGTGATAATAGCACCAATAATACCTCATCTAATTACAATTGTGGCATGTATTAGGTGGTTCTATACGATCACACTTAATGTGGTCCAAAGTACCAAATTGGAATCATCCTGGAATTATATATGGTTTGGAGGAATATTTATTGACCCGTCTATCTAATTCTAATCCATACTTCGTCCATAGAAATGGGTGTCCCTATTTTTCTTTAACCTTGCATTAGCATTCCCACAGTTTCCCATAGGTATCAACATTCCCCCTCCACCTATAGCTCATTTTTCTACTCTTTTATTTATTTATTAAAAACCACTTTAAGGAAAAGTGGGAACCATACACGGACCCTCAAAAAAAATATCCATATATATTTCAAAATTTAGAATATCCCAAAATAACCAAAATCAATGTGCCTTGATCCATCTCCAGACACCCTGTTACAAATTTCAAAACCACAGGCCAACATCAATGCCTCGATCCTTGATACTGCATTGAAAGATGTCATGATCACTTCATTAAGCATTGTGTTTCCACCATCATCACATCGCCGCTTTCACCAACACATACCCACTGATCTCTCCAAACTTCACCATCATCACCATCGCCAGACTTCAAGCCACACATCACTGTACCCGAAGCCCTTTACCAAGCAGCACTCATCACTGGAAAAGTAGTCGATCCAATATAAAAAAATTCATGTCGTCAGAGAACCATAACTCCAATCCATCGTCACCGTTGAGGAAGCTATCACTGTCGCCACCATCGCACATAACCTCATCGTCCTTGCTATTATCGTAGACATAGCACCACCAAGATCGATGCCGCAAACAACACAGTCGTCCAACCATCTTGACATCGTTGCCACTTTCATCCTCGAATCATCACCAGTGTGAACGCCAACATTGATACCTCATCGACATCTTCCACCAACAGCCAAAAACCTCAAACAAAATGACTGCCATAAAGACAAATCTGAGGAAGGGAGGAAAAAAACATGAAATGAAACCCTAAAGGGGACTATAAAAAGAAAAAACTGGGGATAAACCCTGAATGAAACAGGGGATGATACAAAAGAGGGACGACCGACAACCGCCATAACGATTGCCCAAAACCTCAGAATATCCCTCACTCCATATCTAACCTGGAGAGGAGAAATGGAATTCGAGGTCAGAGCTTGGTTGACGCAGCTGGTGAAGAACCTGACCCAGAAAAAATAATCGACACTGGAAGTACCTTGAATCCCATCGTCCACCAAACCACAGAACCCAAAGCCTCTTGGTTACCACCATGCCAGATCCAACTAGGAGAGGCATAGAGAATCGTGAGGCTAGAGCAGGGTTAGGGCGTCTGAGGGAACCTATAGCTTGAACGCCATAAGGGAGAAAACAAAGGAAAGAGCACTGAAGAGAATCCCTAAAAGAGTATGAGGGGTGAAGACCAAGGGAGAGAAAGGGGAAGCGACAGAGGAGGAGAAACCCTAGGAGATGGAGATGGAGGCGTTAGGGCGCCGCAGGATAGGGGAGAATAGATCCATGAATATGTACTCCCTATAACTCCTGATATGTCACTTTCTTCCACTACCTCTCTATTGACCGTCTCTGTATAATCCTTTAGAGAAAGTGCATAAATCTTCAAGTGAATCTCCTACCTCAACCTTGATTCAAAGATATGTGCCTTCAAGGATGTACTAGAATAATCATTGGGTGAAAATCAGACTAAATTAATAAATTTCTCCATGTAGTCTATCATAGAGTGGAATTCATATTTAAAGATGAAGAAGTTCATCATTTTTACAATTTTGAATGTATGGAGATGGAATTGTTTGTTGAAAAATTCTTCAAAATCATCCCAAGCATGGCCTTGGTTAAATTTAGATTGAACTATTAAATTCCATCATGGTTATGATAGATCCTCTAGAATATATGTCACCATCTTGAATTTCTGATCTATTGGTGTGTCTGGTAAACAGAAGATTTGATTCATCATATTCAGCCACACATTCGCCTTTTTTTCTGAATCACCCTAAAAGATGGGTGGATTCTTCTTCTGGAACTGGAGGGAATGATCAAATTGCCTTGTTTTATCCCTTAAGATGCCTCTATCCATAACCTGAAAAGAATAAACTATACTATAAACTATATGTTGGTTCACCTATTGCTCAGGTGCAACCATATTTTTTACGTATTCCTTTGGTTGGATCCTACAATGCCTACGGGGTTTCATTTTCTATAAAACCAACAAACACCATAATTCTTTCTCTCTAGATACTGAAGGTTTAAAAATTTAATATCATAACACTTCACAACTATAAAAATAGTTCTTTCCAAAAAAATTCATTTTCTAATTTCAAAAACTTTTTTAAAAAATCAACTTTCTTTTGAAAAAAGACCCACTTTTAAAATACAACAACCATTCCATTTTTTGAAATCAAACATTTTAAAAAAACTTTAACACTTTTAAAAAATCAATAATTTTCCACAAAATCATAAATCATTACTCAAAATAAAATTTTCACTACCATTTTCAAGTCATTTCTAAAATGCATGTCATTTTATTCTTGTTGGCTAAACCCAAGACAATGAGATTATAAATCCTATAAGTGTTTTCAAAAAACATATGTACGCAACTCCATGGTTACTTGATGTTCAAAATAAAAAAAATTAGCTATGACTTTTTATGCTATACATTTCAAGTCCCAAAAATCTTCCTCCTTTTTACCAACCCAACACAAGGACTAAATTAGAATCATTTTCAACTCAAAGTCCGACATGACTGATCACCATGTCAAACACTTACCAAGATTTGTACCACATTAAAGTTAAAGACCGAACAAGCTAATACCACTTGTAACATCCCACCCCTCTTCATTGGCTTGATAAGGGGATGTAACATTACTTTTCCTCAGTGACATCCCCATGTAACCAAAGGATAGCAATAAATTCCAAGGGATTCAATAATATATGGGGGAAATTTTTCCATTTGAAAAAAAACAACCAAACATGCCATAAAAAATACTACTACATGATGCATGGTAAAATTTTAAAATTAACGTGAAGTAATACCATTGATATCAAAACGAAACTTCAACAAAGTACCGTAGAAAAATACTACTAACATCAAAGTACACAATAAAAGAAAAAACCATGAAAACTAAAACACTCAAATATATAAAATCACATCTACCAACATGATACATCATCCAACTCAACAAAACATCTATTGTATCACAAATCATCACTAAAGAACTGTGATACTTTACCTTTTATCGTGTCCCAAAAAATGATATCTACAAAATCACAAAAGATCAAAAGTAAGGGTGAGTAATGAAACTCAATAGGGTTTCCAAAACTTAATTCCTTAATCACTCCACTATGATATAACATTCTATCACATTTTTATAAAACAATTTAAATAATTTTATATAATATCCAAGATGTTTCACACCAAAACAATTTTCCATTCTAAAATAGTTTCTAAATAAATAAACCAACAATTAATTTAACCATTTCTAAATTTCCAAGATGGAATAACCCATTCCATTTCACATAACCAAGCATAAAAACTTTCAACCATGCAATTTTGGCTTTACCACTGATGGTGGAAGTTCACAACCATAACTTGTCCCATTGATGGTGGTAATTCATGACCAATATCAATCCCATTCATATATCTCTTACTCAATTAAGCCACACTCATACCAAAACCATATTTTAAAAAATTTATATATATAACCAAACTTTTATTGAAAAAAATTTACATGCTTCAAAATTAAATAACCATTTTAAAATCATGTTACCAAATTCAGTTTTTTACAAATCACCCATTTTTCACAATTCTATAGACCATAACCAATTAAGGTTTCCATCAAACAATTGCACAATAATTTTAAAATAAATATAAATCATAAAAATAAATTTTGAACTAGAAATTAATTTTCTTATTATATGAGTTGAGAGTGATGCCACATACCTTGTGAAAAAATGGTGAAAATCAAGAACAAAATCAAAATGATAAAAAAATAAGGTTGAATATCCAAAAACCCAGTTTAGACCTCTCCCCAAAAAACCAATAAAGGCAGGTCTAAAAATGATATGTATAAAAAGCATTAGATCAGTATATATCATACTAGATCTTTGAAACAGATAGAGGGAACAAATTTTATCTTTGTTAAACAATGAAACACTAACTTAAACAAGGACTTAGAAAGGGAATTGAGATTCAACGCCCAAAGAAACACCACTGAATCACTTAAAATTCAATTGGGAAAGGTCTCATATCCTTTAGGAGAAGGAAATATAAAATTAATTCCTAAATGGAGGGAAAGGAGGGGTTATAAGTTAATACATTCTTAGATCCACTTTATTAGGATGTTTTTTAAACCATTCTTGGTCAGTCACACTGTTGGGAAGTTTATGTGCTAACCTTGCACTAGCCGCTGCCTTAATGGGAACCTCGAGTGGTCTGCCCACATAGTTAGAAAAACTATGTTCTAACGATGAAAAATATCATTGTCCCAAATTTCATGGTTTCAAATGGGCGGTTGAACAAATTAGAAAAACCATTAACCGAACCATGATTCTACCCAGAATCTCATGTTCCTCCTTACATGGTTTACTATAAGTGTTTCATGGTTCCCACAAAGCATGCACCAACCGTGAACCATTTAAAAATCCGAAAAAACAATTTTAAAGTCTTCCAAACCCTCCTATACATCACCCATACACATTATATACATAAAAATCATAAATAAATGGTTAATTACATGAAACCATGGGTACTATAATAACAACACTTTAAAACCAAGGTAATTCTGATAGGAAACATGAGGCGGTAGTCCTTGGTAGCTATAATAATATTTTTTCCTCCATTTCTTACTTGTATATCTACCTCAACTCGGTCAATCCTTCTAAATATACTTTCTTCATATATTTTAATAAATATGTGAGGACAAAAAATTTTATATAAAACCCAATATATAGAAATAAATAAATTTAAATCAATAAAAAATAGAACATAATCTTTACCTTGCTTCATTTATTGGGAGAAATATTTCTTCCAGTGGAACTTCATTCCACATGTGAAACAAACAATATCATGTTGACTTGATTTCTCCTAATATTCCGCTTCTTGGAGGGGAATGAAGACCATTTGAGTTAAAATATCTTCACTTTCCTTTTCCATTTTCACACTAGTTGGACCAAAGGCTATTCACGCTCCATCTTGTTATCTACATCGAAAAGAAGAGTGAGGATATCCAGAAGATAATTTTCAATATTTTTTTCATTAAAATTTTCAACAATTATAGAGAAGCACTGATGGATTGATGCAAGAATGATAGTGATGCCTTGTTATTTGGGGAGTTTTAACCCAAGAACCTCTAAGCACACAATGTATCCAATGATATTGACTCCATGAGGCCCGACTAGGGGACCCGCTCAAATATTTCTTTAGAATAGAACCTAAGACATCACAAATTGTTCCTATCTAGATCACTCTTCATAAACACCACAAAGGTTCTCAAGAATTCTATATGCATCTATGTTTTTCTGGGATTTCATGAGGTTACTAGACATATATGATATAATAAAACAATGAACATTGACCACATTAATCAAATGTTTTTCATAGATGAGGAGTTTTGAATCACTCATCTCTTTTTTAGAAAGATTAATAATTGAGTATTGTAGCATGTAATATTTTCATTTATGGCATAAAATAACCCGATGGCAATTAAACCACTCTTAGATGTTACTTTCAGTGAGTATATTGTATTTATTCAATATAGATTGAAGGGATAATGTGGATAATGAACTTGACATTTTATTCTAAATTGAAAAATCAATTTATTAGTACTTTTCATAATTACAGATAATGTGAGATAAAATAATTAATTAATTTTATTAAATATACCAATATGTTATCAAGTTCTAATATCCCTCTCTATTAAACTTATAACTTATAGTTTTTAGGAAACTCTAGTGTCAAGGATGCATATTCCCCTCAGCATAACCCCAATAAGGGTTGGTCAAGACACTTGAATATATTAAGGTAGGTGGGTCTTTTCAAATTTTGATCTTGCAGCTCCTTGATATGTTTAATGAACTCCCCAATCCAAAAAACTTGACTTGTATTTTCTTTACACTTGAACTCAAATAACACCATGTCTAAAAAGTTATACTTATCTCTATGTAAAATCGATAATTAAACTAAAAACATTCTTGATAACACCCCTTATAAATGTAAGAGTCCCAACAAGGGTTAATTAAACACTTAGTTTTATTAGTTTCATTCCTTATCATGCAATTGAATTCCATGCCTGATTTAATATCTATTTGATGGGTTTTTAATTTTTTATGCAAAAATTTTATCATGTTTTATCTGTTACATGCCTTTTTAATATTAAGTGGATGTTATTTAATTAATTAAACATGGTTGGATAAAACATTTATAAATATTCAATTTACTTAAATTCCATATTTTCACATTAATTCATTTTATTATGTGATCATGGTATTACATCCATAAAATAATTAATACACTATATTGAAATAAATAAATAGTAATTTACCCATTCATGAACTTTTCAAATGGTTGATTTATTCAGAGGAAATAAATCAACCTATTACCTAGTGGAAATAACTTCTTATGTCATAATTGGCACAAGATATAACATTCTATGTGTCCACCTATGTATCTAATAAGTTGGAATCAAAATGGTTTTTACTTGAACCACCTACACATGCCTTGGTAGACTCCATTAATTACATGTATTTATAACTAACACATAGGCAAGAGGAACCAATAGATTGGTCAAAAGAGATTACATAAGTAACCATGAACACACATGTACTATGTAGTAATTGTGGGAGGGATGAATAACATGTCATAATATTTAATTCAATAATAAATAATTGGAAAAACATTAAATAAACTAAATTAAAACATCCAAAACATACACATTTCTTGGTCAATCTCATGAACGGTCATACATGAAAAATATGTGCAAAAGTAAATAGATAAAATTCATTTTTAATTAATTTTTAATTGTTAAGATAAACATGTTTACAATAATTAATTAAATAATTCCCTTTCATCATAATGAACTTTTAAATCTACTTAGAGAAAACCATCATTATGATATTTATAAAAGAATAATGAAAGAACCAATTATTATAGATTATTACATTAAATTAATTGATCATTTAATTGTTTTTAAAAACATACAAAATATGTGAACTCTTAAAGTGGAAATAGAATAAATAATATTTTAATGATGTAGTTTTTAATTATTTCACTAATTTAGTGACTACATAGTGTTTACTCCACCAAAATGATGTGTACCTTAGTTTCCATGTATCTAGGTTGCACACCTAGGGCTTTGATGTGGTGACTTGGCCAGAGTAGATGATTGTTACATACCATATACATGCCATGTTATCCACTTTTCATGTTGACAGGATATCCTCTAGGATCTTTGGTCTCTATGTTGTGAAGATCAAATAACATGTACAAGATAAATACACATCATCTATCCCTTATTTTATTTGTCCTATGTTCTTTCCAAATGAATCAACGTGTATTTTTAATGTAGGAAATGATGAACTATATTACATGAACACTACATACACATCATGTATATCCTAAATTCCAAAAGATTTCATTATCACTTAGTTTGACAATGTAAAATGACCACATGGATTATGCAATTTACATAACTAACCCATGCAGACTACACGGTGTGTATTCCAGCAACATGTTGTGTAATCCAACAACCCATGTGCTAGGTTGGCTCGGTCTACACACGGTGTGTAATAAATGCACCATTGGTAATTAACTACTCAATGTTTCACGTATCCCAAGGCATGTCTAGGTACAACATACTATGGTATATGACATGTACTATAGTTATTTGTCGTGAAACCCAATCTTACTAGAACAAAATTGGAAATTCATTATAGAGTCTCTGGTCATTAGTCATCTATTCATGGACCTTTAACAAAATTAAACATTGAATAAACATGATTAATATATCAATAAAATGTTAAATAAAATCATACTAAATAATGATTGATGTGAAATGAAAACACTGAACCACTATTATGTATTTATCAATAATCAAATAAATAATTATAAATTTTAAATGTGACTCCTCTGATAAAACTTGTTAGTTCTAAGAATAATAGAATCATGTAGTGGTGGGAGATATATTTGGAATTTATTTTAAATAAAATTTCTTAGAACCCCAATAGAGGATATTTTATGTTAAATTTATAATTAATATATATATATATAGAAGAAATTATATAACTGGGATTAGGATATTTCTTCATTTTCAATGTTGATCTTCTGAAAACCCTTTCTGATTTCCGTTATTGCATTGTGAGGATCCAAGGATATAGTCCCTCTAGTTGTGATCCACATGTTCTCCTTTGATCCCTGAGAATTCCAATCAATTTTTGGGTGTAAGTGAAGTGAACCAATTGTCTCACGTCATTCTTGTTGATCGATTATCTTTCGGTTTTGAAATAATATCTCTCCCATTCCATGTTCTTAATAGGGAGAGAGGAGGAGGATTCGAGAGAGAATTTCATTTGGTTCAATTATTATATATTTTCATATTTCTCTACACATTAGACATAACCATCTGTTTATATATATATATATATAGATTATGCTAAAATACTATTTAATTTCATACTAACCCTTAAAAAATATGATAAAATTTAATAAACTCCATGTCATGTAATAATAATAATATTAATAATATAATTACATGGAGGAATGTGCTAACATTCACAATAACTAATAATATTTTACAAACTTCTTAAGTAATATTTTTCATTGGACATGGTATTGGTCTATTCAAACTCATATAGAATTTACTGAACACCCAAATAAATATAAAATATTTATATTCATCAATAAATATTTTATGTTGATAAAACTGGAATAAAATTATTCCTCTATCTTGAGAGAAATATTTAATCTCTTAATTAAATTCTAATTTAATTTAATCATTAATAACATAAAAACATATTGTGTGGCCCTCTAGGTTTATTTCACATTAGTATTAGGAAGCCTTTCCTAAATTACAAGATCACTGTCTAGTAATGGGTTAAGGAATCCAAGATAAATAAATTAATATCGCAATGATGAAAACCATATACGAATACTCATCATGAAATATAAACCATTTTTTTACAATATCTCATCTAGGGGGTTTCACATATTTGTCTCCAACCTATATAATCGATACATATTTCTTTATCTATTTGAAAACAATTATAGTTCCACCATGGCCATTAAAGTTTGGGAAATAGTTTTATACCAATCAAAGGGTCGTGATATCATCTTCCATTCCATTAATAAAGTTTCATTCATGACACACACAATGTAACCTACTTCTTGCAAACATATGGTCTAATGGTTTTCATATGAAAACATAAATGCATGTGTCATAAAATGCATTAAGGATAATGTTGAAGTATAAGGACTATTACTCACACTCACATATTGGAATATCTTATGACACTAAGACATGAAAAATTCATTCTGGATGAACTATTCTCATATTCTCCCATCTTGTATATTACCAAGTGTAAAAAATTTTAGAAGAATATTTGTTTCCATCTGATTACTTGCACATGATAGTCTATGTACTATGTGTCCCATCACAGTATGTTATCATATTAAAGAACATTATTTAAGAATATATTCATAGGACGTCATGTTTTTCATCATAGTTGACCTTATCAATTTGACGTATACTATAGATAATTATTACGTAAACTTATAGTAGATCAATGAACAATAGATAATATAATGTTTTATTAATATTCCAATCATTGAATAGTAATGTAATAAAAGTAAAAACATTTGGTTCTATGACACCAACTCCAATAGTTTATGCTTCTAATAATGAGGTAGGTGGTCTCATACAGTGTACCTCTTAATCGAAATTTTTTTAATTTCTTATTTTGAAATTAGTTTCTAATGTTATTTTTTGAACATTATTTTTGGTCTTTTGACCATGGTTTTCTTATTTAATGATAAATGAATAAAACCACAATGATAAGGTATTTTGAAACAAATTTATTAGTAATTAAAAATAGTTTCCAATTGAAATGATTTATTTGAATAGATTTATTTGATGTTGGTTTTTAAATTTTAATGGCCTGTCAGTTTTTATGATTCTTTGAAAAATGAATTGATTTGAAAGTACATAATTATTATCAAACCATGTTGATTATGTTTTTTATATTGAAATGAAATATCTTGTGAAAACATTAATTTTGGTCTACATATGAAATTATTTATGAGACTGATGAATGATATCCCTTGATTGAACATTAAAATGAAGCTCATAAGAACTAGTAAAATAGGTGGGTAATCTAGTAATACCATGAAAGGAATGTTTAGATCTACATTGAAATGGAATTAATGATTGAAATACTAACTATACATTGATTAGTAGGGGATACCATTATAGGGGTGGAATCCTACCACCCATAGACAAAACACTAGGGTAATGTGCATACCTATTTTCCATGATCACTGAGAAGTGTGAGGATTCATGAGACTTGAACTAATTTTCTCATGAACACTATTATGATGGTTGTAGGAATTTTTTTGAAAAAACCTTTCATGATTGTAGGAAAATGATTTAAATATTCATTCCTTTGGAATTATTTTCCTTGTAAAGTGATTAATGCACCAAAAATATAAATTCTTATAAATTGATTGAAAATGAATTTTTCCCTTGTATTTTTTAAATAAATTTTTCATGAAAGGTTTTTTAAAATTGATTATATTTTTATTATTTAATATGAACTCATATTGAAACTCTTGGGTGGATCCTATTGGTCATGTTTTTCTAACACCCTATATATACCTATTCTCATATACATGCTTTGTTTTTCTAGGTCTAGGTAATATAAAGGAAACACTATGAGGTGGTGGTTATTAATGCTAGAGTGACATGGTGTGTTGGTCATGATATGTGGGGTGAGTGACCCTCATATTTCCAAGAGGTGGTATTTTTATTTTTTGTGTTTTTCTTGAACATTTTTTTTAACATGTGTTTATGTTTAACCATATTCTTTGTTATCTGTCTTTATATTGAAAGTGTTTAGTTTTTTATTTAATTGAATAGAGATTTTTATATATATTTATTTATGTAGAAACTATTCCCAAATGTTATTCCTGATTCCAAGGAACTAGTCACCAGCATGTGGGGATTTAGAATGCTCTTTGGGTTATGTTACATACAAACTCGGCTCCATAGTGATGTGGGTTGGTTCATGATAGTTTCAATTTGGGTAAAACTTGATTAAAATAACTAGGTCCTGAATTGACTATGGTTATCAACATTACGTGAAAAAAATTGGTGCAATGTCATGATGATTAAGATTACTGAGATTTGGAAAAAATATACCCTCTTTATGGTTGGTGGGTGGGTGAAAGTCGTGTTAAAAAGAAAATAATCCTTCTTAGAAAATTATCCACTAAAATAATAGAGGTGGTGATTTTTGTGTATTTATATACTTTAAAAAAGATTCTACATGATTTTTTTACCCCATTCTAGATTGATAGTTTAGACTCAATGTATTATTATTTTCACCCCTATCCGTAAATGAAAAAAACTAGTGTGTTTCTTCCTCATGGATGTGGTATGGATGACTTAACCAAATTAAAACTATATTTTTTAGGGTTTATAGCTATGATAATTTTTATTTAATTTATTTATGTGTGTTTTATGAAACTCTAATTGATTATTTATATAGATCTGAGGAATAAAAAAATAATTGTGTAGTTCAAAAAAAGGTAACAGTGGTGTGTAAAGGATGATCATGGATGAAATTCCCTAGTTGTATTTAAAAATGAAAGGATAAAGAATAATAAAATTAATTTTATAAAATTTAAAATATAGGGGACCCCTAAAAACATCAGTACCTTTGAGAAAAAAGGAATAGAGTAGCATGATATACTCCAACAGTAGGTACCGCTGGGGTAGAGATGTGATGAAATAAGGTTTATTAAAACGAAAGTTCCTATAAGGTATTAGATAAAGGTGAACTAGAAGTTATAAGGGTATCCCTATCATTGGATAGTAAAATAAACCAATATTTTTATATAAAAATATTATATATTTTTTATGAATATTCAATATATTATAAAAAATATGCCTGAGGATCATAAAAGTTTATTGTCAATGGAAACTATATAAAAATTATTTTTATTTTGGGAAATATCATTATAATCTCCCAAAAATATATTCTCACATAGAACTCCTCTAATACATATCATACATAATACCTTTTTTTATAACCCGAAGAAATGAAACATAAGAATGGGTGAGATCAGATGGTTAGTAAGGCTGTGAGAGTGAGATATTAATAATTATATAATCATGACATGATCATAAGGGTATGGAAAATGGGATTTAAATTTGATAACCACAACCTATATATCAAACATCATAATCTAGATACATGGGATAAGTATTGGAAGTTTATAAGACAAGAATCATAAAGTAATCAGAGAACATAAGCCATGCGAACATAACATGGGCATAAGACATAGAATTGTGGCATAAACATAATCATAGAAAGTCATTTCCATACTATTCCATGACCATTTCCAATGATATCATAATGTAATGAGTTCACTACCTAAACCATTGTATTAGTCAAGGTTCACTCCCAAGAAAATCATAGTGTACAAAGTACCTTATTGAACTATGTTCACTCCCCGTTCAAGTATTGTTCATCTCATGAGATAACAATATTTACCCAAAGTATTGGAAGGAGATATAGGTCCCACCCATCATATAATGAATATCACACAGATGTGTTTCACAAGATCATAAAACATTAATCATATCAAAACCCATAAAAAGAAATGGGTTTAATAAAAATTTCATGTAGTGACCCAACCCCTGAAATCCCAGAGTCAGTTTCATGCAACCATTACATTGGCATAAAATCCAACGAAATTTCGTCCCAAAGAAATAAAAAATTTAGTAGTCATGGTAAACTATATACATATATGAGTCTTTCATTACAAAATAATACACTAATTAAAATATAATTTTTTCCTTTCTAAGATAATAACTTAATTCCATAGAGAATATCCTTACATATAATTCATAGTGCACTTCAGAGATTCCTGGGGAACAAAAACACAATAAGGGTGAGCTTAAATGCTTAGTATGGGTAACATACAGTGGAATCATTAATGAATCAATGATAATAATCCATATTAAAAGATAAATAACTGAGAAAACATTCCATGTAATCAATAACTGGGAAGTAAGTGAGTAAATAATATGTCAAGGTAAATAACTAAAACATCATACCATTTAAATAATTGTATAAGAAGAAACAAATATTTCAAATTAAGAAACTGAAAACACATTCCATTGAATCAATAAACTCAGAATAAAATGATTCTATAGACTTTTTCATATTTAAAATCTTAAGGATAATAATACTAAATCAAAATGAAGGTAATAATTTATTATTGGACTTCATGTCTCACGTATATAAAAAACTATACCATCAAGACCATTCTAAATATGGTTTAAAACTACAGGTAGACACCCATTTAATTTAAAAAACTAACTTATCTCATGATAACTTATCGATGCATTGAGGGTCTATATAAATTCTAGTTTCTAACTCTCATTTCCTGTTCAAATCATTCCTCACAACCAATAACCAATTTAATTAATAAACAATATGCCTTACCAAATATCCATATTGAATAAAGAATAAAAATTTATCAATAAATCCATAGTGAAGTATAACTAACAAGAAGGGTTTTTGATTTTGATGAATTATGATACTATTGAAATATCATTAAAATATTCTAGAGGAAAATAATATTTAAACATTCCAAAGTGTCCCATACCACATTGAAACATTTTAATCATTATTTCCCCATAAATTAAATTAAAATTAGAGTATCATGATAATAAGAAGACTATTATATAACATTTCAAAGTAAAAACGTATCTAAATATAATATATAGTTCAAGTTATACAAATATACATGATAAATAATATGGATAAATAATAGGAAATCAATTTCAAATGATCATAAGAAATTAAATTTTTCAATGGGGACTAACAAAGTAGTCATGAAAGTGAATTTCAACAATATCACTTTCAAAATCAATCCTAAACCATCTAGATGAGAATAAGGATGGTATCAATAAAAAATTTCCCAAGTGGATTAAAATAAAGTTTTTTTTATTTGATGAAATAAAATAATAACTTTAAAATCATTTTTGAGGAAAATATAATTTTTTTGGAAAAACATTTTAAAAACATTTTATTTGAATATCATAAAATATTTTGTAAATTTTTATAATTCCATTCATAAATAATTTTTAAATGGTTAAAAATATTTGTGAAAACATTTTTAGAAAACATGGTTTTTGAAAAAATATGTTCTCCAAATAAAGAGAGAAATAATGCTGGGTTTTCTTTAAAACATTTTCTAAAGCCTTTTGAGTAAAAAAGAGTGTAAAAATGGTAATATTACTAGGAAAATTCCATGAATAAACAAAGTATAAGAAAATTAACTTTTTCCTCAGATAATAATCAAATAATTTCCTTTGATGGAAACTCATCTATAAACAATCCCGAACAAAATGAGATTCTAAAGTAAGCCATTAAAAAGAAAATAATTTTGATGTGAAAATAAATCTATAAATGGACTATGTGTTTCAAATGTAAATAAAAATAAATCAATCGAAAATAAAATATATAGTTAAAAGTTATTTCATACATAAACTTAAAATATCAAGGACAACGAGAAAGTTATATAACCCAATGAAATGGAATTGAGTTACGAAATTATTTTTCAGTTAGAAATTATTAATTCAAATCCTCATTGATGAAATAATTCAATTTAAAACTCAAAATATCATAAATCGTTATTGAGTAATGATATAATATTTCAATTTGGTATTATGTAGACTATATATAAGAAATTAGGTGTACAAAAATAAAATATGTTTCAATGAATGGAAATTGAGATAGAGTCCTTTATTATATAGTAACAATTGAATAATAATCCCCATGAAAGTGATAAAATAAAAAGAAACATTAAATATCATGAAAATAAAATAGTTCATTATATAAACATAATATGTTATGTACACACACCACACAAAATAAATAAGTGGTGGAAATTAAATTTCTCTCACATATGTAAAAAGTGAGATAAAAAACCTTACCTTATACTTCCGTTATGGTGAACATAATTTAAATTAAAGTATAATGGTTTTAAATTTTATAATAACTTATTAAAAAACATATTTATATTTGTGATATCATATATTATCTTGTTATAATATCTCATTAAATTTTTGATAACAATCACTCATTATGTTCACGATTTTGGGTGTTAATTTCCTAGTTTTTCGAGTATGTTTTGACTTGTTGTTTTTGTTTTTCTTACATTGATCATTATTTCATAATCTAAAAAATGTAAAAAATAATTTATTTATCATATATACATATTAGTAATATATATATTTATAAAAATTGATAATATTTGCAGATAAGAAATGAAATGCACTGTTAATGGAGATAGAAGGTTGTATATATGCTTGAACACTACTTTCATTTTATTTCCATAACTAAATGAATAAAAGGTAAATGATATATATTAATATTATAATTATAGTATCATATATATGCCATATATTTCACATATTTTTATTAAAACTACCCTTTATATGTTCCATGTATAGTGTGAATTAAGCACATCGCTTTGAAGAGGCTGTAGTCAACACTTACATAGACGATGTTATCATATTTACACAAAATGGAAAGAATAAGGGTATGTGTTATATAAAAATTGAAAAGGAAAGAATAAATTTTAAATATAAGATATATAATATATAAATATCATTTCCATTATAATTATAAACCATGATAAGTAGTAAATAAAAAACAAACGACATCGTTTTATGAGGTGGTAGTTTGTTGTACACATAAATGGTATACTCGTTATCCATGAGGAATAATTGTGTGTAAATGTAGGTCAAAACCATATACTAAAATACTAAATATATTGATAATAATGGAATTATTATATAATAAGGGAATAAGATTAGTTGAATAGGTGGAGAATAAAAATAAAACAAAAGAGATTGAGGAAGGATGTTACCTCTTATTTGTGGTTTTCACCAAAGCACCTCCTTGGATAGATTTATTCCCAAAAGAAGAAATATTAGATTAGGGTAGGAATTATTAGGATATAATTTTTTATATATTGTTAGTGAAAATGTGTCTTGAGGGGTTTGATTATGTTGGAGGGTTGAGTGTTTTTTTATAGTGGAGGAGAAGTGGTTTTCTTTAAATTTTTTGAAATGGGAATTTCACTTATGTTATTTCAATTAAAAGTGGATAAAAATGGTTAAAATTATAGAAAAGTGATTATAGGTTCTATATATGTCTATAAAATGGGCTTTGGACATATTTATAGGTTATTTTGACAATTAATTTTATGGTTTAGTTTTGTGTTAAGCTAATTTTTCTTTTAATCACTATAATTAATTTTAATCGCTTTCACTAATATTTTAAACTCTATAAAAAAGTAAGTTAAACTTATTATAAATTATAAATTATAATTATTTCAAATATATAATATTTTTTTATAAATTAAAATCACTGAAGTGGCATGAATTAATTTAAATTTAATCCCATAAACAGGATGATAATGATAGTTTTTAAAGTAAAATTTTTAAATGTATGCCAAGTCATTATATTAAAATTCAAAGTGAAATTGATTCCAATTACCTAAATTGGATTAAATAATATAAAAATTATATTATTTAACTTTGAAAATAATAAAAAATATAATTTAAACTAATAAATAAATTTGATAAAAAATAATTTTGAATTAAAATTCAGTATTTTTCAATATTCATCAAAAAATAAAACATCACCGAAAAGTAAAAAAAATACACCCAAACATAATTATAATGTTTACATTTATGAAATGAAGTTTATTTTCATGTATAAATTTTAGTAAAGTTCAATCATTTTTATCTAAAATTTATTTTCCAATAAAATTTGGTTAAAGTTACTTTATAAAAATATTGATTTTTACGCCTTATATTAGGTTTGGTATTATCCTATGACTATAAAATATATTGGATGAATGTAAAAAAATTATTGAATATATAATATATATTTTTATTTAATATCAATCACTAATTTTAATTAATTTAATTTATTTGAATAAAATATCTTTTGGATATAAAAACATTTCCTTTATATTCAATTAGTTCTTATATTCATTTATAATTATTTTTTAATGAATAAATGAATTTTATTTTTTTGTAAACCATATATTTTCATAAATTAGTTAATAATTTTCATAACTACTAATAATTTTTTATTAATATATTTTTGTTCAGTAAAACTTAGCATTTCATGTAATGAAAGTCATCGAAGAAACACGATATTGCATGCGAAAAATGTTATATCATCATTGAATGAATTGAAGCTTTATCAAAGATTAAATTTATTTAAAAAGGTAAATATATTTTAAAGTATCAAGATATTATATTCCCTTACTTTAATTGGGTTGTGTTTCTTACGTGCTATTAAATACAATGTTCATAATTTTTAATTTTGGGGTATTACATTCTCCCACCTTAAATAAATTGTATCCTCACAATTCGAACTTCTCTTGCTAATAGATTTTTTTATATTTCTTATGTTGAAATCCCACAACTAGAGAAGGATTCATAGAAAATATACTACAAAAGGAAGAATGATAATTACAATGGTCACATGGAATATCATATATCAAGGTCTCCATGTAGGATAACATTAGTGGAAACTAGATATACATATAAAGGAAAAAAGGTAAATACTTATAGGGGTAATTGAGTTCATTGATAACAAACACGAAAATGTTATCTAGAAAGTGGAGGGCCTCAAATCCATAATTATTTTATTATTAAAAATATAATTGATTCAATAAAAATTTATGTATTATGATGATTTTTTTTTCAATTTCATAATGTTGGATTAATTTTTTTCTACCTAAGAATAAAATAAAATATACTTACTTGATATGTTTATATAAATAAAATTTTATCATTAGGTGTTTATTTAATAAATTTTCCAATAAATCCATTTCAATAACAAATGGATATTCAAAAATAAACTTTTTATTCCCAAATCACTAAAATACACTTTTAACGGATCTTAAGTCTCATAAAAGAGTGACAAGTCTAACTATTTGTCTGTACTATTCTCTAAAGTCAATATGGTAAAGACATTAATCTCTAAACCAAAAAAGTAACCCTACTAGTTCGTCATTAATATTTATATTTCAAATTGTTTAATTAAAAACAATTACTTGGTAACGATGGAATTACATAGGCTTGTGGTCAGTTTCAAACCATATTGTCCTCCAATCATGGGATTATTCCCCGTGGATTTTCCATATTTGATGGGTTGTCACCTTGCATACATGTTATCCTTTTCTAAATCCATATTAATATAATTTAAAAAATAATTATGATTTTCATCTTGAAATAAGGTTAATCACTAAATTTTTTTATAACAAATCTTTTCAATATAACTTCAATACATAAATATTTCATCTGTTTTATTTCAGCATAGGTACTTCCTTGGTATATTGTTTAAACATTATAAAATAAAGTTCCTTAAAACAATAAACCATAGTGTGATCATCAATTGTCATATTAGAAAAACCATATAATCATTTTTATGGTGTCTAAATCTTGAAAAATATTTTAAATATAAGACACCTCAGGTATAACCTAAGTCATTTATTTCGATTATCTATTCAAATATGTTATAATAATTTATAAAGAAAATGTGAATTATCCTAATAATATCCCTCAGGTGTGTCAAACTAGGTGTGCAGTAAGGCTCGTTGTCATATACCAGGTTGCTATGAGTCAGCCTTGATATGCCTTGTCAGAGTTGTTACCCCCTATGACCACATGTTCTAGAACCACATCCACTTATAGTATCTCTATAGAGAGGTATTTCTTATAAGACCCATATAATCTCTATTATGCCAATATTCTAGGATTTTATTCTATACCTATCCTTAATTACAACCTTTTAGATATGTTATCTAATCTATTATATTCATAATATTATTCACAATGTTTCTTCTAAACATGCTTTGATACAAACCGTAGCGACTCGATCCTAAAAATCCCAGAGTTGGTGTCATGATACTATTATAGTAGCATAAGATACAAGAAAATAACATCTCAATGGACCGAATAGTTTAGTAGTCTTGGTAAATCAGATTCATAATGGTGAATTCAAATTCTTAGTAAGGGTAAAGTGCAATATAGGAGATAATGAATCAATGAGAATAATAAAAATGGAAAATAAACAACTAAGAACACATGCCATGTAATAAATAACTGAGAAGGAAGTGATTAAATAATATAGAAATAAAAAAAACTGGAAACGCATTCCATTTAAATATCTTGATAAGTTATAATCAATATAGAAAGGTAATAAATTTTTTACACATTCCATTTAATCAATAAACTGATAATAAAATGCATCCATATACTTTTTCATAGTTAAAATGTCACGGGAAATAAACACTAAATAAAAAATAATGTAATTTTTAATTATTTGATATCATGTCATAGACACATGGAAACCTATATTATCAAGAACATTCAAAAGAAGGTTCAAAATTATATGTATAAACCCATTTAATTTTCACAACTAATTTGTCTCATGAGAACCTATTTATGCATCGAGAGGATATATAAAGTATGGGCCCCACCCATCATTGCTTGTCCAAAGCATTCCTTATATCAGATAATCGATTTAATTAATAGAAAATATTCATATCGAACATCCAAATTGAATAATGAATACATATTTATCAATAATTCCTCAGTATAGGATAACTACAAATAAGGTTTTTTAACATTTATGAGTAGATATATCATTAAAATATCATTAAAACATTCTTGAGGAAAATATTTCTTAAATATTCCAAAGATTCCCATACCACTTTGAAACATTTGAATCATAATTTTTTCATGAGTTAAATGAGATGTATAATATCATGATAATAAGTAATTTTATGGTATAATATGTAAAAGTGAACACCACATGTAAAAATTATATATATTTTAAGTAATAAACTTATCCATGAAAAATGATATGGACAATTAGTGGAAATTCAATTTCAAATTATCATAATAAATTGAATATTTCAAATGGTACTAACAAAGGAATAAAATAAGTGAATTTAAATAATATACTTGGCCAAACCAATCATAAAAAATTTATAAGAATAACAAGGATGGTATAAATATAAAATAAACCAACTCGAGTAAAATAAATGGTTGTTGTCATTGATGAAATTAAATAATAACATTAAAAACATTCTTGATGAAACTATCCTTTTATAACGTTTTATTTAAAAATCATAAAAACTTTTTTAATGGAGAAAATGACTTTGATAGATCATTTTGAAAAGTTTAAAATAGTTTTTAACAACATTTTAATAAAAAGTGGTTTTTATAATAAAACATGTTCTCCAAATAAAGAGAGAAATGAAGTTGGGTTTTCTTAAAAAATATTATAAAAATTGAGTACCAAAGAGTGTAAAAATCTTACCATTACTTAGAAACATTCATGAATAACCATAGAAGAATAAAATTAATGGATTTCTTAGATAATGATCTAATAATTTACTATGATGTAAATTCAAGTGTACACAATCCCGAACAAAATGAGATTGAAGTAACCCATTAAAAACCCATAACGTTCATATGATAATTGATCAATAAATATATAATGTTTGTGAAATATAAATCCACATAAAATAAGTGTAATTAAAAAAATATATAGTGAAAATTTATTACACACATAATCCAAGAATATTAATGATAACGAGGAAGTAATATAACTTAATAAAAATAATCAGGTTCTGAAATTATTTTCTATTGGGTAATGCTTAATTCAAACACCCTATGATGAAATAATTTAATTTTAAACTAAGATATCATTAATAATGAATGAATAATGATATTATATATCATTGTGGAAATATTTATACCGTATATAAAAAATTTGGTGCATAATAATTAAATATATCTCAAGTAATGGAAATTGAGACAAAGTCACTGATTACTCGGAAACTTTTGAATCCTAAGCCACATGAAAGAGATAACATAAAAAATACATTAAACAAAATTATTATAAAATAATTCATGATATAAAATAAAATCTAGGAAGTGTAAACTCCATATAAAAGAAATAATAGTTGAAAATGACATTTATCTCATGGATGTAAAAAAGTTAGATGAAAATATCTTACCCTGCAATTCCTTTTAGGTAAACATCCTTTAAATTATAGAATAACAATTTCAGATAAATTTATAACATATTTTAGAACAATATTAATATTTATTATTTCATATGTTATATTTTTATAATATCCTATTACCAGTTTGTTAGTAATATTTCATTATTTTTACTTTTCTAGATGTTAATTGCCTAGTTTTTTTAGTTTATTTTGACTTCTTATTTTTTTTATTCTTATGTAGATCCCAATTTAATCATATAAAGAATTTAAACCATTATGTAGTTATCATATATATTCAGTTTATGTTTATTTATAATAATCTATACTTTTATGATATAGGAAATGAAATGCACATTTCGTGGAGACGGTAGGTTGTTCATACGCATAAACACTATTTTCATTTCGTTTCAATATTTAAAAGAATGAAAAGTAAAGGATATATATTTATATATAATTTAAAATATTATATATATATATATTTTTCATATATGTCATGTGTTTTTATTAAAACAATCCTTTATATGTTCCATGTATAGTGTGAACAAATCACATCTCTTTAAAGAGGTGGTAGTCCACTCATCCACGAATGATGATATCGTATTTCCACAAAATTGAAAGTATAAGGGTATGTGTAATATGAAAATTTCAGAATTAAAAAAATTATAAATATCATATATATTATATATAATAAGTTTTTATATCCTAATTTCCAACCATTAGAGATGTTGAAAAAACCAACAACATCATTTTGTGAGGCAATAGTTCACCATACACCAAATTAAAATGTCTGTTACCCATTAAATGAAAGTGTGTAAAATTGTAGGTATAACAATTAGAATAAAAATATATCATTATATTTAGGAAAATTTTATTATTATATAATAATGGGAAGATAATATTTTATGGGGTGGATAATGAATGTAACAAAAGGACTTGAGGAGGGATGTTTCCTCTTGTTCGGGTAATTCCTTTTGGTTTTCACCAAAGGGATTCAATGGATGGATTTATGCCCAAATAACGTATTATAGGATTATAGGAGATACTTTTAGGATCTATTTGGGTAGATCTTAATCAAGAAATATTGTCTTGAGAGGTGAGTAGGTTGGAGGGTTGAGTGCATTTTTATAGATGAGGAGGAGTGGTATTCTTGAAATTTTTTGAAAAGGGAATTGCACCCACATTATTTTTATGAAAAGTGGCTCAAAAATCATAAATGTTATATAAAATAAAGGATAAGGTATAAATATTTCCATACCTTGGATTTTGGACAAGATTCTAGGTCATTTTTTCCTTTAATAATATGATTTAGTTCCTTGTTAATCTGATTTTTCTCTTAATCTCTATAATTAATTTTAATTCCCGTAGACAGGACGACAAAGTGGGGTTTTAAAGTAAAATGTCCAAAAGTTTCCTAAGTATTTATATTCTATTTCAATGTTAAATTGGTTTAAATGACCCATAATTTAATTAATTGATTTAATATTTATCTAATTTAACTTTAAAAAAATCAAAAATATAATTTAACATTATAAATAAAATAGATGAAAAAGAAGTTTTGAATTAAAATCCGGTAATTTTCATTATTCATCAAAACATGAAACATTACAAAATAATACCAAAAATAATACATAACATAATTTTTATGTTTATATTAAAAAAAATTGATTATTGTGATATTTATAATTTATAAAATTTAAAAACATCATATTTAAAAATGGTTCTCTATTAAAAGGTTTTAAATGTTCCTTTAGAGAAATGTTTATTTTTATACGAAATATTTGGTTTATTCTTGTCCTATAACTATAAAATCTATTATATGAATAAAAAAATATTTCATTGGATATATAATATATATTTCATTAATATCACTAAAAAAATTAAATAATTTAATTTATTAGGATGAAACAACTTTGTGAGCATAAAAACATCCCGCTTATATTAAATTGGTTCTTCTATTCAATTATAATTAATTTTTTATAAATTAATAAATTTTATATTTTTAGAAACCATATATTTTCATAATTCATTTAATAACAGTAATAACATATAATAATGTTTTATCAATACATTATTGTTCAGTAAAAATTGACCTTGTGTGATGCAAGTCATTGAAGAAACTCGTTGTTACGTGCGACGCACACTAACTCAGTATCACATGCATTGAAATCTATATGAAAGATTTGATTTTAAAAAAATATATTAAATATATTATATAATGTATGAGGATATTATATTCATTTTTGTGCTTGGTGGTGTGTGTCATACATGATATTGAATACAATGTTCTTACTTTAGAATTCCAAGATGTTACATTTTATCATAGAATAAACCATGTAAAAAGAACAAGTTTCTTAAAACCTTCACCATTTATTAACCCATATAAAATAAATGAGTTTTATAAAATTCCCATCATTTAATAATGGTATAACCCATGGAAATAGAGTTTTTTTATAAATTTCTTGACATTATAAACTTAAACCATTCAGATAAATAAAAAGAATAGTATCTTTGTATCATATATTTAGTAATTTATAAGTGACATCAAGGGATGATATCTTAGATGGAAAATTATTTTGAAATATCACATGGAAATTTCATAAGGAAAAACTCCTTTCTACTTTGAAAATAACTTTTAAAAAAAAACTAAAAATTCACCAAAAAAAATTAAAATCATTTTCTTTGAAAATAACCTTGTAAACATGAAATAAATATTAAAAGATCATTTAAATCATTTCTTGAGGAAAATAACCATTTTCTGTTTGAATCCACATATTTAAAGTATAAAAATATATCAAATATTATGGAAGAATTTTTCTTTGAAATGAACCTTGAAAATTTTTAAAGTAATCATTATATCATTATATGGTCATAATGGTGGGAAATTCCATTCATGTCATGCAAGTTAGAAACAAAGATTCCTTTCACATTTTGGTAAATATTTAAAAAGTGACTTGTTTGTAAAATGAAATTAAATTATTTTTAAAACCATTTTACAATAAAAATTTGTAAAAATTTATTTAAATAATAATTAGAGAATAGTGAAACCTTTCATTAAAACATTTTTGGAAAATATGGATATATAAGAAAATAGTTTTTTATTAAAGAGATAAATAAGTATAATTTTATTTAAAAATATTGTTTTTGTATCTTGAGTACTTATGATAAGATAATAAATAAAAACATGTATTATAAATACATAATCACCAGATAATAAAATAAATGAGAATATTTGAGAGCAATATCATGAATTTTCATCATTGGAAACTTAATCATTGAAAATCCTGATAAAAAATGATACTACAATATATATCTTTTTATCCCATAGTATCTCTTAAATAATAAACCTTGTGAAATATAGATCCTAAAATTTATATGTAAATATACCAAATTTTCTTAAGAATTATTATAAAAAATATATTTTTTTGTAGTATATACACCACAGAAAAATAATAAGTGGTGAATATGGCATGTCTCTCATTGATATAAAATGTGAAATGAAAGTACCTTACCAAGAGTTCTTGTAGAATCTAAATCACTAAAGAATCCTTTATAAAAAATATAAATTTATTATAAATATATTTAAAAATAATACAATTACTTATATTATCATATATTATCCCCTTATAAAATTTTAACACCCTTTTGTTAATATTCCCATATTTAAATCATCATTTCTTGGTGTTAACTATTTCATTTTTCATGAGAGATTCGGTTTAGTAGTTATGATCCTTATGATTTCATCATAAATAAATCATATATATAATTTTAAACATGATGTTAATATAATATATATTCATTATATACATATTTAAATTCTTTCATAAAATTTAAATAGACAAATATGAAATCCACTGTTCATAGGGATGATAGGTCGTACGTATGCATGAATGATATTTCCATATTTCGTAGGATTGCATGAAATAAATTTAAATAATAATTTAACTTTAAATAATAATTATGATATCATATATATAAAATATTATCATTAAATTAAACTTTTATACCGTCAATGTAAAGTGTTTGTGAGAATGAATCATATCACTTCATGAAGTGGCAGTCTGTTGTACACACGAGCGACATTACCATATCCTCCATGAAAAGAAAATTAAAAATGTATATATGATATTATATTTAAAAAAGGTAAAATTATGTTATAAATATAGTATAAATATATTAAATCCATTATTATACCCTATATTGAGAGGTGGTGGTGGATAAGGAATTACGTAAGTTCATGCCACGGTAGTCTTCTGTATACACGATCAATGATTTCATTCCCCATTTTATCCAAGAGGATGTGGATATAGGTTTTTAAATTAACATAAAAACTTGGTAGTATTTTTAATATAAATATTTTATTATATAATGATGTTTTAATAATAATTTAATGAGGTGGGATATGAAATTAAATGATAATTCACAGTTAAGAGAATTACCACGTCTTGAGATTTCCTCTTTAGGTTTACTATTGAAGCCTACATAGGAGGCTTTCCTAATAAAAAACCTCTAATAAGTGTGAATATAAGTGAGGAATGATATTTATAAAGTATTGGATGAAACAAACAGATATTGGAGTGTAGGGATGATAGTGTGGGAGATGTCCTTTTATATATGGGGAATGGAACCCACTTGGATACTACATTGAAATTTTTAAAAAGAATCCAAAATGATAAAGTCAGTCCCAACAATAAATATTCCAAATTACTATATATTCAAATTTTTAAAAATTATATTCAAGTATTTCCATTCAATTATATTTTTGAAATTTATTTTGGATAAATTACCCTTATATTTTTAGTTTAATCCCCCAATAAACTTGTTTTATCTCTAACCATAGTAATTAGTTTTGAAGGTTTTCACCATTCATTATGGTCAAAAACAAAGTTGATATTATTACATCATATTAATTATACTGATTCCAAATATAGAATCAATTTTTCAAAAAAAATTCATTTACCAACGTGGAAGAATTTAGTTTAAAAGTGATCCCACTGAGGTGATAAAAATTTGTTTTCCAAAGAGAAAATATGCATAAGTTTAAAAAGTTTTAACATCAAAATTTAATATGAAATTGATTCTAATAAATAAATTTATATTAATAAATATATATTTTTAAACATTTTTCTTTTAAAACCATATTAAAATAATTTGGAAGTTTTTAATTCTTTAAAATAAATTAAAAAACTTAATAAAACCCGTATTTTTTCTATTAACTGAAAATTTTATCCTTTCACAAAATTCCCAAAAAATTATTTTAATGTATTTTCAAAATCATGAATTCAAAATTTATGTTTATTTTCAAAAAACTAAAACTGGAAAATATTAATTTTAAGATATTTTCCCAGAATATGATTAATGTTTTATTAAAAAAATATTGTTATTTTTCACAAAACATTTTCTTTATTTTCAATTGATTTTAACTATCATTCTAGTTAATTTCAATCAAAAGAATTATTTTTATAAATTTATATAATTATTTAGAAATTATTTAGTCATATTTATACCCTCCATTCCAATTGCTATTAGATAATAAATATTTATTTTTTAATATCATATATCATGGTTTTTTAAAACATGGTGTTGTATATAACACAAGCTATCAGAGAAATTTAATTTATTGAAAAAATTATAAAAAATCAGGGTGTAAAATTCTAACCCATCCTAAAATGAAATTTTCCCTCAAAATCCATCACTCCAATACAAAAAAACATGAGGATAATTCTACCTCGTCATATTCCCAAGTTCATACATATCTTCCTTAAGTTGGTGGTTAACCAGAAAACCTTGACTAGGCGAGTGGTGTTGTTTCACAACACATTATGTCTATGATCAAAAATTTTCATTGTACTATCTTCATAAGAAAGATCATTGTTTGGAGGAATGACCTATGTGGTCAATACATGTGAAGAATTAGTTATATACTTCCTCAAGAAAGATACATAGGACACATAATGAACTTGAGAGAGATTTGGTGGAAACGCCAAGTAATAAGAAACCATCCCCACTCGATCAAGGATCCTGAAATAGTTAATATAAAGGGGGATCAATTTTCTTTTATTCCTAAATCTCATAACCTTCTTTCCTAGATAAATTCATAAAAACACATTATTTGAAACCTTGAATTCCATATCACACCGATGATTGTTAGCATAACATTTCTATTAACTATGTGATTCCCTTATGTGTTATTGAATGACTCTAACCTTCTCTATCATTTCTTCAGCTTGCTAAAGTCCCAACAACATTATTTATATAACTTCATTAAATAATATTAGATCTCTACACTTATTTCTATATATGGATTCATAAGGATCCATCTTAATTATAGTGTTAAAATTATTGTTTTATGAAAGCAATACCATAGAAATTTATTGATCCCAACCACCTTTGATATCCATAAAATAAGATATTAGAATATCCTTTAGGGTCTAAATTATTCTCTTTGTTGGAAGAAATTTATAAATATGATACACAATAAAAAATATTAACCCTATATCAAGGGATTTCCAATTATTTCTCAAAAACATAATGGTAAAATGGGAATCATGATTATATTGAATAAAATATGGTACTCCATGCAATATTACCACTTCTTGAATGTATATTCTGGTAAGTTTGTTAATAGATAAATCTCATATTATAGTGATTACGTGTTCTTAATTTATAATGTTATCAAATACAACCAATATAGTATTATTCCTTTTATATTTTTTAAGGAATCCTAGGAAAAAATCCATGGTGAAGTTTTTTATCATTTACATTCTGATATAGGTAATGGTAGTCACATCTCCATATACTTTTTTCTTTTATCCTTACCTTTCTAACAGACCAAAAACTTGGATACAAATTCTAAAATTTGTATCATTATTCCATCTGACCATAAATTATCTTTCAAATATCTATAGGTCTTCATACTATTAGTAGGATTGGAGAATGAAGAACTATAACCCTTATCTAGTGGTTCCTTCATCAAAGCTGGTATGGATGGAAAATTTACACGGTTCTTGAACCTTATAGTTCTATCACAATTAAGGTTAAGCTCAGGAACATTTCTAACCTACTTATTCTTCTCTACATCTTCCTTCTATGTATATTTAATCTTTACTTGGATGGATGGTTGAGCAATCATTTTAGAAAGATAAGATCCATTCTCATCCCTTATGATCTCTAGATCCATCATTTGAAATCCATAAATATTGGATCTTTTGTGATCCTTATCATGGATAAGCTACCATGATCCTTTTGAAGAAAATAATTAGCCACATTTTTCGATTTCTAAGGGTGGTAATGTATTGAGAAATCATATTCCTTAATAAGATCTTACTATCTTATACGGAACACATTCAACTCTTTTTGAGTGAATATATACGAAAAAAATTTATGGTCAGTATATATCTCACACCATTCTCTATAAATATAATTTCACTATATCTTTAATAAAAAAATTACTCCATCTATTTCAAAATCATAACTTTAGTAATTTTACTTATTAGTATTTAGTTGACATGAGGCATAGATATTACCATATCATTTAACATGAAAACACACCTCGGTCTATTATTTGATGCATCGATATAGAGGAAAAACCATTCTCCACTGTACGAAACTTTATGAAAAGATGCACTGATGAACCTCTTCATAGTTTATTGAAAATTTCTTCACAATAATCTGTCTAATAGATATTTTCTTTTATCCATGTTAATTTAGTTAGTAGACTAGAAAATTTTGAGAAATTTACCACAAACAGTTGGTAATATCCAAAAAACAATAATATTGTGGATCGCAGTCATTATTTTTGTCTAGGATAACATTCAATAGCCTCTCTCATTGATATATTCATAGATATTCCCTATATTGTGATTTTATGACCAAAACATGATACTTTTTGCACCCAAAATTCACTAAATAAAAAATATTTATACAAATTCTCTTTTTTTAGGTTATTAAGTAAAATCCTCAATTGAATATACACGAATATAATCTATAAATACTAATAAAAAATAATCAAGGAAATATCAAAAATATTTATTCATTAAATTTGTGAAAATGTTAGGGAATTAGTAAAACCAAATTGAATCAAAATATACTTACAGTTTCCATACCTTATTCAGAATTTTTTCATAGGTATATCATCCATATTAATTATCAATTGGTGATATCCATAACAATGATAAATCATAGAAATTATTTATCTCTACATTGTTGACCAAATAGTTCATCAATACCGGGTAAAAGATACTTGTTACTGATGTTAATTTTGTTAAAAAATTGATAATAAGTATAGAGTTTCATTGATTAATCATTATAATTAAAAAAAAGAATAGATGCTCTGCATGATAACACACTTGAAAAAATGAATCCATTTTCAAGATTCTATTTGATTTCCTTCTTCAATTCTTATAACACAATTAGGGCTATTCAATAGGAAGTCTTTGGAATAGGTGAGGCAATTGGTAGTAATTCAATTGAGAACTCAACTTCATGAATTAATGGAATAATAGGAAAATATTACAAAAAACATCAATACGCTTTTACACAATATGCATATCATCGATGATGAGTTTATCCGCAAACAACTTATGTAAACATATATTTTGAATAGGAATCAAGACCTATAAATTGGATGTGATTTCAATTGGAATTTAAAATTTATCATCGCACTAATATATAGTCATAGGATTATTTGGAACATCAAACATGACATCCCTTCTATAATGATTTCATGTGTGATTTATGTATATAAATCCAATCCATGGCTAAGATAAAATAAAATTCAACTATAGGGGGAATATCCAGATTTGTAGGATGCACATTCCCAAGAACATCTATCGGATAAGAATCATACACTTGAGATGCCAGCATCCTACCATTTGGGGATCTTATTACAAATTAAAAATATACTCATTGGGGTGTAATTTTATTACCATTATAAAATTATTTAGATATAAATGATTAGGGAGTTTCATATTCAAATAATACAATAATAGTTATATAGTGGATGGAAAGTGTACCTTCCACATTTTCATTCTCATAATCATTATTATAAATAGTTTCCACAAGATATTTACCTTTTTATATTATCCTAAGAGGCTACTGATGTAGATAATAATTGTTAACCCTTAGTCTTGGTCATTATTTTTCATAATTCTCGTTCCCCTTACACATGAAACAATGGAGTGTGGGTGGTGAATTCTGTGGTGATCATTATCTATTTTCATCATTAGACAACTTCCCCCATCATAGTGGGAGTTTATTTACTGATGACCATTCTTCCTAAACTTGAAACATTTACTTTTACTCATTAGAAAATTTCATTCATGTTTATTTCCACAATTTTAGCATTCAAAAAGTTCATAATTTACTCTCCATGTTTTTTAGATTTTCCATTGTTTTCCATATTTATCTTCTAATTAAAACATGACATTTATGGATAACCATAACATCCATTTCCACCTTGACAATACATGGAATGATTTCTTCATAACTATTTAAGTCTCTTATGGATTATTCTATTCAGAGACCTGGTTTTAAGCCATAAAAGAATCGATCAACCTTACTTTCAGGTTGGTTGATTATACCATAAAAGTATATTGAAAGTCTTTATTTTTTTCAAATTTACCAAAAAATCATTTATACTTTTTCTTTAAATGAATGATTTATTCTCCATTTTCAAGAAAATAATGTAGTAAAATTACTTATTGAAAATTAATCTCTTTAACTCATCCCAATACATTGATTCAATTTCATCTTGCTGACTCATATTCTTGGTAAGATTCTACCATTTATTTTCTTCACCTTCCAAATGATAGACATAAAAAATTAATTTATCATGTTCC
This sequence comes from Viscum album, assembly GCA_963277665.1. Classification (NCBI taxonomy): domain Eukaryota; kingdom Viridiplantae; phylum Streptophyta; class Magnoliopsida; order Santalales; family Viscaceae; genus Viscum; species Viscum album. Next base: position 1,520,713,874 of record OY728133.1, on the reverse strand, counting down.
AAACAACATAGAACATAAAATATATTTTCAATGTTAATAATACAATACTCAACAACTAGTAGATAAAAATAAATACTTAAATTATGTTGATATTTCTTCATTATGGACTCAACATAATATTGTTCCCTTCTTTTATCATTTGGAAGTATGAAATGATTAATATCTTGTGTAAGTTGTGTTGAAATAAAAACATGATTTTTCATTCCTACTCCCATAACATTTAGTTTCTTAGGAGGAAAATCATTATATTATCTATAAAATTTATAATTAACTTGATTAATTTATCTTTTTTCCAATGACTAAAACCAAAATGAATAGTTTGAGAAACTCTAATAAATTTTGGAAACCCCATAGTTATAAAAATATCATTTTTAGGATATCTAAATCAGGACACATTAATTTTAATATATGGAACCTTTGATTTATCCTAGTTTATCCATGATCATTATCTATTAAAATCCTTTATAATGTTTCATAAATAAAATATCAGTTAATTGAAGTATATCCTCCCAGAGTATGAATCCAGGTGCACATTGAGGATCATTTTCATATAATATGTAATGATTGAGTCAATATAGATGTGCCTTTTTTAGAGTTATTACCCCTAGATACATCTATTCTCAAACCAAATCCACTTATAGTATCCATACATGGATGAATTTTTAGTAAAACCACATAATATCTTCCTTAACAAAACATTAGGATGTTATCTAATACATGGACTTATCCTAAGGTTTATCACAAATTTTTTCTCATCCTAGATTCCTAGGATTAACTAAACCTATCCTCTAATACTAACTAAAACTATTCAGGATTTTCATACCTAAATATTACATATTTCATGATGAATATTCAATACATTAAATAAAAGAAAGGATGGGAATCGTCAAAGTTTTTTATATTCAGATATAAGAAAAAAATTATTCTTATTAAGTGAAATTTCTTAAAAATATCCCCCAATAATTATCCCACATATTAATCTTATTATAAATATCATACATAATACCTTTATACATACTATGGGAAAGGAACAAAAATAAAGGGTGGGATCAAATCTTCTGTAGTGGTACTCAAGTAAGATATTAATGATCACATAATCATGACATGAAAATATGGGTATAACAACATGAAATTAAAAATTCAAAACCATACCCTTCATTTAAAATATCATAATCTTAAAATGTGGAAAAAATCATTGAATTTCATAAGACACGAATCATAAAGGAATCAATGAACATAGGCCATGAGGACATAACACAAGTATGAGACATGGAATCTTGGCATAAACATATGTATATAAAATCATTTCTGTTATATTCAAGGATCATTTATAGGGATATCATAGTGGAATTAATTCACTCCCGAAACCAATAATGTAGGCAATGTTCACTCACAATATTATCATAGTGGATAAAGTCCCTTAATAAATTGGGTTCATTCTCTATTCAATTCCTATTTATCTAATTAGATATCAATATTTACCAAATGTATTTTATGGAGATAAATGTAACACCTAATACATAATAAAAATCATACATTTTTGTGCCCTTAGATAATATAACAATAATAATAACATAACCCATGAAAATAAATGGGGTTAAAAGACATTTAATTACATAATAACCCATGAAAAAAAAGAGTTTCATAAACATTTCATCATAGAATAACTGATGGAAATGAAGTGGGATCCATATACATTTCATCATTTTATCATAGTAGAACCAATTAAAAAGGGATGGATTTTATAAAAATAATATCATCATGAACATAAAATTTTTATTGAAATAATAATAATGTTATCCTTGGATCATATCCTATATAAATAATATTTAAAATCAAGGGATTTCATATTATATAGAAAATAATTTTGAAATATCACTTCAAACATTTATTGAGGAAAATTTTTTTTTTCACTTTGAAAATCACTTTTTATAAAAACTAAAAATTCAAAAAACATTTTCAAACTCCATCTCTTTTAAAACATCCTTGGAAAATTATAATGGAATCTTTTAAGATCATTTAAAATATTACGTGAGGAAAATTCACTTCTCTATTTGAAACAAAATATTTAAAATATAGATATTTCATATATATTAAGTAAATAAATTTATTTGAAATTAAAACTCACAACTTGTTAATAAATTTTTAATTCATTGAGTAGTTATTCTGGTGGTAAATTCCATTCATGTTTTATATATTAATAAAAACACATATTCCTTTCACATTATTGATAAAACATAAAAAATATCCTTATTTGGAAAATGAAAAGAATATTAATTTTCAACCATTTTATTAAATATCAAACAGAGGTAAAAATTTCCTTAAATAATAATTGGACTATACTACATGTTTAGTTTAAAACTTTTTTAGAAAACATGGATATGAAAAAAAATATTTTTTCGATAGACGTGAGAAGTAAGGTTGATTTTATTTAAAAATATTATTTTTGTCTTCTGAGTAATTAAATTGAGGAAAATTAAATAAAGGAATTTTTTATCAATATATAATCATAAGAGAATAAAATTACTTTAAATTATTGAGAGGTAGACCATGAAATTTCATTATTGGAAACTTAATCATAGATAATCCCAATAAATAATGAGATTGTAATATATAACCCCTACTGATTATATTTGTTTTTAATCATAAACCCCATGAAAGATATATACTAAAATGTATATATAAATATCCATTATTTTTTTGATAATAATAAAAAAAACAAGATTCACAGGTAGAATATATATCACACAAAAGTAATAAGTGGTGAATATCTCATGTATCAAATAGATATAAAAAGTTATATAAAAATTCCTTACCTCGAGTTTTTTTATCCCCAAAATTACTCCATCCTCGTATATAAAAAGTATAAATTTATTATATATATATTAAATAATAATAATAATACAAACAATGTCATATATGATCCTCTTATATTGCTTTAACATCCTTTTATTAATATTCATGTCCTAAAGTCATCATTTATAGTTGTTAACTATTTCATTTTTCATGAGGTATTCGGTTCAGTAGTACTAATCAATATAATTTGACCAAAATTACATTATATAATGATATTTAAGCATGAAATTAATATTATATATTTTCATTATATATATATTTAAATTCATTAATTAATGTTAGATATATAAAACTGAAATGCATTATTTATGGAGTCGGTAGGTTGTGCATAAGCATCAATGTTGTTTTCATATTTAGAAGGATAGAATGAAAATAACATTACATTTATATAATCCTTATTATTTAATATATATCATATATTATTTTTAAATTAATATTTATTAACTTTGATGTAAAATTTTAGTGATAATGAATCACATATCTTTATGAGGTGGTAGTCCTCCAAACACATGAGTGACATTATTGTATCCCCACATAATGGAATGTAAAAATTTATATGTGAAATTATATTTCTAGATGTAAAATAATGTTAAAAATATCATATTAATATATTAAATCCATCATTATATCCAACTATGTGAGGCGATGGTGGAAAACTAATTACGTTGATTCGTGAGGTGGTAGTTTGTCGTATACACGATACACATTTTCATTCACCATTTGATGGAAGAGGAAATAGATATGGGTCTTTCACTTATTAGATAAACTTTTAAGTAAATTTAATACATTTATTTTATTATAAGTAAATGGGTGAATGATAATTTTATATATTTGGATGAAGAAATAAAATGATAATTGATGGTTAAGATCATTACTTATTCTTCAAAGAACCTCTTTGTGTTTATACCTAAAAACATTTTAGGTGGGTTTCCTAATCAAACCAATGCCACTGAGTTGTGGGAAGTGAAGTTTTTAATGGATTTTATATTCCTTGGATTAAAAAAGGAACTTGGATTATGGGGAGGAGAGGAGGGCTAGTCCTATTATAACCTTGGAAATGATTCAACTTGGATACTACCTAGAAATTTCTCAAAAGACTGAAAAATGATAAAGTAATTCCTAAGAAAAAAAATAAAAATGAACATATATTATTACTTTATAAGGATGATATTAAAATATGATTTTGATAAGTTTTACTATAAAATATACCCTTATATATTTGGTTTAACCCCCGGTGAACCCGTTTAAACTTGACCGATATAATTAATTTTTATTACATTCAATATTCATTTTGGTAAAAAATTAAGATTAAATAATTATATAATATTAATTATTATGATTCCAAATATTTAATCCATTTTAATTTTTTCAATTTACCAAATTTAAAAAATTTAATTTTAAATTAAACCCACAGACAAGAAAAAAATAAGTTTTCAGAAAAGAAAATACTCATCAGTTAAAAAAATTAAGGTCAAAATTCAATATTAAATTGATTTCAATAAATCTTTTTGAATAAATATATATATCATTAAAAAAACTATATTTTAAATCCATATTAATAAAATTTTTATGTTTTTAAATTCTTTAAGAAAAAGAAAATTTTTAATAAAAACACGTATTCTTCAATATTATCTAAAAAAATTATATTTCTAAGAAATTATCAGAAACGAATTCTTTGAAAATTTCAAAATTTTAATTTAAAAATTAGGTTTATTTTATAAATTTTACAGAAAAATATTTTCATATAATTTTCCAAGTTGAAATTAAATTGTTATAAAAACAGTTTTTGTTTTACATTTTCTTTAATTTCAATTAATTTATTATTGTCATTTATCATTAACAGATAACAAAATAATTCATTTTATAAATGGATATAATTTTTCTTAATTTCTTTAATCCTATTCATATCCATAATTTCAATGGCTAGCTAAAAATAAATATAAATATTTTGATATAATATATCGTAGATCATTAAAACTCAGGGTTTCATGTAACACATGCTATAAAAGAATTTAATTAATTTAAAAATTAATAATTCATAAAAACATGGGGAGTTACAAATATGGATACTAGATATTTTACCTTTTATATTCAAATTCAAAAAAAATTAGTTGGAGAGATGGGATTATTTACTTCCATGTATAAGGATTCATGAAATGTATAAAAGAACATGAAATAAAAACTAATACCCCTTTCTTGGGTAGGGTTTTAACATTATAGATGAAAAAATAGCATTTTGGTTATTATGAATTATTATAAACATGTCAATGTACCAATAAATTATATTTTCTTAGACTGTAAAAATGTATATTCCTCATTATCGAAGTAGAAAATATAAATAAGGATATCAGGGTAAATAAGATCTCACTCTATTTGAAATGTGACTTGAGAATGGGTAATCATCATATCGTAGTTTCTTTTTGTTATAATTATTTTATTAAAAATTTCAAGGGTTAAGGACCCTCTTTATATTATCTTTTTAGGTGAACAATAGTCTCTCACTAAAACTATATAATTGTCAAATAAATAAACTACACACTAAAACCATAGAGGTACATCTAGGGAAAGGATTGTAAAGTAGGCTTGGGTAATGATGTAGCACACATGGATAGTTGTAATATATAGTAATAATCAAGAATCATCCAATCTTTACACATGATCAACACTTAAAACATATTGTTATATGACTTTTTTGTGTATGATGTTTTTGAAATCCATGCCATAGAAAGCACACTCGATGTAAAAAATATAAATATAGGTGATCATATAGAGGTTCTACATGATAAATGACACACAACAAGGTTAGAAAGGAATGAATCAAGAGAAGGTAATGAGAATTATTTACAATCTAGAAGATCCAGGATAGGTGGATGAGCTAATCGAGAATCCCACATGAGATAAAAATTGCCCAATAAAAACTAATTTTGAAAATTATATATTCAAAATATAGTTTTAAAAAAAATTAATATAAATTAAAATCTATTATATCATGTCAAATTCCAATGCATATACACATTAAATTTATTTTCAATTTATAGATGATTAAAATTAAAATTCTCGATCTTAGTAGTTAAATTCAGAATCAAACATAATAAAAAAAACAAGGAAATATGACTTCATATGCCATATATTACAAATTTATGTTTATTATATTGAACGGAATACCTTTAATTTAAACTAAAAATAGGGGTTTTCAAATACCATTGTTAATATATTTTCTATATGGATATTATTAACTAAACACAATATATTCATTAAACATATTTCATTAATTAATATCATGAAACGTTTATTGTCATATTGTGAAATAAACTGAAATATAAACCAAAAACATTAAACACAAAATGTAATGAATCACATTTCTAAAAGTAAAAAATTTAATTTTATTTTTAGAACTAAGTTTTCCAAATAAATAAAGTTTAATTAATTGTTTCACATCAACCTTTTGTGTTAAAATTATATCTAATATCAAAAAAATATTTTTTTAATAAATATAATATATTCCATTTTTTATAAACTTGTTCCTTCACTCAATTGTAACATTTTAAAAAATAAAACATAATATTTTAGAAAACTAAAATAATTAGAAATAAATTATAATAGAAAAAATTATTATGAAAACTAGAATGGAGTAATCATAAAGTTTGAAAACCCATACGAGGGTAAGAGACCATAGAACCCATAACCTACCCATATTTCCTTGGGATATACATTTATATTAATATTGATGAATTTATTAATTTTAAGGCTTTTTTCACTTTTGGAAATAATTATCAATTAAATAATTTTATTTTATCATCTTAAAAAGTATTTGAATAATAGTTAACTAAATATTTAATATAATATATATCATGTTTAAAGAAAACATTACTTAGGACCATTATTTATAAGGGAGAAAAAATGAGTGGTTTTATAGACTTTTAAATACTATTTTATTTTCTATTTATATATACATTTTGTATATATTTCTATAAAAATTAATCATTCAAAAAATAACTCTATATGTATTTTATTGAAAAAAAATTAATTTGTATTAAATTTAAACTGAAATTAATTTCATGATATTCTTCTTAAAAATATTTAAAAAACATGAGAGAACATAAATTTAAAATAAGTTATAAATTGTATCTAAAGTATATTAATTTATCATCATTGATGTTAATTAATTCAAAAGATTAAACTTTAGTATGATTCAAATAATTAGTTAGATTGGTGACTTTTATTGCGTCACATTCAACATAATGTTTTTAACAGACTTATCCTTTCATCACTTACTCCACCGGTTTTCTATATTTTGTTTTGTGGATGGATGTGAGAAATCCTTCCAAATATCAACATGATATTTCATAAGATAAATGAGATAATATTTATATTTTAAAATAATGTTGAATTATTATGATGTTTATTTCTTATTTATTTAGAACTATTTACTAAATCATTTTTCAAAAATAAGTTAATACGCATTAAGCGATATATATTAATAAAATTAAACCAATTTTAATTTTTGAAATTTGAAATTATTGATTGAATTTCCTAATGGGTTTTGATGAATTGTGTTTTTGTTATTCTTAATGATAAGTAAATTCAATACATAATAAGATAATCTTTTATTCAATGTAGATAAATGCCAATATTTTAAGAGTTTAATTGAAAGGACTGATATAATGGGTGAAGAGATTGAAGTGCCCATTTTTTATGATATTTTCCAAGAAAAGGGGATATTGATGAACTAATTATAGATTAGTTTGGGATATATATTGAGGATTATATAAATAATTACTTTGTTTATGGAATGGTTATTTTCTTATAAAGGGTGTTATGACACATTAGAAAGAGGTTACTATGAAATATTCTAGGTTTTTTATACATTAAAAGAAGCTATTATAATGAATAAGTATGATAATAATGTTATGTGTTTCTATCCCTAGGTTTTTTTGAATAATAACGATGTAAAATTTTCACTAAAATGAAGATTGAGATATGAAGTTTTTTAGTTTAGGCTAGTGAATATTTTCTATAATTTATTAAATTGATCAATGTTGAAAAAATATAATGTGTTTGAGCTGAGAATTGTGGTAATAAATATACATTGAAAAAATATAGATGAGTCTTCATATGGTGAAAATGATTTATTAATTTTTTTAATAGTTATTTTTAGAGGTTTTATGCATTAAAAATTATATAATATTTTTTCAATGAGTTGATAAACAGAGTAATGGTTTTAAGGTTTCAAGATAAAAGGTTTTGAAAATATTTCAAAATCATGTATATTGTATGAGTAATCATTAATTTATTCTGAGTACATAACATTAGATTTTTACGTGTTTAAGAGTGATATAGAACTTCCACAATGTATGTCTTAATAACTCTAATAATATGTAAGAGTAAAATTGAACCTCAATAATTATTCCATAATTACATAAAAGCTACATAAGAGTATATTAGAAACATCATATGGTATATAAGAATAAAAATTAGGTTGTAAAAGAGTATATGGTGTTGCGAAGGGATTGTATATGAGTAACACAATAGTTCTAATAGAAATATAAGAGTAACCAAACACTCATGTGAGAATACAATGAGCTTGTATAAAAACATATAATGTGTTAAATTCTCACATAATCGTAAATTTTCATCATATATGAATAAGTTAATCTCATTAAAAGATTTTTAAGAATAAATATTTATAATATAAGAATAATAAATTTGAAAAAATGAAATGTTTTTTTAGAATATTAAATCTTATATTTTTTGAAGAATTGTATTAGAAGTTTTAAATGATATGCTTTTTGTTATTATTCATGGATTATAGATCACTATGATTAAAAAAATCTTCATTCAAGATGATTGGTCTTCAAGAAGATTTTATCATGATGTATGTATCATTATTTTGATAGATTTCTGGTTGAATTATAATTGAATTATAGGATGTTGTTCTTCCTTAATAATTGGTTATGAGAATTTGAAAACTCACAGAAATATGAAGGAATATTTAAAATCACTGCATCTAGAGTTACGATGCCACGACAATATTACATCAAATAAACAATTATTATAGAATGGGAAAAAAATTTGGTTTTTATAGATATATAGGAATGAAATTTTATATATTATAAATATTTAAATGAGTAATTTTATTGAATAATAAATGAGATGACTAGGAAGATCATCGCTGGAAGATTTCTCAAGGTATCTCTAACTAGTAGATTTTAGGAGAATTAAAGTGAGTTATTTGAGAATATCCTTGTATGATATTAATAAAAAAATATACATACATATTTTAAAAGTGAATCTATTTAATTATTAGAGGATCATTTTTTGAAGAAAATAACAAATAATTCTAATATTATTTTCATGATGCTAAGATTAAATGAGAACTCTATATTTACTTTATATAATATTTTCCTCATGATTTTTTGATGAGATATAATTTAAGATGAGTTTATGAAGATGATAATAAAGGAATTATATTTTATATCATGTTTTATATCATAAGTCTTGAATAAAATATAATAAAACAATGTTATGGTATAATACCTTAAGTATTGAAGAAGAAACAAATTAGACAAAAAAAGAGATGATATCAACATTTAATCACTTCTACTGATTATTATCATCTATCTTGATGAGTGTTGATTTAGTTCATTATCATTGTAAGGATTAATTATAGAAATTAGGAATAAAAACATCTTTTCTTGTTTCTATAAAATCATTGATCATTTTGAGTTTTGAGAAAAGGATGATGAGCTTGATGCTTTAGTTATTTATCATTTGGTACTTGAAGCCCTAAAGTTGAGGAAGGATAACAACTATTGATGTGGGTGTATAGTTATAATAATCTAGGTAAATATATAATAAAAAGTTTTCATATATTTTTATACTTATTAATTATAAATATTCATTATAACAATATTATGAAAATTTAAATTAATACAGAATCTATGTTCGATAGCATTTAGGACACACGAAACCAGTTTAAACAAACCATCAAATAATATTATTTTAAATATATTCTTTATAAACTCACCATTATAATAGAGGGTATGAATAGTATTGGCTAATTTATGAAATATATGAAAATTTCCTAATCAATATAAATATATTGAAAAATTATTAGTAAATAATCACTAAATTTGTTGTTATGACATTTTATTCATCAAAAATATGTTTTCTTAAAAAAATGATTTTTACTCCTTGTTGGGAGAAAATATTATAATGAAATTGTATAATTTTTATAAAATTTATTTTCTAAAAATAAAATAATTTTTTGAAATAATCATATCAAAATTAAATTAGGGTAAATTTTTTGGGATTTTTTCAGAAAATAATAGTTTTTTATTGAATTGTGAAAATACATATTTTGTAAAACTATCATTTATTTTCAATAAATTATGTAATATAAAAGTTAATTATTAATTTAAATTGATTTAATGTAACATAATTATTATATAGTTATATTTAATATAATTAATTACTTTTTTAATCAAATTTTTAATGTATTTTAGTATATGTTTATTTTTGGGTTTAAAATCGATTTGGTTTTTTTATTTCTAAAAAATGTTTTAAAGTGAACAATGTTTCACCATCTTCAATAATTAAAAATATGTGGAATTATTTATTTTTAATTTAATGATTATTTATATATAATTATTAATTTAAATTCCCATAATTATTATTACTAGTTGGAGAGGTAGTATAAAATCATCTTATGATTGAAAAATACAGTTTTTGAAAAACTTCTTTTTCAACGCATCTGTGGGTTTAATTTTAAATTATATTTTTCTAATTATATGAATTTAATTTGATTAAATGAATTAAATATTTTTATTAATAATAATTAATATCATCTAAAAAGGCCAACTAGATTTTTTACAATAATGAATTATGAAATCAATAAAAATCACTTACCACTTTTAAAGTGAAAATGGGTTTATCGAGGATTAAACTAAAAATATAAGGGTTAAAATCACCTAATAAACTTATCCAAATATTATTTTAGGGTAATATTTAGACCTTATAATGTTTTAGTCTCGATAATATTTAAATCTGAAACATTTTTCAATTTAAAAACAAGGCTAAACCTTTTTCTTTAAAAAATTACAGTCGTATCAATCACCTCAATTATAAAAGGACACCGCCTCTCCTTTCTTCTTCACCCCATAAAACCATTTTGGTTGGTATTACATGAAAAAAAACTTCCTTAATTCCATACCCATGTTTGAGTGTCCTTTTCTTATCATAAACCCATCCTAATCAAGCTTTTGGTGCAAACCTAAGGAGGTTGTCTTATGTAGAGGTATTGCGATTAACTGAGGATTTTTATTTTATTTCTTCTCACACCTCCATAAAATATTCCTTAACCAGGTTGATATAAAAATTTAAGTGTATCCCATATTATTTAATGTTACTATTTTAATTTAAAAACTTAAATAAACCTCCTCTTCTATAAAATGGTAAATGAAACTGTTGATCGTGTGTACGGAGGACTACCGCCTCGAGAACTAATGTAGTTCATTTTTTATCATCACCTATCACAGCTAGTTAAAATGATAGATTTAAAGTTTATATATTATTTTTAGGAAATAATTATACTTTTTAAATTATTATATCTCATATAACTTTTTTGAATTTCTATTTTATATGGTATATAGTTATGTCGCCTGTGTCTATAATGAATTACCGCCTCGCGGTGTGATGTGATTCATTTTTCACTAACGCTTTACATAGAATGTAATAAGGATAAATTTAATTAATATATGTGACATAATTATGATTTTAATTAATTATATTTAATTATTAAAAAACAATATCATTTTATTTCTTACCTTTTCACTTGGTGAAAAATGATAACATCTTTTGTGCTACGTGTGGATTACCACCTCCACAAAGTGATGTGATTATTTTTTCATCACCACATTACATAGAAAATATTTATAAGTATATTAAATGAAATCATATGGTAATTATGATATTATTATCCCTATTTTAAGATACAATAATACTTACCTTATTTCCATAATGTACAATGAAAAATGGAAAATTTTCTAATGATTATGTATGATCTATCATCTCCATGATCGCTATATAATTCATTTTTCATAGCAATATTTCATTATTTGTTTTTAGAAGTATAATTGATTTATAAAAAAATAATTAATTCATGATTTTGATTCTGGATTTATTTAATTAATGATAACTTTGACCATAGCTAACCTACCAATATCATTTTGGCTATATAATTTAAATATCGTTAAAACATGTGACATGATCTTAATTGATTAAGTAATAAAATATAACATGGTAGGAGATAAAATAAAATAAATAATAAACATGAAAAAAGTATTTAAGTAGGTAAATAATTAACATGATATTAGTATTTTGGAAGATAATGAACGTACATGATGAGCCAAACTCAAGGTAAGGGACTTTCTCTCAATCTCCTTTAATTGAGGCATATTTTGATGATATGGACATATCTTATATTATTAAATGTATATAAATTCCTTTTGACAAGTTAATCATGAATTTATTTAACCTCGTGATATTTAATGTTTTGTTAAATATTATTTTTTTAAAAGGAATTGTTTTACATATTTTGTATGGAATGATTTTAAAAAAATAGAAAAGGAATATTTTATTTTAACATATATGGTGACAATAAATTTTCTCACCCATATTAATGTTATTTTTTTCATTTACAAGATTTCAAGATTTATTCAATGAAACCACATATTTTCCCTTTTTGTGTATTTTAGTAGTAAAAATGTGTTTCTTAATTGAAATGGTATTAGTATATCAGAAACATTTTATTATATGGTTTTAAAAGTAATTTTTAATGGTATTTATGAAGAAAACATGAATGTATAAAATATTTTTATCTTGAAATGGTAAATGAGCATTTTTCATGATAAATGGGCAAGCTTTATGTATCTTATATAAAGTATTGAGCCCTGTTATAGCATACTAGTGATCCTGATATAGCATAGAGTTTGACAATTCCTAGATAGTTCTAAAATGCAATGGGTAATGTTCCTTATCTAGATAGGAATGGTGGAGGGAGTCACCTGTGGGTTTTTCCTATATATTTAATTGGGAACTTGTTATTTCTAACATATGTTTAAAATTGGTTATGAATGTGATGATATAAGTTTACAAAATTGGTTTTTATTTTCATGATATAGGTCTTAAAGGTTTACTTTGAGTAAAAATGAAGCATGTTTTTCATGTGGAAACGTTTTATTTCAAACTCTAAAAGAAATTTTAATATAAAGGAAAATATTAAATGGTTTTTCATATTTTAAAATACAGTAATTGATTTTTTCTTTTTTATGTCCGAAACTAATATTTGTGTTCTCATAACATGTTTTATGATTTTTTTTCATAGTGTTTTAAGATGGATAAGAACAATGAAGAAGAATTCTTCAAATGCATGAACATTTTTCATGAAAAAAAATCATGTTTATTTTAAAAGTATTATATGGTTAGAAGATATATATATTTATCAAAACATTCCAATTTTTATTTTAAAATTTTATTATATATGAGTGATGCACTAATTATTTGAAACTATATACTAGAAATGATCCTTTAAGTGTAATAGATTTAATTCTTGACTTAAAACTCAAGATTATATAATGTTTGAGGTTAGGTCCTTATAGTTTGTATTATAGGAAAGGTTTATATAAATTTGTATTTCAGGATAATATTATTATCATTACTTTGGATGTTTTTTATTACTTGGTAAAATTTCAATGATATAGAATTTAAATATTACCATGTTAAATCATCTAAACTATGTTTTTTCATAATGGTTTTCCATAGAGTAAATAAGGAAGCTATAGTAGGAAGTCACATAGAGGAAAATATCTTTCAAAATCAGCATCCGGGGATATTCATAATTAGAACTAAGAAATTTTTTATTGTGATGGTTAATTTGACATTAGATATAAATGGTTTTGGTATCCATGATAGAGAGTAGCCTATGTTACTAAGAGAAGCATGAAAATAGTGGATAATTTTATTTGAAAAAATATTACACAATTAATTAGAACCTTAGATATAGTGGTAGCCAAAGGATATATCAATATACTGGAGAAGATATTTAAAGTCCTGAAGTGTTTAAAAAACCCAAAGGTGACTAATTTTTTCTATCATATTTAAGGTGAAGTTGATTGATGGTGTTATTTAGTTAAGAATATCAGGGAGAAAGATGATTTTTATTCTATGTAATGAGACACAATTAATAAACTCTTTCGTGAGAAATATTTCACCAAGGTTATTTGGCTAATTATAAAGAAATGATTTTTAAAATTGAGTAAAAAAAGATAAAGATTTGTTGGTTGTATATGATGTATAATTCACAATTTCAATAATGTAAATGAATATTTTATTTAAGGCATTGATAATAAAATTAGTATATTTTAATTTGGATTGAAACCACGTTTCCAAAGATATGTTTCTACATGATAATTTAAATTTTTTGAGAAAGTTGTGTACTGTGTTAAGAATGTTGATATGAAGTTTTATAAAACTTATGTTCCTCAAGATGGAAACAGTAATAAATAGTCATTGTGGGTGGAAACTGAGAAAAAACTAGCTAATAAGTCTTGTGGTAAGACCACAAAATGTTCCAAGTGTGGTAACAAAATTTAACAAATGTTTTCTAGGTTATGGAAAGTGTTTCTGATGAGGTCAGTTTGTTCATAGGACTCATGATTGTAATGAAAATAGTCCTCAACAATCAAATTATAGGGTAAATGTTATCCACCCAATGATTATAAGTTTTAGTTTCAATGATTTAGTTCATTTTTTTACCACATGTCTAAATATAGTTATTAAGGATGGAAATAAACAAGACTAAAAGAAGAAAGGGGTGGAAAAAAATTTTGATATTAGTACGATAGATGTTGGGCCATTAAATGAAGTGGTGATAGTTATGTTACTTGTGTATTATAATTTTAACAATAACCTATTGGACTATAGATCTTCACATTCTTTCATTTCTAAAAAATTCCCAAGAATAATGGAAATATCATCTCATGAAAGAATATAGAACTTTTGGTGAAAACTCTCATTAGAAGTATTAAATTGATAAATATTTATTAAGACCTTACTATTGTTATTAGTGGGACAGTTTATCCTAAAAATATAGTTGAACTATCCAATATGGGTTTTTATTATATTCTTGGTATGAATTGTATTCCATCATCTCATGCTAAGATAGATAATAGAGCCAAGAAAGTTTCATTAAATTATTTAATACATTTTATAACATACTACAATGATGTGAAATTGATTAGAGATAAAAGTGAAATTTACCAAGAACATATTGTTGAAAATAAAGAAACTATTTATATTATTGATGTACTACTAGGGAAAGAATTCAAGGATGTACTTCTTGATGATTTTCCTAGGGATATTCCAGATCAGGAGGTTGAATTTACTGTTGACTTATTCTATGATGCTAAGCTTATTTCAAAACCCTTGTTGAATGGCTCAGGTGGAACTTTTATAATAAAAAATGAAATTGTATGAGTTTTTAGATAATTGTTTCATTTTACCTATCACCTCACTAGAGGGTGATAATGTTTTATTTGTGAAACATAATGATGGTTCAATGAGACTTTTTGTTGATTATAGAGCCTTCAATAACATCACTGTTAATAACAAGTATCATTTTCATCATATCCATGATTTTTTTATCATCTATTTGGAGAACCATATTTTTCAAATGTTGATCTTAAGTTACGGTATCATCAGTTGAATGTGAAGGAGTCATATATTTCAAAGACTTTATTTCATACTAGATATGCGCATTATGAGATTGTAGTTATGCCATTTAGGTTATCTAATGCACTTGATGTATTTATGGATATTATGAATAGAGTATTTTAATAGTTATTAGATAAGTTTTTGGTTGTGTTTAATGATTATATATTGGTATATTATAAAATATAGGATGAACATGAAATACATATAAGGATTTTTTTCAAAACTCAAAAGAAAAGAAACTATATGGAAAATTCATTATGTATGAATTTTGGTGGAAACAAATTTATTTCCTTAGAAATATTATTTATAAAGATAGAATATCTTTTTACCCAACTAAATCATAAGTTGATGAGGATTTTCCATGTCCAAAAATGTCATATATATTCAATGTTTTCTTGGTTTATTGGGTTAATACTAGTGGTTTGTCAAAAATTAGAATGGTTATCTATCCTACTAACTAAGTTAACACAAAATAGAGATATTTTTATCTAGAAAAAATATTATGATGTTTTATTTAAATAACTAAAGAGTATATTAGTGGATGCTCTAATTTTGGACCTTCTTCCAGAAATGGTGAATTTTTCATCGATAATGATATTTCGATGTAGGGACTCGGTTGAGTATTGATATAGAATGATTAGTTAATTTATTATTCATCAAGTTAGCTAAAACATCATGATTTAAAATACATACACATGATATAGAATTTGGTACTATGGGTTTTGATTTAAAAATATTAATGCACCATTTTTATAGAATAATGTGCGAAATATATACTTATCATAAATGTTTGAAGTAAAAAAATCACTCTGAATGAATTGAATATGAGTCAAATAAGAGGAACGGGATTGATAAATGATTATGAATACATAATTTTTTATCATACTTTAAAGTAAAAAAGGTATTTTATGACTTATGTAGGAAAAATAATGAATCATTACCAATGTTACATTTGGATCATAATCTTTTTTGTTAATGCTTTAATGATTTTTTTCCTATAAGTCGTTGATGTAGAAACAACCTCTATTTTGTTTCAGGTTTTAGTGAAATAAAATTTGTCAAAAATAATTAAGAAACATAATAAGATGGATAATTATTTTTAGTAAAAGGTATAATTCATTAATAAGGTTAAGTTTCCTAACTTTAATGTTGAAGAAAAAGGTATTACAATATTTGAAAAAAAGTAATGCATGCTTTGTGAATCTGAGTTGAGGGGAGAGTTTTTGAGGTAAACCTGTAGTTATCTATTTTCTAATTATCCTAGAATAACTAAGATATATCAAGACATTCAGGGGTATTATTGGTAGGATGGTTTTAAAATATATTTTAATGAATTTACAAATATATATTTGAATTTTCAATAGGTTAAGGAAGAATAAAAATTTCGTAATTGGATGCTCAATCCTTTTTCAGTATTGGTTTGTAAATGGAAAAATATATCAATGCATTACCTAGTGGTATTACAAATGACTTATCAAGGTACAAATGTGATTTGGTTTATTTTTTATTGACTGACTAAATCTACACATTCCATTCATAATAAAGATACTATGTATTGAGATCAACTTTCTCAGCTATACCTTATGGAGATAATCATAATACATTGATTTCCTCTCCGTATTATCTCTGATCGTGATCTAATATTTTATTTATAATTTTTGTAAATGACTTCATAAGTTATTGGGTATTGTATAAAATATATGTATGACTTTATATCATTAATCAAATGTAAATTCAGAGTCAAAAAATTCAGACCTTTGAGGAGATGATTCATTCTTGTTCAATATTTACCAAGTGGGGTTCAACATCATTCTTTGGCTGATATCTCTTTTAAAAAAATTCATTCCATTATATGAATATAGCCTTCCGAATAATTTTGTGGAAATTTGTGTCAGAATCTTGTTTTTTAGCATGAAGTAGCTGAAAAAATATTTATGGGACAAGAAAGTAGTAAAAGAAATGGTTGAGAATGTGAAGATAATTCAACCACACATGAAGAAAGTTAAGAATAAATATAAAATATATGTAGATAATTAGAGGAAAGATCTTTACTTATGTGATCATTAATTTCTTAATGTTTATCCATATTAATTTTCATAAAAGGGGTATGATAAGTCTATAGTTCATTGAACTATATTAAATCTTAGAGAAAGTTGGATTAGTATACTACCAAGTGGCTTTTCCTTCATTTTTATCACTGTTACCTAATTTATTTCATGTTGCAATAATAAGGAAGTATTTTCCATATTCTTCTTATGTTTTGAGCCATAAAGTATTTTAGTTGGAAGAGAACCTTTCTTATGAGGAAAAACCAGTTTGGATTCTTGACTATAGAGAAAATGTTTTCAGGAACAAAGTAATTCACCATTTTACTATTTTATAAAAAAATAATATTTTTAATGAAGAAACATGGTAATCTTAAAATTCTACAAGGGAAATATATTCCCCCTAAATTAATAAGTGAATAAAATTGCAAAAATGTAACTTCCAAAAGGGGGAAGAATGTGACATATTGTGTAATGATAGAAAAAATCATTTTCCTATTAATTTTTATTTATGAATTATATAGTTATATTTATTATAAAAATATTATCTACTTTTAAATTAAAAGGGAAACTGTGTTTGATAATGTATATTGTATGCAACAATGATCTTAAAAGAACTGTGAAATAATATTATTTAAAATATGACCATTATAACCTAACTATTATATTGGCAGGTATACATATTATTAAATACTTGATGAGATATATATAAATGTACTAATTTGAATAAATTTTTAAAAAAATTATTAGTAAATAATATCTAATATTTTTCAATGATATTTTATTCATCAAAAATATATTTTTCTTTCAAAAAATATTTTTAATGAATTTTAGGAGAAAATATTATAATTAATTTCTAGAATTTTCTGGAAATTTATTTTCTAAAATTAACATAATTTTGAAAATTAAAAAATAAAAAATAATGTATGCTGAAATCTTTTTTTTTCAAAAAATATTGATTTTTCAATGAGTAGTGAAAGATACTAACTTTTTGTTAACAAATCATTTCATTTAAAAAAATTAGTAATTTAAAAGATACATTATTTTTGACATTGTTTTAAAGTAAAATAAATATAATTTAATTATATTCAATCCAATTAATTACTTTGGAATAATCTTTTTAATGTATTTTATGATAATTTTATTTTTGTGTTTAAAATTTGTTTTTTATTCTGAAAACTAATTTAATATACGTAGTTTCACCTTTTTAATTAGTTAATAAATCACATAATTAAGAATTATTTAAGTAAAATTTAAAGATTATTTATTAATAAATATGAATTTAAATTCATATAATTATTATTTTTATTTAGAGAGTCAATATAAAACCATATTATGCTTAAAAAATGCATTTCCTAAAAACTTCTTTTTCGTCATATTTGTGGGTTTAATTTTAAATTAAATTATTAAAATCATGTGATTTAAATTTTTTAAAATAGATTCCAAATTTAAAATTATTATAATTTATTTTATAAAATAATTTCAAATTAAAATTTTACCATAATTAATATTGAGATCAGTAAAAAAAATTATCGCAGTTAAGATGAAAACAGATTTAGTAGTGGTTAAACTAAAATGATAATGGTTGAAATGGCTGAAAAATTGTCCAAAAACTATTTCATTAACATATTTTGACCTTATTTTTTCTTTTTATTAATAATTATTCATTTATTTATCATTTTAATTATGAAAAAAATGGGTACACAATTTTATTTTCAAAATTTACAATTGTTCCACTCACATTAATTATAAAAGTCCACTCACAATCCCCTCCTATTATCACCATAAAATCATTTTTGTTAGCAAGTAAATTACCAAATAACATCCTTACTTCTTTTCCCACATACTATATTCCTTTTTAGATTATAAATCAATTTTATTAATGCTTTTTGTGGTAACCTAAATAGGTTGTCTGAACAAAAGGTATCTTACTTAGTTGGGTGTTTATATTTTTCTCCATCTTGAACCACATTAAAATATTATTCAATCAAGATGATATAACAGAATAATTATCTCACAGATAAGGTAATTTTAATAGGTTAATTTAATAAGTTAAATTTATATAACATTTCATCAAATGGGAAAAAATCATCGATTGTGTATATGGAAAACTACCGCCCCGTGAACTAATTTAGTTTTTTCATCAATGACTCTCATTGTTTGTTAAAATTATGTATATAAAGTATATATAAATTATTTTTTTTAAATTATTCTACTTTTATAATTATGATATCAAAAATAAATTTATAATTTCCATTTCATAGTGGATACGATAAAATTGCTCATGTGTACGGTGGAATACCACCTCGTGACTTGATGTGAATCATTTTTCACTAACTCCTTTAATGATAGGTATTAAGGATAGATTTTATGAATATATGTGACAATATTATGATATTAATTATATATTTATCATTATAAAATGATAATATATCATTTTATTTCTTTCCTTTTTACACATAAAAAAATGACAACATTGTCCATGGTATTTGTGGACTATTACCTCCACGATGCGATGTGATTCATTTTTCATCACCACATCACATGAAAGTTATATATAAGTACATTTAGTATCATTGAATTATTAAGCCTCAATATATTTAAAAAATTGTAATTTTATTCTTTCATGGGGAATACAATTTCAATGTTTCCAAAGTTATAGGGGTTTTCATTTTTAAAAAGTATTCTTTCAATGTTTCCCTTTTCTAAATTATTTTAATCCATGCCCATATTATTAAAATTGTTTTATAAGTGGTTTAATATGGAAATAAATATTTATAAGTGAAATGTTCTGTATATTTTACTTTATTTTAATGGGTTTTAATAGGAATATGTTTATGTGTATTATAGAACATTTAGAAAAAAAGAAAAAAGGAATGTTCTTTTTTAATCTATATAGAGAAATAATAATTTCCCATCACCATAACAGTAATTTTTTATTTCCTTTACTATATTTTATTATTTCTTAAAATAAAAACCATATTTTCACATTTTTGGTATTTAGGTGTTGTGAATGGTGTTTTTAAGAGGAAATAGTATTTATATATTAGAAATAATTTTTTATACGGGTTCAAACGTGTTTCTAAAAGGGTTTTATGTTGAATAATTATAAGAATAAAAAATTTTGTTCTTGAAATGGTACATGGTCATTTTACTACAAAAATGGGTGAGCCCCATTACAACTCACGGGTGAGCCCTATATAGATTGTATGATGGGTGTGCCTAGATTGTGTCAGGAAAGCCAGATATATCTTATATGCTGGATGAACCATGATAATTCTATAATGCATTGGTTAATATTCCTTTTATTGATATTCAAGAAAGAGGGAATTACTTGATGGTTTCTCCTAAGGATTAAACTAAGCTCTAGATATTTCTGACACGGGTTTAAAACGAGTTAGGAATATGGTGCTCTAAGAATACAAAAAAGGGTTTTTTATTTAATTTCTATGGGTTATAAATGGTTCATTAAGTAAAAATTGTGTGTGTTTTTTATGTGTAAATAATTTATTTAATACTCTAAAAGATCATTGAATATAAGGGTAAAAATTTAATGATTTTTCATGTTTTTCAATAGAATAACTGATTTCTTAGTTTTATGACCCTTATTAAGCTTTTTATGCTCATCCCACATTTTAATTTTTTTTTAACAGGGATTCAGGATGGGTAATAATAAAGAAAGAGTCATCTTTAAACTAATAAATATTTTACATGAAAATATTTAATGTTTTATTTTAAAAGTATTATATTTTGGGAAAATAGATATTATTCAGAAGTTACCACTTTGTATTATATTATTTTTATTATTGATTTATGGACTAATTATAGAAAAAAATAATCATGAAAAGATAATATAAATCAAATAGAATGAACTCATAACTAAAAAACCAAGATTATATAATGTTTTAGGTCAGTTCCTTATAAGTGTAGAGTATTTCTAAAGACCGTGTTTAAAAAAAGGAGTTGGAATGCCCTTTATAAGTAGATTAGATCTTTTATAAATAACATGTCAAGATATTTTAATGTTATTAGTAGATAATTTTTAGATTAAGTACGATACGTTCATCATTTTATTCAGTTTATGATACCAGTGAACTACTTGTGTATCATACTTTACCCGAACATAGTAAGGATGTTAATACTCACATCAGGGGGAAATATTGTGTGTTGTGCACTATTTATATTATATTTTTCATGTGGTGTGAATTTTTTGATTGATATATATAAGATATATTCATTATAATTTATTCATAAGCTCAAATAATTAAAGGGAATAAAATTTTCTAAATCATTAACCACATAGATTTTCCTCTCCCCAAATCTTATTGGGGTTTCATATAATCAGTTTCTAAAAATGTTTGGTTATATTGTTTCGTTATTCTCTTGATTAATCAAATATGAAGTTCATTTTTGAAGTTGTTTTTGATGTCCCTGTAAAAGAAAACAATAAGTTTATATCTATCAAGACATTTCATAACATGAATAAATGAGATGTTTTTAATATAATAAAAAATGCATCAATAAGAAACTAGAAAGAGGATTCACAATCAGATAAAGTTAAAAGTTTAAAAATTGATATTTATCAAATGATAATTATTTACATGAAGAATTAATTTCATGATAATATGAGTATGTTACTATTGAATCACTTAGTAATTTTCATTCCAAAAATAATGATTATTTGAATAGGATTCCTTTTGTTGTTTTGATATATATATTTTAGTTCATCAATAGTTTAGTAGAAGATAAAATAAAGTTAGAGATAGTTATAGACTCATTTAAAAAAGGAAACGAATAAGAATTTATTAATATGAAATAATATCATCAAATATGTGGAATCTAGGTGAAAAATTGTTTCTTGATAAATGAATACTCTCCATAAAAATAGAAGAATTGTAAAATGTAATTGATGAAAAAGTTGAGATAAATAATATATTTTGTGGTTAGGATCCACACATTAGAATAAATCATTTTTGTTAAGAATTATAAATTAGAGATCAAGGCTAAAATAGTGAAGTGGTAATATCTTAGAGTTCATATATATATCAAATATTTCAATTATAATTATTTTTATTTTACTTTTCATTTCAAGGAAGAAAACTTACATAATAATTTAACAGATAAATAATTGAATATGATAATGTAAAACAATTTCCATTTTATAATTAAAATTAAAAATAAATTAATAATATGCACTAATAATATTTAATTTTGAATAAAGTAAAAAATTAATATAGGTAAATGATATAACTAAGGTATTTAAATATCTTGTCCTTCTATAAAAATATTGTAATATATTATCCATTATATAAATATTTGGATATATTCATCAAATCATGAAATATTTTTTTTATAAATTCAAGAAGTGAAAATAGATTAATAAAACATCATACCTAAAAGTCTCCAACAAACATTACACCAATAAAAATCAATATTCCAATGGAAAATTTAGGATGACATCAAATCAATATACTTTATAAGAAAAAATATTTTAGAATTATAGTAAGGTATATATGTATTTTATTTATTATAATAAAATATTGTATATATAAATTATCATTATATAACCATCATTTGAATCTATCTAAAATATATATATCCTTCGTTGTGAAATATTAAAAATATAAAAAATTCCTATGAAATTAATTTAATAGAATAAAAATTTCTATCATTTAGAAATCATGTATTTATGGATTCTATTTATTAAATTTATATTGTTATCATTTATTATTTACTAAATTTAATTTTACAAAAAATTTGTATTTACCCTTTAATCATAATAAAAATTAACTTATATTTCTTAGAACAATAATTATTTCATAAAATAGTTTTCTGAAATATATTTTACCAAATTATTTCTTATTTAATTAATAATTTTTACATTTTTATAATAAAAATTTCATTTGATAATTCTGATAAAAATATACTTAATCTAAGATAATTCCGTAATAAATGTTACAAATTTTACATATAAGCATTGAAAATATAGAAATAGGTTATTATATAAAATTTTGATTTAATATTTGATTTCATGTCCGCCTCATGAAAAAAAATAAGTCGTTAAATATTATTTTTATACTAAAATTAAATTTTATGAGAAAATTATGGATTTAAAAAATATTTCATTTAATGATTAAATTATTTTTACTATATTTGTAGACTATTAAAACATTTTATGTGCATGTTTGGACATGCTAAAGCATCTATTTTAAAGGTAATCATGAGTATTATTTTCTAAAACTATTTTATAATTTTATAATTTTTTATTTTATTATTCCCTTCTCATATATAGAGTATATATTTTTTGTTATGGATATAATATTTGGTCAATAAATTCACTATAATTATAACATGATTGTTGGAATAGTAATGTATTTTTTTTAGTAATGTCAATCACACTAAATCTTTGTTAAGATGTCTTATTTAAAATATTAATTTAAAGTATCAAAAATATTAACATTTTAAAATAGACTAAATATTTTTATTCAATAAGTAGAAACTAGGAAGTGAGTAAAATATGTTAATTTTGGTAAAATAATGTAAAATACTATGAAAATGGTGAATTCTGATAACATACAATAAATAATATATCATGTATTAATATAATTATAACCAATATTTTTAAATTTAGTTATCATGTACTAATATTTGAACTATCCACTCTAATGTATAATTAGGGGATTTAGTTAGAAACTATTGGTGTAGTGATGTACTTATGTAATGGAAAATAAAAATTATCCATATTTTATTCCATGAAACTCCACTCACGACAAATATTAATACCCATTTCATATTGTCATTCCCCCACACCATGATATATGTTATCTATTCTTATATATCTCATAGAGTCTCCCTTATATCTCAATCATAAATCATGAAGTGTTTTGGTTGATAGAATTTTTATATCAGAATAAATAATCTTAAGTAATATAAGGATTTATATTCCTTGTTTTTATCTTTCCTATTGTAATTATTTTATAATATAGTATTTGAAACATAAATTTAATTTAATGAGATACATTTATTTAATTCACAATATCAAAATAAATTATATATTTTCCCTGAAATATTATCCAAAAACTCTTATAGAACCCTTTTTATAAGCTATCACCATGTTGATGTAATAGGTTTGGTTCATCTCCCATCCAATTCTTATTGAAATTATATTTTTTTAATATTTTTTAAAATAAAATTTCTTATTAATATGTGGTTTTAATATAGTGTTTTACTATAAACATAATTATATATTTATATATGTAATTCAACCACTCCCATTTTACACTTTTTATAAGTCATTGCTACACCAATGTTATGGTTTATATTTACTTATCTTTATTTAAAATTGTGATTATTTTATAGTAATAACTTTTAAAAATTTGTTTCATATAATAACATGATTCTATTTGTTGTATCTTATCATCCCGTAATTTCATTTTACAATTGATATAATTATGTCACGCTCATTTCACCCTTTTCATAAGTATTTATTATGATGATATGTTGGCCATTCTCCATTATCCTTTCAAATATTATTTACATTTCCATTATAGTATCAATTTATTTTTCCAATTTCCTATTCAAATAATTTTTTATTATCAATTTAATTGTTTTTCTTATTATATCTTATTTTTTTGATATCCCATTTTTTCACACAATATATTCTATTCATAAAATTTTTTGTGCCAAAAGTATCCCAATATGTATAAAATAGTTTAGTGTCTGATGATAAAAAACCAATATGTATATGATATATTTCTGGTATTATAGATATATAATTTATAAGATAAAGTAATTTCTTATCTAATATTGAAGGAGATGAATCTATTACAACCACTTTCATGTCTCATGCATAGATCCCGTGAAGTCTTTCATCAAGGAAATTATATATCCCTAATTTATATAAAATAAATGGGATTAATTTCCCCTTTTTTAGAGTATATTATCCATTATTAATTTGGAATGTTACCATTGAAAATAAATTTATTCTATTAACTAAAAACATTGATAATCTTAATATTTAAAAGTACCCAATAACTATAATTCCATATTCCTCACCTATTAAGGGTGGTTATTTGAACTTTTTTAATCCCTAATTTTTCATATTATATTTCAATGTAATTTAATATAAATACATATAAATTCATTTATTGGGGAAATATAATGAAGATACTATATAATATATTACATTATATATGAAAATATTATAAGATAAGCTCCATTGGGTAATTATGAAAAGTATTTATAATCTATTCATTATTAAATGTTATAAAATGTTCTTCTTATACACTTTTTTTATTTGATGGAATCCATTGGTATTTTATATGATAGGTGGATCTTGGAAGTATATATCTCCTAGGTACATTTGTTGGTCTCAGGAGATAACTAAGATAGGGTCTCAATAGCATCTTTTTCCTATATAAATGATATATTGGAACTATGCCTTAAAATTTTGTTTATGATGTCCAGTATCATGCATTCTCATCATTTCTGCCATTGTCATATCATTTAATTTTTCCAGGTGATAAATTATGTCATTTTTCATCTATGGATTATGTTATGTTTTTTTATTTATTGACATGGAAATATTTTTTAGTATATTATTTATGTATAGTATATTTTGTTAATATTCGATGTTAGCTTACATTGTACATTACCCCTTACTAAGCATTTAAGATCAAACATGAATTTTATTTCTAATGTACCTAGGTAATGAAGTGTAATTCAATGTACGATCACCACTATGGATAGTATTAAGGAATAATTAGTTTATACCAAAATGATCTAACACATCTTGTTTAAATATAATGTAATTTTTATGTATATTCTCCGTTAAGGACTACTAAATATTGAGCTTCAGAATGGAATCTCATTTAATATAATTTCCATGAAATATATAACCCACCAAATCTAGGTGACCAAGGTTGGGGATTCTACAGTTGGTAATAGAGAAAGTATATTAGAAACCTTTAACACAACTATTTTATCTATTAAATAATTTTTAATATTGTAAATAATATTTGTTGAGTAAGGCATGGATTTAGTGTAACATTTTTAGCTAAATGGGGCCTAAGTATTGATATATTAAAAAAATTACATATGATGTATGACACACACAAACAATTTTTTATAAATAATGGAACAGACCTAAAAAAAGTCTTATATGAGAAAATAAAGACCAATGTTAATTATTAAATGTGGTTTTTATCCTTGTAGAGACATAAAGGCTAGTGAGTATTTGATGTCTCAATAGAGTGCAGTCACTTATGGATATTAAATAAAATAAATAAACTAATTAATTAATTAATTTTATAAATAATGACTAATACTATGAAACACTCTATTTATAATCATGTTGTGGAAAGCTATAGGGTTATCCACATAACCATATATATTGGAGGATATTCACCACAAGTATGAACTTCGGGTGTGATCGAGGAAATTTTTGGAGATGAAAATAAATTCACCCGATTCATAAATGGCCATACATGAAATAGTTGCATGATCCAACTTTTTTCAAATTTAATTTATGTATTAATTATTGTGATTTTATTTCCCTGTTCATTATTTTGGGTGATGAAAGAAAATTAATTCACATAATAATTAATTTATGGATCGTATATTGTTTTTTATTTATTCCCTCCTAAATATAGGAATTAATGGATTATTTTTACTATCCAATGAATTGTCGATTTTTTTTAGTAATGAATGATGTTTCGACAAAATGAATGGATAACACTCATTTATCACTTTCATTTTTCTGGGATTCCACCCTTTAATCAATGTGAACCCATCATCCGTGTTCACTTGAATTGTTTTTCAACCTATTTTAGGAACCATTTTCGTTACATGGAAAATCATGGGTTCCCCAAATTTTTTATATGAGTATAAAACCAAGGATTGTGCTATGTTATAGGATAAATTTTTGTGATGGAAACCCAAGGATGGATCAAAGATGTTGATGTTTTCGATCAAGTTCACAAATGATTATGAGAGGTGATGATGATCATTTTTTCAATGAAGAATGACAAGAATAAGAATTCCAACCAACCATGAAGATGGTCAACAAAATTCTAGGAATTTTTAGAAATAACCAATTTGGAATCAAAGAAAATGGTGATGAGAGAAGAGACACAAAAACAAAATAGAATTTCTTTGATAATCCACTCTACACGTCATGTATTCTTGAAGAACACATGATGTGTCGTAGCTAGGGATTACATGGAGAGTTAAATATCACATGGTGTAGAGTGGTGTGCATGACACATTGTGTGGACATTATGTGGATAGAATAGAATTTATAGAGATTACACACCCATGACGTAATGTTACCCACACACCATTGTATCAGGGAACACGCTATGTACCTCAGAAAGTGAACATGCATGGGAAGTCGACACATGGTTGAGTACCAGAACGACCTCTATTTTCCATATACAAAAATAAAACAGTGTGTATCTAAGGGAACATGCAATTTGAGATAGAATGATTTTATATATATCATACATAGTGAGACATGATGTATACCTTATTTTCACACACAACATACTCCTTCCTTTCAATATTAGATCCCTTAACCACTTTGATTCAATTCCTATTTTTGTGGGTATATTCCCCAAGTACCTCTTTATAAGGGTACTATGTGTAATACTATAATAATAATAGTATAAATGATCATATCTATGGGATAGTTCAAAATAGAGTAAGTTATCTTTCCACCTGACCCAAAAAATGTGATCCTCTATCTCATTCTTCCCAAGGATGGGTCTGGTATCCCTTATCTAACATTAAAGACATGTGGTACCCATACTAGTGGGTTTTCTTGAATAGGTTTAGTAATCCGCCATAGGCCTTGGGAATGATCCCCAACCAGTGTATTGATATCTATAGAGATCAATTTTTTATATTTTTATGGTAAGGCCCATTGAGTATGGCCTCTTATATGAGCACCATTATCATAAAAAGACATGATAAGTGACTTCTCTCAGATGAATACTTCCATAAATCCTCAAGTGTAATCCTTTTTCTAATAGTGAGGATATACCTGACATAGATACATAATTTTTTCCCTGATTATATATATATATTATCTATTTTATTATTCTTAAATTGTGATTTTCAGTTGAATCCTTCCTTGGTGTTTTTTATTTGTTGATTTTGGCATTTCCAATTGCGTCTGTTTAAACCCACCCATGTATAAGCTCCACCTACACATGTCATGTCCTATAGAAATGAAAGTCCATTCAATAGAGTTGTAGGTTGTCTAAGATTAGATGAATCATAGTTTTTCTAGATGAACTATGGATGGATCTTATTATTTCAGTTTAGTATCAATCCCCCTTTTATAGTTGGATGTACTATTTTATAACTTTTAGTGTGATTTTATTTTACCATTATTTCATTTTTGTACTCTTTTTTGTACTCTGATGTGGGAATTAATATTGTGCAATAATTTAAAACATTCATGTTTTAACTTTTCATTATTCTGGTCTATGGAGATATGCGTGTGTTTGGGGGTACATTATGATAAGGTCTCCCATGTGTAAAATAAGCATGTATGGGGCTGTTTGCCTAAACTTGGACTATTGGTGGTGGGATTAAGGTTTCATTATTGGCCCACTACTGGCCAAGAGAGCCATAGGTGTCCATTTTTTGATAGAGTGTTATCATAGAAGGTGATATTAGGATTTGATATTGGAGGTAGTTTAACTATGGGGATTGGTTTGGGAAATATTGAAATGGTGTTTTAAGTCTCTAGAGTTTGGATCTTAATGCCAGAAAAGTAGTGATGATGTGGATGCCAAAGTATTCATTCACCATGAATTTAATATACTTCTTGTAAATTTGGTACATGTAAGCATTGACTGGAGTGGAAATATTGGTACATTCGTCACATAGTAATGGGTTGTGGTTTTTATGTCCATTGATCGAGCTACCCATATTTTCTATTTGGGTCTTGGTGCATATTGACTATTCAATGATACCTCCATGATGATAGGAAATTAAGATTCCATATCATGATAATGAATATGATCAACTTTCAGATGAGGCTTTAGTTAAAAGACTTTTTAAGGAGGTGGTTCATCTATATGGATTGTAAATAGTACCTCCCCCCGTCGAGCAGCTGATTGTTCTCATAGTATTGACAGGTTATGTGAAAAGGCTAAGAAAACATTACAATTTCTATGCATAGAGAGAAATTAACTTTTGGGGTGAGACAAAAAACCCCAAGAAGAAAATTAATTTTTTGGGTGGTATATTGACTTTTCTTCCATTTAACAAATGGTGGTCCTAGCGGTGATCTTTCTCCATGGCCCTACAAAGAGACTGCAACACCCTTGGATTTTATAATATAAACATCAAATTCAATAGTGTGTATGAAACAAAACACAAAGTTTATAAGCAAATATAACATCCTGAGGCTTTATTATATACCTATTTTATAAATAAATTCAATCTCATTGATATCCTTCAATGCATGCAACACCATGTTTGAATGAAATATAATACTCTATTAAAATATTATTATTTAAATATTACCATTATAACCTACCATTATATTAGAATTATGAATATTAATAACTAAATTGAAAAATATATATATATATGGTTTACACATGTATAAATTAAATAAAATGGATATATATTTATTGGAAATAAAATTATCGCAATTTGAAAGAAAAAGAAATGTTTTCTGAAAAACTATATTTTTTTAAATGGTTTAGTCATGCTTTACACACAAAATATAAAATTAATTTTTAATAATTTTAGAAGTTTTATTTTAATAAATAAACCTAGTTTTTTAAATTATCATATAAAAATAATATTAGGGTTATTTTTTTGGAATTTTCAGAAATGATTCATTTTCCGATAAATAGTGAAACTGAATTTTAATTGAAAAATTTGTTTTTTTTAATTATTTATAAGGTTAAATTATATTTTTAATTAGTTTTAAATTAAAATTAGTTCAATTATATACAAATTAATCAAATTTAGGTCATTTGGATCATTGTAATATTGAGTGTGGGTGTAGAAACTTTGTAACCTTTGGACCATTTTTTCTTTGAAAACATACTTCCTCATCGCATCTATGGGATTAATTTTAAATTAAATTTTGTCAATTATATTAATTGTGTTTTTAAAAATGGATTAAATATTTTGAATTATAATAATTTATATTAATTAATAATTTTAATTTATATTTTTACCATAATTAATAGTAAAAACAATAAAACTTATTTACTCCGGTTAAGGTAAAAATTAATTTACTGGGGAATAAACTAAAAATATTGGGGTTAAAATGACCTAAAAATTATATTAAAAATATTTTATATCTATATTTGGAAATTATAAAGTCCATGTATATATAATAATCCATCTTGAACTCAATTTTTATTATGAAAAATGTTGTTACACCTTCTTCTTTTGAAATATTACAAGTGTTCCACTCACCTCAATTATAGAAATTCACCCCTTATCCTCTCTTATACACACAATTAAACCAATTTTTGGGATAATACCTACGAAAAGCACTGGAAAACTTCCCTAATATCATCATTGATTATTTATTTTGGGAATAATTCCAACCTAGGAATGACTTTCATGAAAACCTAAGGTGGTTATCTTAAGAAGAGGTGAAATTTTTCAACGATCATTTTTATTTTAATTCTTCGTAAAACTACTCAAATTATTTTTAAACCATGATTATATAATAAATATATTATATTCCATATAATTATATGTTTTTGTGTTAATTTAATTACCTACAACGATTTCCACTTTCATCAAATGGATTACTAAATAATCATTCATGTGTATGACGAACTACAGCCTCACAAACCGATGTCATTCGTTTTTCCATTACCACCTCTCACGGTTGGTATGGTGATGGATATAACGTATATATATATAATTTATAAAATAATTATACATATGGATTCATTATATCATATATAATTTTTTCTTTCCATTCTATAGGGGATATAATAACGTCACTCATGTGTGTGGTGAACTACCGCCTTGTGAAGAGTTTTCATTTGTCTTTCTTTAACGCTTTACATAGAAGGTGATGAGAATAATTTTAATGAATATATGTGATATAAATTAAGTAATTATGATATTTTTGACAAATTTATACTTCATAAATGATAATACATCATTTTATTTCTTATCTTTTCACTCATTTAAAGATGATAACATCGTTTGTGTATGTGTGGACTACCACCTTCACGAAGTGATGTGAATCGGTTTTCATCACCACACCACTTATATGATATATATAAGCGTATTTACGAAACTAATATGTTATTAATGGAATTATGATCATTATGGTATGATAAAATTTTATTTTCCTTATTTCAAAAATGAATTGTGAAAAATAGAAATGTTACTCAAACACATGTATGGCCTACCGTCTCCATGATCAGAACATACTTTATTTTTAATAACCATCTATCATGATTGGTTTTAAAATTATTATTTATTTATAAAATGGTAATTTATTATTATTATTGTTTATAATATTATTAAATAATTTCAAATTTGACCATATTCAACCAATTTATGTTTTTTTACACATATGACAAATGTCATTGAATCATTGGATGTAAACATAATTAAGTAAGTAATCATATATAACATGATAAAAAATGAAATTAAAGGAATTATAAGTTTGGAATTTTTTATTAATAAATTAAATAATTAATAGAACTATATTTTATAGAAATATAATGATTGTATATGATGATTCGGACTCATGGTGAGAGTTTATCATCTCACTTTTACTTCTATGATACATATGCCATATTACCCACTTATTTCTTTTTTATGGTGTTTATACTATCCTTTTTGTATGTTATATCATATATTAATTTATATTTACGGAATTTAATGTTTCACTTATAGTTATTTCCTTCATAGGGATTATGATACAATAGTTACCAATGTGGTAAAGTTTTTTTTTACAACCTCATCATTATTCATGATTGTTTTTATTTAAGTTTTGCTTGGCAGAATTATTTGAACTTTATAACTTAAAATATTTTATATTTTATTATCTTATGGATATTAGTGAACTTTTTCATTTAATAGTTACATTTTTTACACTCTTTGGTGCATAAAATGATTGAGAAATTTTTAAGAAAATCCCATATTATTTATTTCTTCTTCGGTTGAAAATATGTTTACATCAAAACCCATGTTTTATAAAAAAACTCAATTTTTTTAAATTTTAAAAATTATTTATTAAATAAATTATTACCCATTTTTACTTTTATTTTTTTAAATGTATATTCATTTCTTTTTCCAAAAAAATCATGTTTTTATTTTATCGAATATGTAAAAAGAAACATTTTTTTAACATACTCCACATGTAAAACTTTCTCACAATAATGACCACTCATTGTTTTAAATATTAATTAAAATATTTATAAGGTTATTTTCAATGAAAAGTGTTTTAAATTTTTTTTTAACTTTTAGTTTTAAAAGGTGATTTTTAAAATGAAATGGTTATTTTTTTCAATAATGTTTTTATATATATTTTTATTGTATTTATATACATAAATGACATCAACAATTTGTTTTACTTATGATACATTTGGGATATGTTGTATTTATATAATCATCATTATTTCATTGGATGACTAATTATCAGTTTAATTGAGGATGTATAATTTCATTACCATTCACCATTTTACTCTGAATGGTTTATGATTATGCTTATTGATTGGGATAAGTATTAATATTTTGAATGATAGTTTTCCAAACGGTGGTTTATATTTATTATGATTCACCCCTTTCATATGAGTAATTATTGGAATTTGTAAGTGATGGTTAGGGCCTGTTATAGCCCCTCTATTCATCATCAGGTCTTAAGAGAAAAACTAGTTTGGTTGTTGGTAGAGAACTTACCCATTTATGTATATATATATATATTGGAACAAAGCCTCATTAATATTATAGTTCATTGATCAAGGCCTTGATGATATATTTTAGATATCTGAAATTATGCATTCCATTATTATAAATTTAGTTACTGATTTTCCATATTATTATTCAATTAGTTAGAATATATGTCGTCATGTTTCAAGCTCATGTGATTATTTATTTAAAATTAATTCATAATATTGTATTCCTTCTATATTATAATCAAGTTATTAATTAAATGTAATGTGTTTCAATTATT
Source organism: Viscum album (assembly GCA_963277665.1). Lineage (NCBI taxonomy): Eukaryota > Viridiplantae > Streptophyta > Magnoliopsida > Santalales > Viscaceae > Viscum > Viscum album. Next base: position 1,520,680,022 of record OY728133.1, on the reverse strand, counting down.
TACCTTTCTATAATGATTATACATAATTTATTCATAGCATATATTGTACACTTACAACTTCTGAGTATCTAAGATCACCCTTTTATTATTTTTTATTTTCCATAGATATGAAGAAGAATTTTATGGTTGATATGTAGGGATACACTAAAAAAAATAATTGCATTTTCAAAGAACTTATTTTTTAATTTTATGTTTTAAAATCTAATGTGAATTTAAATTATGTATATAGTTTACAAAGAATACTAAACTACTTAATCCTTCATGATTTGATTCATTGTATCTTATGAAAATGTAACAAAGTAGACATTGGCTTTAGGCTATTAGGGTTTGGGTTATATAGTTGGTATTAGAGGAGTTTTAGTAAAAACCAAGGGAAATAGATTTAAGAAAACATAGATTATGGAACATAAACCTATGATATAATTTTTGGATAAGTATTTGAGAATAACTTAATCTTTTGGTAATGAAAAAAATATGTTGGTTTTCCTAGTAAATAAATACCTATATTGATATTATAAGTAGACATGGTTCTAGAATAAATTTACATAGGGTTAACAAAACTGAAAATTATGCATTGGGATTGACCCAGTTATCACTTAGTGCATGAAAATTGGCTTTATTACAGACCTAGTTTTACACTATTAGGGGAAAATTTTAGGATAAATAAAATTTTCTTTAAAAATCATTATGAACGAATCAAAAAAATGAATTCCCAAAGAAAATATGTTTTTGATTATGAGATTATATATGTTAATTGTTTCACTAGTTTTGGTATTATCCATTATGTTTTGTAATGTTAAAATCTAATCTAGTGTATGCCATTATATAGAAAAAGAACATAGTGGAAGGAATTGGAACCATATCAATGCACATACCCCATGTAGGGATTGATTTCTTGGGAAATATAATTAAAATATAGCTATATTTCGAGATAGTACTAATCAAATTATAACTGTATTGAGGTAGATGACTTGGGTTATGAGTAATAACATTTCCCATATAGATTAACATGTCGATCCACTATACAGTATAATACTATTAGACTATTTGATGTGTCAAAAATATCCATCATTCAATGGGACTATAAATCCATTTTTTGTTGAAAATTTGTTAAGTTTATTAGAGAATATATTTCTCACAATCGGAAGTAGTGAATGGGAGAATATTTTCATGTATTTTTATCTCCTCTCAATAGATGAAGATAAATGGTGGTCATAAATTCAAAACACTAAATATTATGAGTAATTATCAAGCATGTAGTAGAATGATTTAAAGGTAATCTTGTTGGAAAAATATTTTTCCTTGTGAGAAATGAGTTGATATGGAATGACAATTCTTTAGTCTAAGATAAAAGAACAAGAAAATGTTTCTATGTATGACACTAACTTTTTAAGTCCATAAAGGAATTTTATGGACTATATATGTAATCCAAAGAGAAATATTTTCAATTCAATTGATGAGATTAAGAAAATTATTAAAAGTGAACTAGTCTCTCAAACATTATCATCATATGAGGACATACTATAATGTGTTATCAATACAAAGAAATAATCATTCAAGTCTTATAGATTTGAAGGTAAAAAAGAGAAGAAGATGATAGAAGAGAAAAAATGGATAATGGGAGGAAGGGAAAGAGGGATTTTCTAAAATATGGCACATGTGGAAAGAAACACTCTGGAACATTCATAAAAGGGAAAGGATTACTCAATAAGTGTATATATAAAGGGAACATACTCATGATTTCAAGGTCAAGAAAGAATCTTATAATGTGAAATTCTTTAACTGAAGTAATATGGGGCACTGTGCAAATGTGTTCCCCCAGCGTCAAGAGAATATACCCCAAAAGAAGCTAAGGGGTCAAGCTAAATCTTATATTATTGATACAATTGAAGTGAAATGTTTACTATTCTTATGTATTTTTATCCCTAATATATGTTTTAAAAGTATTTTATTTATGATATTATGGTTATAAAAATTATGAAATGAATAAATATTGTACTACAATATTATTTATTAAATGATTTTAGAGCATAATTTAAATGGTATCGATGACCAACAAAAGTGATTTAGTGGTGATTTGAACCTATTTAATAAAACATGCTTAAGGTATCATAACCCTTAATATTTTACCAATATTGATATAATAATGTGATTTTTATGGGATTATGTTGGTGACAAGGAAATTTGTTATAGGTTTGATGGTTTATGTCACCTTTATAGGAATTTAATGTAAGAATTAATTTATAGAATATATTTGACAACTTTACAATATATTTTTGGGAGCATGAATGTTTTGATAAATGTTTTATGGTGATCAAGATATTCATATATTCCGAATGTAGCATTAAGATCCTTCATATATTGTCTACGAAATATAATGTTATATTACTAACCTTCCTTCTTAATTATAGTAGACATATTTTGAATGATCATTAAGGTTAAATATTTATTGGATGAATTAAGTTCAACTTAGGGAGCTATTGGATAACCTTTTCTAACCATTTTTTGGTTTTAGTAAAGATATGATAAATATCTTGTTACTCTTTTATGGATGTTAAGATCCATTAAAAGTTAATTTTAGTGCTTCATGAATAAGAATTTCATCATGGATATTCATTTCTTATAGTAAGAAATAGAGTAAAAATGATTAAAGAATAAAAGAAATATTAAATTATACCTATGAAATAGAATGATATCAACTAAGTATATATTCATTCGTTATTAGTATAGATGGTAAAATAATTATTCTAATTTAGAAAAATGATATTGAAAAAAAAATATTCTAATAACTTTATTTATATAAATTGATGATATTTTAAATAATTATAGATTTATGGTTTTGATTTCCCTAAAATTCTATTGTTTATTCACTTTCTTAGGATCAATGAACGTGATTACTCTCCATAATTATTTTCTCCTTTCTTCCATGTCTATATTCTCACTTTCTACCAATGTTCCCCTACATAGAAACCTAGTTCCCTATTATTTTATTTAACATTTGAACTTCCATTTATCTCTTATCAAGATGATTTTTTCCATGATGATGAATTTCATAAAGGGTATTATCAAGTTATATACGCTTTGTTGCTGAGATCATGATTAAATTAATAAGACATAATTTATTTAGTGGGTAAAATGTAACACGATGAGATTTTGAAATATGAACAACATATTCAATAGCATGTATAACATGGGAAACAAAACATATAAGATATTATAATTACCCAAGATATTATGATATATTTATTTTTTTAACAAAATTAATCTCTCTGATAGCTTATAGCATACACAACACCAGGTTTAAATGAAACACAATACTCGATTAAAATATTGTTACTTTAACATCACCATTACAACCTAGCCATTAAATTGGTGGTTATAAATACTACTACATAAATTAATAAAATTATACTATTTAAACATTAAAAAAATAAATTAAATATATTTCAATTTATTAGAGGTAAAATTATAACCATTTGAATGAAAAATAAGTTTTTCTGAAAAAATGGTATTTTTCTAAAAGATGGTTTAGTCGTGCTTAGCATACATAATTTAAAATTTATTTTTAAGAATTTTAAAAAAATTACATTCTAAAATAAACATTATTTTTTAAATAATAATATAAAAATTATATTAGGTTATATTTTCTATATTTTTCTAAAATGATTCTTTTTTAATGAATAGTGAAATGTACAGAATTTTAATTGAAAAATGACGTTTAATTTAAATTACTTATACTATTAAATTATATTTTTAATTGGTTTTAAATTAAAATTAGTTCAACTATATTTTAATTAATTAAATTTATGTTATTTTAATCTTTCTCATAATGAATTTTTATTTGAAGAGATTGTTAACTTTTGAAAAGTTTTTCTTTGAAAACCCTCTTTCTCATCACGGATACAAGATTAATTTTAAATTAAAATTTTACAACCCTGTGAATGGAATTTTGAAAAATGTATTAAATATTTTTAATAATAATAATTTATATTGTATAATAAGGTCAAATTAATTTTTTATAATAATTATTAGTAAAAAAACTAAAAAAAATATTTTTTGTGGTTAAGGTAAAAAATGATTAACCGAGGGGTTTAACAAAAAATATAAGGGATTAAATTAACTAAATACTTGTATAAAACAAATTATCTAGAAATATGACTATATTATCATGTCTATTTCTTATGGATAATCTATTTTGGAACCATGTGGAACGTGAATAATGTGGGTACACCTATTTCATTCAAAAAATTATAAGTGTGCCACTCACCTCACTTATAAAAGGCCACCCCCTCTCCTCTCTTCCTAACATATTCAAATCATTTTGGTTCTAAAAAATCCAAAAAAATCACATAAAAATCCATAATATCATTCTAGAAGCCTTATTTTGGGTATAAAGTCAACATTGAAAGGCTTTTGGTGAAAAACTAAGGTGATTACTGGAAGAAGAGGTAACATTTTTCAAAGAGCGTTTTTGTTTTATTTCTTCATCTGCCTCCTTAAATTATTATATAACCATGATTATATAATAAAATTAGTATATTAAATATAATAATACGATTTTATGATAAATTAATGACCTATATCCATCCTTAATTATATAAAATTAGTTATGAAATCATTATTCGTGTGTACAACATACTACTACCTCTTGAATTGATGACATTTGTTTTTCTATTACCACATCACAGGGTTGGGTATGATGAAATATTTAAATTATATATATATATATGATATTTATAACATTATTCTCAATCCATAGTTATTATATTATATATATGTGTGTATATATATATATATTATTTTCTATTCCGTAGGGGATACGATAATGTTTCTCAGGTTTACAGTGAACTACCACCTCATGAAGTGATACGATTTGTCTTTCACTAACACTTTACATAGAAGTTTATAAAGATATATTTAATGATTATATTAAATATAATTTAAATTATTATGATATTAATTAAATATATATCATTATTAAAATATAATATATCATTTTCGTTACTATCTTTTCTCTCTTTGAAATGTGATAACATAGTTTTTGTTTGTGTAGACTAATGCCTTTAAGAAGCGATTTAACTCTTTTTCAATCAACACACCACATGTATGTTATAAAATTATATTTAATGAAATAATATTTTATTCATGATATTATTTTCATTCTAAAAAAATAACATTTTACTTACCTTATTTCCATAATGATTGTCGAAAAATGGAAACGTTACTCAAGCATACGTACGACCTACCATCTTCATGATCGTAACATACTTCATTTTTCATAATTAAATTTCATGATTTTTTAGAAAGTATAACTGATGTATAGATATGACAATTATTTCATGATTATAATTCTATATATTTTTATCTAATTACCTCTTTGACTATTATCAACCTAACAAAGTCATTTATAACCCATAATCCGAATATCATCGAAACATTTGACTAAAAATTAATTGAAAAAGTAATCATATATAACATCATAATAAGTGAAATAAAAGGAATAATGATCTTGAAATTGGTTTTTATAAAAATAAATAATTAATATATGTTTATTATTCTTAAATATAAACAATGTATATGATGACTCAGACTCAAGTTAAAGATTTCTTATCTCACTTTTACTTCCATGAGACATGCCCAATATTCACAACTTATTTCTTTTGTGTGGTGTTTATAGAACCCTTTTTTATGTTATTTCACGAATTAATTCATCTTCATGGTCTTAATTATATATACTAATCTTTGGTGTATTTGGGATTATGTGTCACCACAATAGGCTTCCACGTCACCCCAAACTAGTTTCCCCCACTCCAAAATCCCGATTAACTCCATCATGATCGCAATAACCCCCACACTACCTCGTTTCATCACTCCTTATTAGGATTTCAGTTTCTTTATATCTTTCATATCATTCATGTTCCCCTTCCAACTATGATCATAGGTTTAAAAATCTATATTTACCTTTAATCATTTATTGTTCCCGCCTCCATGTTCGGCTACCTCTACTTCCTCAACTATTGTTGGTGCATTCAGCTTCTTCAGCTGCTTCTTCACCTTATCCATGTTAGCATGGTCTTTCTCCCTCACCCTATTTTCATCAGCCTTCTCCTCCTTCTATGCCTCTAGATATATCATATTCGGATCCTCCACCCCCTCCTATTAAATATTTGAGACCATAAATCGTAGTGGATTTCAATCTTCTTCAGGAAGATATTGTTGGCGTCCAGTCATGGTTCTTTCAAAAGCATGGTTGTTAGTGTCTCTCAATCTGGGGTCAAGGATCTCCGCATCAGCTAACGTCTTGGATTGGTAACCCATTTATTGGCTCTCTCTACCTCATCAAATACCCTATACATGTTCATCATATTTCATTCTTTTTAGGTTTATTTCTGGACAACATTATCAAGAAATAAATGATGGTCTCAAAATCCCATATCATGTGCTCAATATTTAATTATTTGAGCATCTTAATAAATATCATTTGATACTAAGATTTTAATATTTATTACATGATTTAGGTTCTTCCTTTTCAAAAAAATCTAGGTTCATTTTCTCTATAGAGACATACCCCCAAGAATAATGTCAGATTCAGGATTCGTCAGCAACACCTTCATCATCATAAAATGTAACTTTTGTGATATTTAACTCTGGTTACTTATGAAATAAAATCATTTATAAAACCTAGGATTATTTTTTCACCATCCTTAATGATTATCTACTTATCATATCAATTTATTTTTCAACAGAGAGCACCATGAACTGTTGTTGAGATTCCCCCATAATACTTCTTTGTATGTAATCTCATTAATCTGCTTATTTTTATGCAATTTTATAGATTTAACCATATTATTCATGTTTAGGAAAGTTCGATATCTCTCTAATTATCTTTGAATTCATGGATGATACTCTTATCCTTTTAATATATTCATTTCATTATTGGTCTAAGACAATATCATGTTTCATTTTTTTAGCCTCCTAGAGCCATTACAGTCTCATGGTCTATTATCGTCCCAATGACTAATCCATAACATAACTGTAACATCTTAGTTTATTGTTATTTATTGTGATTTTGTATATTCCATTGGTGGTTTAGGTTTTTCCATTATTATGGAGGATATATAACTCTTTCTTGTTTAGTTGCAGTAACCAGCATTACATCCATTTTTGTGGGAGCTCCATTATACAGAGTACTTAATTGATTATCATATCATAGTAATACTATTTCCCTATATTCTAATTTTTATTACTACTATACACTTATTATTTCCCTATTTATTTGATATATATTAACCATCATTATAATTTTTTTATGGGAGCTGCATTAAACCGAAATATTGTCACGAACCAGCCCGGGTCGACCCTGAACCGGTCACCCGAGCCGGTCCGCGGCAAGTCCCGAGGGGCGTTCCCGATCCCCCCGGGATGGCAACAAGTGTCGGGCGTTAAAATTTGATCGTTGGGAACGATTTCAGCCCAAAAAAACAGGATCGAAAGAAAGAATATAAACTAAACAAACTGAAAAACACTAAAGACATAAACAACTATACCACGACATACCTCCATGTGACCTCACGGGTCACCACCTAACTACAACCAACGTCGCTCCCACACTGAGCGACTCAAGCAGGAGAACCTGAACACAAGGAACCTGTAACTGAAAAAGGTAAAAGATAGGCGTGAGCACAAAAGTACTCAGTAGGTGAGCCCCACAACAAATCCCAATGCACTGCCAATAAAATAGAGAATCTACATAATCCAGGTTTGAACTATAATGTATAAAAGTATGTTTTTCACAATGATTTACTTGAAAATCAAACGCGAGACATTCCCCTTATTCTTTTCTTTGAAAGTTAGTTCCATTTCATTAGTTTTAAACTCACTCTGAAAAGCAGAGTGTTACATTTTCAAATCTTACCCCAAGAGAATAAACCATCTTCATTTGAAAACCATTTTTTTTAAGTCTAATAGTATATGCTGTGAAGGATGACTGAAAGTAAACAAGCAGGGAAACAAGTGCAAGTAAAGGTAAACAGGCAAGGAAAACCAAGTGCAAGTAAAAGTAAACCAGAAGTCATCAGCAATAATCATTGGCGATCCTGAACATCCCTAGAAAAACCCTTGGACGTACTCGGGTTCAGACTACCTGCCGGCGTGGTACTCCATAGTCAATAACCAACTGGCCACCCTAATATCCAACCAGTGGCACATCCCTCTTGGCCTGTCCACAACTCCAGGGGGTACTAACCCGTCTAATCAGGGTTAGCAAGCAACCATCACTCAATAATCTACAAGACGCCCAGGAACCCATGGTGGTTTTAGTAACACTGTGTAAGTGGGAGACCCTCGCATGCGTGACTCATCTCACCACACTTGCCAACCCCTTACACGGACATCGCTACATGAAAACCCTCGAAGGGAAGTCCCCCTGTAGAAATTCCCTCACAAGTACATATGTATATATATATATACGTATAATCACTTCACATTTGATAAAGTGTCAACCGGGCCGTCATGTCACTTACATTTTGATCATTTAAGACTTAAGCATTTTTAAAGAGAGATGGCACACGCCATTTCATTGAAAACCAGAAATGCACTTAGAAATTTATTTAAGAAACTCAAATCAGCATCTTAAACCTGGAACACATTTGTTTCACAAGTAGATTCACTTTCCAACCACCAAACGCACCCCACTTTTATCAAGATCCAAACGGGCCTTTAATCATTTTTTTGAAGGAACGCCATTTCCCAAATGAAATCCAAACTTTTGTTCATGCAACAAAGGAAAACATCTTTCATCAACCAAAAACCACACATAAAGTTTCCAAAAACAAGTTCAAAGGTCACACGACGTTTTCTCTAATCAAGGTTCTAATAAAAACACCATTTTCCAAAAACAATACATCTACTAATTTACACATGAAAAAACATTTCAAAACCCAATTCAACATGTCTTTCATTATTCAGGAAGAACCATCTAGCAACACAACCATGGAAGCACCAATTAAATCCAAGAAAACGCTTTTAATGAAACGCTAGAATTAAAACAACTTTTATCATCAACAGATCACCAACTATAGATAACTACTTAGTAATACTTTTAAATTTACTGAAACTTAATAAAAATTCAAGGAATAAATAAATTCTAAATTTAAAGGTGAGTGCAAAGGGAGACCTACCTCAAGACGCAGCTCGGAACGAAAAGCGACACAGCGCAAAACTCCCGTTGCGAAATGGTCGCACCGTATTGTGCCGTCAAACCGGTCCTAAAACAAAAGACCGTCAAACGGGCCATAATATAATAATATTATTATTATTAATATAGCAAGCATAATAATAATATAACAATAATAATAAAAATAATATATTAAAAATATTAACAAAATAATAGTATAATAATAATAACAATAGTAATATGATAATAATAATAATATAATAATAACAATAATAATATAATGATAATAATATAATAATAATAACATAATACTAATAATAATAATAATAGTATAGTAATAATACAACATAATAATAATAATAATAATAATAATAATATGATGGTAATTATATTAATAATGATAATAATAATATGATAATAAAATAATAATCATAATAATTATAATAATAATGATAATAATAATAATAATAATAATAATAATATTTATATGATAATAATTATAATAACAATAGTAACAATCGTAATATAATAATAATTATAATAATAATAATAATAAGATGATGACATTAATTATAATAATGACATAATAAAATAATATTAATAATATGTTAGTAATCATAATAATAATAATAGTAATAATAATAATAACAATTTAACATAATTATAATATAATAATAATATAATAATAATAATATAAAATAATATTAACATTATAATATTAATAATAATAATATAATAACAATAGCATAATAATATTAATAATATAATAATAATAATTAGAAGGACATAATGTAATAATAATAGTAAGATAAACATAATATAATAATAATAATAATAATAGAAAAATATTAACATTATAACATTAATAATAATATTATTATTATTAATATGATAAAAAAACGTAATAAAAATAAAAGAAAACTTACAGCGGAGGAGGTGGGTCGGGACGGGAGGAGGCGCCGGACGTCAGCGGCTGGACGGGAGCAGGGCCAGGACGCCGGTGGTGAGGGGAGGCCGGCTCGACGGGAGGTGGAGGCGGGATCCGGGACGACTGGCAGGTGCGACGGCGGGAGACGGGGAAGCCGGCGACGAGCGGCTGGGAAGAGTGGCTGGGCGCGGCGGGGTCGCGCGAGGGAGACGGAAGGGGTGGGGATCGGGGATGCCAGGTGTGGGGCACGGAGGGAGTCAGGTGCCGTGAGGAGGCCGAGACGGCAGGGATGGAGAGCGGGGACGATGCGGCTGTGCGGAGGGGGTGAGCGGGAGAGTCGGGTCGGCGACGGGGAAGCGGTGCGGCCGGGACGCTGGGGCAGCGACGCGGTGGTCGGTGGCCAGAGGCGGGGAGGGTGCAGCGGCGGCGTGCCTGGTCGGCCGAACTAGCAGGGGGGAAGAAAACGGGGAAGGGGAGGGAGAGAGAGAGAGGGAAGAGGGGGCGGCGGCTGGGTAAGGGGTAGGCTAGGGTTCTAAAAAAATATATCTATATATATAAGATAACAAAATATAATAATAATACAATAATAATAATAATAATAATAATAATAATAATAATAAAACTTATAATATTAATAATAATAAAACTTATATACTAATAATAAAACTTATAATAATAATAAATAATAAATTAGTTAATTTAAATAATAATTATTTTGATCAAATATTTAAAATAATAAATATAAAATAATTTAAAGATGTTACACTTATATATATTTATACATATATAGATCTATATATATACATACCTTATTATAAATATATATATATAAACATATATAAACATATATACAATAATAATAACACAAATAAAAAGGTATTAATGATAAAATACCAACATAAAAATTATAATATTTAAAACACCGGGTGAACACACTGTCACCCGGGCTGAACGCACGGTCACCACTAACGATGCGGTGACCGCGCACCAGCGCGAAACCACCAATCGCAATTAATCTTCGAAAAATTTAAACCGGGACCAAGAAAGGAGAAAAATTACAGACATCCGCAGTCGGGGTGTGACAATTCTCCCCACCACAGACACTTTCTGCCCCCAGAAAGTCACCAGGCCAAAAGTCGTCAGATTTAGGTCTATGCCTAGACGGAACTAAAGGAACCGAAGAAAACTGAGAGTCTCGGGATGACCTTACTCTACACAGGTCACACCCGACCGGTTCAAGTGAAAACTGAAGTCCGAGGTTGAGGGGGGAACGCGAAGGGGTTCTCCCCACCACAAGAGCTCAACTTGTGCAGGAAAGTTGGCCATCTAAAACAACACCTCCGTCGGGACGTTGAACCCACGACTAGAGTCAACAACCTTCAACACCAAGGAAAACCCATAGAAAAACATTTAACCAACATCAAATTGGAGACATGATCCACCGAAGTCCACGAAACATAACCACATCTTAAACATAACTAAAATGATGTCAACCCACACGAGAGTCAAACACACTTTTAAGAAGGACACACGATTTAGAATATCACCTCCACACGACAAGTCTGCTTAGATTATCACAGAACAAATCCATCATAACTTTATGGAAAAAACCACGCATTTTCAACGCTGTTGAAACTTCAATAGCAGGGAAACAAAAATAAAAAGGGGTTTTTAGTTATCCCATCATCAATACGGAAAACAGAACCTGGACCAAGGCTTCACAACCCTGGGAACTCCTGACTGTGCGCGAGCTTCACCCCGAGACTTGTGGCTGGGGCTCTGATGGTTGAAGCATCTTCTGCCTCACAGTCAGGTACTGACATTCTCCCATCACAGCGTCCTCTTCAAGCGACGCTTCCTACAAAACTTCTCCAGATGACCCAGACAGCCGCATCGATGACACGTCTTCGGAGGGTTGCGACAAGATGGCTTTAAATGCCTGAAACGACCACACTGATAGCACAACACTGAACAATCTGTTGAACTGGAAGTTGGGACCAAAGGGAATAACTCCTTAGGAACAGTTATCTCTGGCGCCTTTTCCTCACCAGAGGGGGGACTCTTACGAACAACAGGGGACGCTGAACTATTAACCACCCGCACACCGGAAACCAACTCAGCCAAGAATGCTTCCTCCACCAGCTTCTCGAAACAAAGGTCTTTATAAGGGAGGACTCGCTCCTTGATCTCTGGATGAAGACCCCCAGTGAAAAGAGAGACCTTCATGAGCTCATGCGACGCTACCTCTGGAGAAAAGGAAATCAGTTCCTTGAAATGGTCAACATATGCCTTCACCGTCCGTTGGCCTTGTTGGATATGCACAAGCTCTCTTTTTCTCCAACTTCACTTCCTCAGGTACAAACCATTGGGTGAAAACAATTCGAAAGACATCCCACGTCATTTCAACCTGCGTCAATGGTGGGGCAACCGCCTTCCACTGGTCCAGAGCTGGACCCTCGAACAACTTCATAATTGCACGAACCTTAACATTATCAGGAGTTCCCAGCATTCTAAAGACACACTCCACTTCCTCGAGCCATTTCACTGCCTCTAACGGACCCTGATCACCATGGAGAATAGGCATAGTCTGAGGAGGACAAAAAACTGGGCGTGACATATCTGAATCCTTAGAGGCCTTTCTGGGCGGCATTTCCTGAGCGATATATAAAACACAAAGCCAAAACCAATATCAAACTGAAGCAACATCAATAAAAGCGCCTTCATCAAAAACAGTCGGCACAAGACCGAACAAATGAGAACACAACCCAAAAATAAAATCTCCTTTTTAAAATCCCCTTTTTATCTTAGATTATAAAACCACCCCTTTTTTTCATGAATACTTTCCAAAACCAATCCATCTTCAAACCGAAAACTTTCCAAAACCATTTCCTCTTTAAAACCAATTTAGAAAACAAGGTCAAGCCCTTAATTTCAAATACACACCCAGGTAATCTCATGAACCGTTGCACATGTCTTTATCCACATTTCATTCATACTCACACCAACATGCACTTTTTCATGCATTCTCACACATGTGCAAACGTTCATAAAGAGGACCTGGGTTTTCATCCGGAACCATTCTTAACAAATTCCAAGCAAACAACAGATTTCCAAATCAAGAGATTTCAGTTTCTAAAACCCATTTCATACATTCAAAGTCTTTTAAAAGAAACTAGTCCAATCTTTCAAAAACCTTTTTCATTTACAACAACGCACTCACACAAACGAAGACGAAAGCAGCAACCAAATTTGCATCAACCACTGAAGTGAGGGACTAGTAGTCACGCTCAACCTGGCGACATGGTAGTGAGCCATGTCTCAAATCAGTGTCGACCACTAGGAGGAATTCAAACCACGTACTCGGACTCCACATGGGTCACTACTCCATGTGAAATTACGATGTAACATCAGCTTGCCTCCATTGTCATCTCTCAATCCAAGACAAACTAGAAAAGACAAGGACACAATTCCCGAACTACCCCTGGTAACTCGATGATCAGTGCGAGCAAGAGTTCGCGATGCTCTTCCCGTACCTACCCCTTGAGTTCCGACAGTCCTAATCTCCTTCTACTGGACAACCCAAATAACAAGAACCACCTCTAATACCATTTTGTCACGAACCAGCCCGGGTCGACCCTGAACCGGTCACCCGAGCCGGTCCGCGGCAAGTCCGGAGGGGCGTTCCCGATCCCCCCGGGATGGCAACAAGTGCCGGGCGTTAAAATTTGATCGTTGGGAACGATTTCAGCCCAAAAAAAAAACAGGATCGAAAGAAAGAATATAAACTAAACAAAATGACAAACACTAAAGACATAAACAACTATACCACGACATACCTCCATGTGACCTCACGGGTCACCACCTAACTACAACCAACGTCGCTCCCACACTGAGTGACTCAAGCAGGAGAACCTGAACACAAGGAACCTACAACTGAAAAAGGTAAAAGATAGGCGTGAGCACAAAAGTACTCAGTAGGTGAGCCCCACAACAAATCCCAATGCACTACCAGTAAAATAGAGAATCTACATAATCCAGGTTTGAACTATAATGTATAAAATTATGTTCTTCACAATGATTTATTGAAAATCAAACGCGAGACATTCCCCTTATTCTTTTCTTTGAAAGTTAGTTCCATTTCATTAGTTTTAAACTCATTCTGAAAAGCAGAGTGTTACATTTTCAAATCTTACCCCAAGAGAATAAACTATCTTCATTTGAAAACCATTTTTTTTTTAAGTCTAACAGTATAGGCTGTGAAGGATGACTGAAAGTAAACAAGCAGGGAAACAAGTGCAAGTAAAGGTAAACAGGCAAGGAAAACCAAGTTCAAGTAAAAGTAAACTAGAAGTCATCAGCAATAATCATGGGCGATCCTGAACATCCCTAGAAAAACCCCTAGACGTACTCGGGTTCAGACTACCTGCCGGCGTGGTACTCCATAGTCAATAACCAACTGGCCGCCCTAATAGCCAACCAGTGGCACATCCATCCTGGCCTGTCCACAACTCCAGGGGGTACTAACCCGTCTAATCAGGGTTAGCAAGCAACCATCACTCGATAATCTACAAGACTCCCAGGAACCCATGGTGGTTTTAGTAACACTGTGTAAGTGGGAGACCCTCGCACGCGTGACTCATCTCACCGCACTTGCCAACCCCTTACACGGACATCGCTACACGACAACCCTCGAAGGGAAGTCCCCCTGTAGAAATGCCCTCACAAGTACGTATGTATATATATATATACGTATAATCACTTTACATTTGATAAAGTGCCAACCGGGCCGTCATGTCACTTACATTTTGATCATTTAAGACTTAAGAATTTTTAAAGAGAGATGACACACGCCATTTCATTGAAAACCAAAAACGCCCTTAGAAATTTATTTAAGAAACTCAAATCAGCATCTTAAACCTGGAACACATTTGTTTCACAAGTAGAGTCTCTTTCCAACCACCAAACGCACCCACTTTTATCAAGAGCCAAATGGGCCTTTAATCATTTTTTTGAAGGAACACCATTTCCCAAATGAAATCCAAACTTTTGTTCGTGCAACAAAGGAAAACATCTTTCATCAACCAAAAACCACACATAAAGTTTCCAAAAACAAGTTCAAAGGTCACACGACGTTTTCTCTAATCAAGGTTCTAAGAAAAACACCATTTTCCATAAACAATACATCTACTAATTTACACACACCAAAACATTTCAAAACCCAATTCAACATGTCTTTCATTATTCAGGAAGAACCATCTAGCAACACTGCCATGGAAGCACCAATTAAATCCAAGAAAACGCTTTTAATGAAACGCTAGAATTAAAACAACTTTTATCTTCAGCAGATCACCAACTATAGATAACTACTTAGTAATACTTTTAAATTTACTGAAACTTAATAAAAATTCAAGGAATAAATAAATTCTAAATTTAAAGGTGAGTGCAAAGGGAGACCTACCTCAAGACGCAGCTCGGAACGAAAAGCGACACAGCGCAAAACTCCTGTTGCGAAATGGTTGCACCGTATTGCGCCGTCAAACCGGTCCTAAAACAAAAGACCGTCAAACGGGCCATAATATAATAATATTATTATTATTAATATAGCAAGCATAATAATAATATAACAATAATAATAACAATAATATATTAAAAATATTAAAAAAATAATAGTATAATAATAATAACAATAGTAATATGATAATAATAATAATATAATAATAATAACAATAATAATATAATGATAATAATATAATAATAATAACATAATACTAATAATAATAATAATAGTATAGTAATAATACAACATCATCATCATAATAATAATAATAATAATAATAATATGATGGTAATTATATTAATAATGATAATAATAATATGATAATAAAATAATAATCATAATAATTATAATAATAATGATAATAATAATAATAATAATAATATTTATATGATAATAATTATAATAACAATAGTAACCATCGTAATATAATAATAATTATAATAATAATAATAATAAGATGATGACATTAATTATAATAATGACATAATAAAATAATATTGATAATATGTTAGTAATCATAATAATAATAATAGTAATAATAATAATAATAACAATTTAACATAATTATAATATAATAATAATATAATAATAATAATATAAAATAATATTAACATTATAATATTAATAATAATAATATAATAATAATAGCATAATAATAATAATTATATAATAATAATAATAAGGACATAATGTAATAATAATAGTAAGATTAACATAATATAATAATAATAATAATAGAAAAATATTAACATTATAACATTAATAATAATAATATTATTATTAATATGATAAAAAAACAAAACGTAATAAAAATAAAAGAAAACTTACAGCGGAGGAGGTGGTTCGGGACGGGAGGAGGCGTCGGACGTCGGCGGCTGTACGGGAGCAGGGCCAGGACGCCGGTGGTGGGGGGAGGCCGGCTCGACGGGAGGTGGAGGCGGGAGCCGGGACGGCTGGCAGGTGCGACGGCGGGAGACGGGGAAGCCGGCGACGAGCGGCTGGGAAGAGTGGCTGGGCGCGGCGGGGTCGCGCAAGGGAGACGGAAGGGGTGGGGAGCGGGGATGCCGGGTGCGGGGCGCGGAGGGAGTCAGGTGCCGTGAGGAGGCCGAGACGGCAGGGATGGAGAGCGGGGACGGCACGGCTGTGCGGAGGGGGTGAGCGGGAGAGTCGGGTCGGTGACGGGGAAGCGGTGTGGCCGGGACACCGGGGCAGCGACGCGGTGGTTGGTGGCCAGAGGCGGGGAGGGTGCAGCGGCGGCGTGCCTGGTCGGCCGAACCAGCAGGGGGAAGAAAACGGGGAAGGAGAGGGAGAGAGAGAGAGAGGGAAGAGGGGGCGGCGGCTGGGTAAGGGGTAGGCTAGGGTTCTAAAAAAATATATCTATATATATAAGATAACAAAATATAATAATAATACAATAATAATAATAATAATAATAATAATAATAATAATAAAACATATAATATTAATAATAATAAAACTTATATACTAATAATAAAACTTATAATAATAATAAATAATAAATTAGTTAATTTAAATAATAATTATTTTGATCAAATATTTAAAATAATAAATATAAAATAATTTAAAGCTGTTACACATATATATATATATATATTTATACATATATAGATCTATATATATACATACATTATTATACATATATATATATAAAAACATATATAAACATATATACAATAATAATAACACAAATAAAAAGGTATTAATGATAAAATACCAACATAAAAATTATAATATTTAAAACACCGGGTGAACACACTGTCACCCGGGCTGAATGCACGGTCACCGCTAACGATTCGGTGACCGCGCACCGGCGCGAAACCACCAATCGCAATTAATCTTCGAAAAATTTAAACAGGGACCAAGAAAGGAGAAAAATTACAGACATCCACAGTCGTGGTGTGACAAATACGATAAAGATGGGTTAAGTGTACTAGAACATGAAGGTTAATTTTGTTTCATAAGCATTTTTTAATATTATTTTTTATCTCATATATATTAAGTTTATACATATTAATGTTTGAATATTATTTTTGTAACTTATATGTATTCAAAATTGAAATATACAGGTTCAAATGTATTTCAAAATTTAAATATTTAGGTTCAGAATTGAAATATAAAAGATTATATTTATTTCAGAATTGAAATATGAAATTTCATATTTATTTCAAAATTGAAATATGAAATTTCATATTAATTTCAGGTTTATACATTTTAATGTTTGAATAATATTTTTTTAACTTGTGTGTATTATGAATTAAAATATGTAGGTTCATATTTATTTTTTAAATAAAATATTCAGTTTCAGAATTCAAATATGCAGTTTCATATTTATTTCAGATTTAATGATTTTATTTTTCACTAATATTTGCTACTTAAACTTATAACTATATTCTCTATATAGAAAAACATGTTTCCCGGTTTGGATTGTGAGAGGGGGTTGTAACATAATCTCTAATTGTCTTAAGACACTATTGTCAAGGTAATCCATGCCCCAAAACTATGCATCGAAACAAATGGATAATTAAACATGAAGACTGAAAAAGTGACTAACTTTTTCTGTTAAAATATAAAGTTAATATGGCATGTTGAATATTTTTATAATTTTCATATTTGTTTTATTTTACCGGAAGAAGTGTATTACAGTTTTTAGTTTACAATAGAAAGGTAGTAATGAATCTTAATTGTTTTATTATCAATCTCTAGATTTGGTATTATTTTGTTGTAGATAAAAAAATTTAATGTTCATACCATAATCGTGGATGAGTATTGGTATTAGGAATATAATCATTCTATAATAATTAAATAATTGTGCAAAAAAAATGGTCCAAAACATGTTTTTTGAAGTAGATGTAATTATGAATCACATGGTTATGCTATGGTAATTATAAACACACCAGAACACAAAAACAGTATGATATATGTTTGTGTGTTTGTGTGTGTGTGTTTTGAAGAAAAAATAGATCACATATGATTCATTTGAAGTATGTGTGATTTATATTAAAAAATTTATTGTTTCATAATTTCTGAATATTTAAAGAAAATCAGTATCACCAGGAAATGAATCCAACCATAATGCAATATTAGTGAACCAAACTTCTTTGGCTTTTTATATCTTATATTTATCATGTATATACATATTCAAGTTTGATTTATTTTTTTAACATATACATATTCATACCCTGAAACATAATTTTTTTCATCACTGAGATGAATGGATAAAAATAAGATGGAAATATTCCAATAAAAAATGGAGTTCTTTGGGTCATGTTCATCTAAGATAAATCCCCTGATACCAATTTTAGTGTTCCAAGGATTTTTATTTCTATGAGACATGTGTTTCTTATTAGGATGTTTCGGTATGTTTTTTCTTTTATGTGACTATAGGTTAGCACCTTCAATGGGTTCTACTACGATAATGTTTCCCCAAAAAATGTTTATAACCCTCTATTTATGATCTAAACAAGGCAAGTGGCATGAATCCCAGTTCATAAAAAACTCACACTAGCTTCGAGAAATTATATAGATACTATAAAGTAATCAAAATTTGTCTTAGCTCCTCCTTCAACTTCATACAATCTTCTTTACACGGAAACCATCCCCATGTAAACCCAAGCTCTTGATCTCAGGTTTATTCAGAATCCCAATTCAGAAAATAATAACTCATGATTTCATGCATGGTTCTGCAAATATGAAAGGGTTATAGGATCTCATCAATAACATGGCATTTCAATAGTGTTTAAAGTCAGTGAATCAGTAAGTGTCGTCAATGTTCATGAGAACATAGTAAAATAAAATTATAGATATGCTTTGTAGCTTAAAGGTAGTTTGACTCAGATGGGCATCATAAAATTATTTCCCAAGGTTAAGATTAGTTTGAATGTTATTCTTTACTGACACACCCCGCATAAGGATTTTTTTTGTTCGTATCTACTTTATAACATTTTGATCTATTTTACTTTCTTGATTTCACTCAAATCTTACGCAATATCCATATTATAATAGAATACATCTTCTTTCATGTAGTTCACTTCATTCGGTTAGCCACCATTATTGTAAGTACACTATAACTTTGTTACAATCAAGACTTCATTGTATATATATGACTTGTATTCACCCATTGAATGCTTATTTATTACTCATTCTAGCTTCGAGGATTGATGTAGATATTATGAAGTAATAAACTCTTATCTTAGTGTAACCGTAAGTACAACTCATTCTAGTACAAAATGTATTTATTTTGTTCCCATTTGTCTCTTTTCAAGATTTTTTATTCAACCATTTCCTATTTAATCATAAATAATGTTTTTATATAATTCTTATGCATGATTGTTTCCACATTTATTTGGAAAAACTATTTCCAGATTTCTTACATTCACCACTAAAGGATGATATAGATAAATTCATATCAGGAATTATAATGTAATGAATGAATCCCTATATGATATCAGGTGTAATTAGTTAATATGGTCAAGTTTATCTTCAACTAATATTCATTTTCAGTTTTTACCACCTTCTTCTCCCCTAAACATGTTTCTCTATTTACTTTTTCATAGAGAATATCAACACGAATTTAGATACCACTTTAGCATGGAGAAAATTCTACATCATACAAGTAGAATTATATTTTCTATTTAATATAAATTCTTTATAAATTCATATAGATTTTTATTTTGTGAAAATACATACAATATATTGCATAAGAATCAAAAAGTGCATTTATAATAAGAATTTAATTTTTCTAATGGAATTTTTTTCAGTTTAATATTCTCATGTGTCTTTATAACATCTCAGAGAAATTTCTACTTCATAAAAAGTGAAAGACCTGTTTTAATTATATATTATGTTTAAATTGGAAAGTTTAAGTAAGTATATCAGGCTTTGACTTCCTAGGTTGGGGGGTAAAAGTGTTCTAATCAATTTTATCATAAGCCATTCCATCATGGATTTATGTGGAAAAATCACATATTCTATTTTCAAAGATTAAAAAATAAAATTTTCATAAATATCTCTGTGTATGTACTGTTGACATTATCTTCTTTTATTTTGGTTTCTAGAAATTTGTTTTTTGTTAACATTAATTTTTTTTATTCTAAAAATTCAGGTATTCTTATTTTAGACATTTTTTTCTAGGAAAAAATTTCTTCCAAGTATTTGAAGTTGGATATTTATATAGTGTGACATAATTTCTCGATGACATTAACACTTATGATTTATATTTTAAAATTTAAATGTACATTTTAATTTTTTTTCATTCATATTCATTTGAATACTATGTTGTATATACTTTTGTTGTTTGCTTCATGTCCATTTGAATTTTATTTTCATTTGGATATTTCATTCATGTAAATTTTCAAGTGACCTTAATACTTATTTTTCATATTCAAGTATTCTTATGTTTTATACTTATGTTGTATATACATATACTATATAATAATTATTTTGTGTTCTTTTAATAATTTTTCATTAAAATTAATACTTATGTTGTTTCATTCTTGTTCATTTTTTAATATACTTTTCTAATTAATGTCTATTTATTTTTTAATTCATGTATTTGAAGTTGGATACTTAATGTTGTTTTCTACAATGTGACCTATTTTCTTTTCCTTATTCCTCTATGTTTTTATTCACATTCTTTTCATTTTTTTCCCAAATGTTCTTTTTCTTTTCTTTTGAATGTTATCTTTTATATTCAAATGTCCATTTGAATTTATTTTTTATTTTTCTTATATATTCTCCTATATGTTTCCTATGTTTTAACATAATTTTATTTTCTTTATATATTCTCCTATATGTTTTCCTTATATTCTCCATCATGCATTTGTATGTTTTATTTTGTGCAGTGTTGTTATACTTGTCTTTTCATTTCCTAATATATTATCCTATATTTTCCAATATGTTTTCAATATACTCATACATATTCTCCTATGTTATTTTATTTTTCTAATTTTCCTTATTTTTTTTCAATTCCCTATATTTTATTCCAATTGTATTCCAATATTAAGTATCACAATTTTTTGTTTTCAATATATTCAATATTCATGTTCTTTATTAAATTTGAAATATAGTTTTGTCTTCAGGAAAATAATCATTGAACGTATTGTTATGAAAATTCATGGGTGAGTACTAGTTTAATGTGATTTCATTCAGGGGGCATGTGATAAAAATGTTCAAAAGTCGTTATGGTTTATTTCAAAATCCTATCAGTATTTTGGATTGATTTATTTTAAGTATCCCTTATGTGAATTATTTGAAATTTATAAATTTAAAACATTATATTTTATTCTGCTATGATTATTCATGATCTTTTTCAAGTAATAATACCATTTTACCACTTTTTTGTATTTAAAATGATCGAGAAAATGTTTTTAAGAAAATCCAACGTTATTTCACTCTTCAGTCGAAAAACCATTTTTTTTAAAACCTGTGTTTTATAAAAATGTTTCCAATTTTTTTTAACATTTTGGAAATGATTTATTAAATAAATTTTTACCCATTTTTACTATTTTCAATTTTTTTACAATAATATTCATGTTTTTTTTATAATAATTATTGTTTTTAATTTTAAAAAAAATATAAAAGTAATATTTTTTATAACATACTCAATATTTAATAACCCTTACTTTTTGAATGATAATTGTTTTCTAAAAATGTGTATTTCATTTTATCGTACAAAAAACTATACCAATATAATAATTAAGTGTGTATAATTTGAAATGTAACCATATTATTTTGATATTTATATGAACGTTGTTCAATTATGACCATTGGTCAATACAACCAATGGAAACAATACTCTTGATAATAATTTTATTGTTATAATTAGTGTTTATAAGTACAAATGACAAAGGATAATTTATAAAGAAAAGAGAAAGGATGCCCTAAACTAGTAGATTCATTCTGTACGAAAATCCATTTGTTAGAACTGGGGAGGTATGTAGGGTCACAGAGATTTTTTCTTAACTAATCCCAATCCAAGATCCAACAATTGAGGCTTGAAAAAAATCGCTCGCGTAATAAGATCATGTTAGTAGAAATTACCACTCGGGAAACGTTATCTGAGCCACCCTAAGAATCTATCGTCATCACACACCTTACCCTTAGGTCGTATACATGTGTTATAATGGGACATGATTCAAGACCCTGGTTACTTAAATTTTAATTCTTGTTTATAAATAAAATTGTTATTCCATCAATTCTATTTTAATAATTGTTTTTCTTAATGTAAAAATATTAAGAAATTGATAAATTGATTTTTCATATAAAAAATGTACTTTTTAGAAAGATATAAATTACTATATTAAAAAATTGTTTCATTTTTAATTTTTATTATAATTAAATAGTATCATAAAAATAATCTATTTTAATTATAAATGATAAAATAATTTCATTTTTTTTCAAGTCTCAGAAATTTCACTATGCATTTTCTGTCCTCTAATATTTTAAATAAATAAGGATTTTTATATATAAAAGGTAAAATTATCATAACTATATAATTAATATGAAAAAATAAATATCATTTTTGAAATCAACACATTTGAAATTATGTTAGTTGAATGTATGAAAATTTTTAAAATAAATTTTTTTATAAATGGTAAAAATACATTTTGAGTTTTTTTAGTATTTTTAATGAAATAACATTGATATAATAAGTAATATAAATTTTGGTCAACTCATTTGGACTAAAATTATTTAATAAGTGTCAAAAGTGGCCAATACAATGTGAAGGAATATGGTTTTTCATTTACCAATACCTAGGTGTCTAAGGAAATTAATAAACAAATCCTCCTCTTTTGGTATATATACCCATCCATTTATCCATTTTAATTAATTCACATTTCATTATCCATGAATATGATATATTTTTACCTCACAATGTGCCCTAAATCCCACAAGTTTTCAATATTCATGTTTTAGGAATCACTCTTAATGGAATGTGAAATCTCATCTTCTCTTTTCCTCTCAAGTTCCCTTTTTTATGTGGTATGTCTTTAAAATTTCCAAACAATGTTCCTAAGTCCATTTTATTATATCCCTTTACTATATTAAGATTATTTTATGAATGGTATACCCTTTTCCCCTCTCATTTTATTATTTTCTAAAACTATGTTTCATACCCGTTATGCCACAATTTTTTCTTCTGAAATTTTCCCTTTATTTCTCATGAAATTCTATTTTCCTTTTATGAATTCCCAAACCTCTATATTTTATAGGGGTATTTAACTAGATGTAAAAATGATCTATATTATTCTCAAATTAACATACATGAAACCCTCCTTCCCTTTTCATGGGTTAATAGTCATATAATGATCATGTCCTTAAACACTTTTTCAAAAACCCATGATATTGAAATGAAAACCATTTATTTTATTCACCAAGGGTTATTTTTGAAATTTTTTATGATTATATATGGGGATCAAATTAATTAATATATATGATGTTTGGTCCCTGATATCACTTTAATTTATTGGGTAATGAATTTAATCTCTAGATATGACATGTTTTATGATACCATGGTGATTAACATTTGTAATTTTTATGAAACCTTAGTGAAAAAACCTTAGTGATATGCTTAAAAATTTATCATTTAGATTTTTTGTCCACATTTACATGTTATTAATCATGAATTTCTATTATTATATACATTTTTTTCAACTTCCAATTCCTTTATGATATTTTTCTTGTTCTTACTAGTAATTCTCATGATCACATGTAAATTATTTCCCTTTCTTTTTATAACTAAAAGCTTGTTGGAAAAACTGATTCAACAACTTATGAACTGGGATTCCTCTTTTTATTATTTATCTCGTAAGTTTCATATTAATCTTGATACATATTCCTCTAATCCCCCTAGATGCAAGATTCATTAGAACCTGCATGAAATAGGGTTAAAAATCCACATAGATGGATCAAGTATTGCAGGTGTGATGTGGGGGTGGAGGTCTTATGTGAGATGAGAATGGATCAATTTTTATTACTTTCATGACCTCTTTTAGTTAGGGAGACACAATTTATGCAGAAGAAAATGTGATACCAACCGGCTTCGTAATGTGAAGGTAGAAGAATATCAAGCTTGATAACGTTGAAATGGATTCCTTTATCATTTTTATCTCTCAACATGGTAGTATACCCACATCCTATTCAATCACTTTACAAATCCAGAAGTGTAATAATTTGATTATGGGAGTCTTAAGCATCACTCACATAGAGTGAGGGAAATTAATCATGTGACTACCTTACTTTCCAGGTTTTGTCCTCTAACTCTATATTTGTTTTCTCTTTTATGGGATCCTTCCACCATCATGGTGCAATTTTTCATTAATGACTTTCTAGGTCTCTATTATTATAGACCCCTATGACGTTATGGCTTCTTCTTAGCAATGTATTTTTGAACTAAGACATTTCATCATCAATAAAAATAATTTTTGTTATTATTGGTGTAACTTATTTCTAATAAACTAAACATTAAAAGATCCTTTATATGTACCATTTAAATGAAAAGTTATTTAATAAAAAGGTGGGATTCCATTATCGCTATCAAATGATAGTATAATTATTTTTGGAAATTGGGCTTTGAAAAAATTAAGAACACTAAAGAAAATTTTAAATATAGGAAAACATCTTAGTATTTTGGTAATGTATCAATTGATTGGTTTCTGAAAAAAAAATCCATTTTGGATATGAACAAGTGGACATGGTTCCAGCATAGATATACCTATGTCTAAAAACTTAGATAAGGTGTGTCAGGCCTAACTTGATGTAACCTAGTACATGAAAACATGCTATACTGCACACTTGGTTTGACACACATGTGGGTATGTTTCTGTTAATCACAAGAATTGTATAAACCATTATGAATGATATATTAAAAATTTATATATTGTTAATGAAATAACATATTTAATCATGATGTTTGTCATGAACCAAGCCGAGTACCCTTGTAACACAATAACTGAGCTGGCCCTAACATAGCCAGAAGGGCATTCCCGATCCCCATCGCTTAGTGACTAGCACATGGCCTCACATAACATGCAAGTGGGAACGATTTTTCCACCAACAATGCGGAAGAAAATAAACAAGATAGTATGCATAACAAAAGAAACTCCACCGAGAGTAATGTACAAGAATACTAAGAGGCATAAAAATCCCGGAGTACTATAACCGAAGTACTAAATTGGGAAAAAACCCCAAGGTCCCTAAGGAAACAACTCAATAAGACCAAATCTCAACATCTAGATCCTCCTCCAAGAGATCCCTTCTCTTTGCTCGAATCTAGAAGAAGAAAGTCCACAAACACCTGAAGGAAAAAGTAGGGTGTGAGCCTAATCCCAGTAGGATACCCCCAAAGATTTCATAACATATGCCAAATATAGAATATCAAAAGAAAATATTTCAATTTTAAAGTAAACAGGTTTGGAAATTCAAAATCATATTTAAACAAAACATGCTATACATTTTCAAATGATAGAAATAAATATTTTAAGCAATGTTATTACAAATGATGGAATATTTCGAAAACAATGTCTTATATAAAACTTTTTATATAAATTCAGAAGGCATGTAAAGCATTTAAAAATCATTGGCATACATTTATATCTCAAATATAAATAAACAAGTGTGAAACATGGTCATATTATAAATGGTACGATAGTATTAACCAGTTATAGGATTCTGCACTCTCTATGTGAACCCAACAAAATGTGTATACACACATCCCCATGACACTAGCTAAAAAAGACTTGTCACCAACCCTTCGAGGATGTGACCCGCCGCAAGTATGTTTTAGAACATTGTTATAGCATAGAGTATATCTAAATAACTCACTAACTATCTAAGTATTTCATGCTCTCTTATGTGATGGGTGAACTATTTTAATACTGCTTAAAAATATGATAAATCCAACTATTCCATTTCAAAAGAGCCAATTTCTTTCCATTTAAAACCAAAATAGGTTTTATTCAAAAACATTCCTTTGCACAAGATAAAACCAATGAGTTTCTATAAAATCATTTTAATCCATTTTAACTATTTTTAAATCCATTCCACACCAATTTCATCATTTCAGAATTTATTTCCACAATTAAATTCAACAATTTAATTGAAATAATTTCCATCAAATCCATAATTTAAATTAAACAATTTAAATCATCTAATTTCTATAAACACACCCAATTAATTTGATTCAGGGGTTTTACAAATTTCCATGCGAAAACTACTTCAAATATCTCGATTCACAAGCATCAATTTTATATCGATTTAATTGAAAGAAAATTTGAGCAATTGAATTTAAATCAAAAATTGAAATAAATTAATCAATACAAAGATATTCAATTTGGATAATCAGAAGAGAATCACCTATCTCAAGGTCATTGATGTTAACATTAAGGATAAACCATCCCATGTAGCTCAATATGCCTCTTAATGACCTTATTATCATAATCTTCATCACCCAAATTCTCAACATTCATTATAGGTTCCTAAATCCAAAACCCACTGTTTTATTTCAAAAGAAAATAATATATCACATGCAATGATAGTTTTTCTCTCTTTAATAATTTTTTAACTATGGATTACAATATTATATGTGATAATATTATTTTATCCTTCATGAATAATTTCAAATTATCGATTAAAATATTACATGTGATTACATTTTATCTCTCCTAGACAATCTTTGGATTACTATTTTATGTTAACGCATGCAATTTAAATAAATATCCATAAGAATAATCATAAACGTCATTTGATAATTATATCCCTCTAATTTATTTTTCAAGGAAATAAAATATTACATAAAATTTCGTTTTCTCTCTCCTTGATAATCTCTGAATTTTCATTTTAATAAGACTTTGCATTTATCTAGTGATTAATTCTTTAATTTTGTTTTTGATAATTTCAAGTAATTATCCTTTACAATCATTTTAACAATTATCTAAATAATTGAATGAAATTGTGTTTTGATAGTTTTTTGTGATTATCTTTTGATAATTTGATAAATTATCAATTGATTGTTTTTTATTTATACATACCTTAGAATAATAATGCACATTTAAACTTTTATAATTCAACATTATTATCATTTGATAATTCTTAAAAATAATTTGTTTGATAAAAATACAATATTTATCTTTTGATAATTTTATAACTCATCATTTGATAAAAAAAAATTAAGAATTATCCTCTATAATGTCATTAAAATTATTCATTGATAAGTTGTTGCAATTATCATTCAATAGTTATTAACAGTTATATTTTGATAAAATTATTCAAAAATAACCATTTAAAATGTGAAAAATCAGATCAAGGAATACCTTGATGCCTTTGAAACAAAAATATTATTAATATTCTGCTCGTCAAGACGAATTCAACAACACCGACGGTGCATAATTCGGATCAATAACATAGAATTTGTTGAAAAGTGAAGAATAAAACAAATAATAAAATAAATGAAATAAATAAATAAAACATAATAAAAAATAAAACGCACCTTTTATCTTCAACTTTTTTCTACACAAAGGTAAAAAAATGAGAAGAAAACTGTGATCGATCACAAGACCACTGGAGTGTCAAACAATAGTGCATCAAGGAGTCTGGATATCATCATATTCAAACAAGACCAACCAACAAGAAAAACCGTGACCTTCGGTGAATATAGAAACAAAAAATGTAGCACACCCATACCCATTTTAATACACTAATTTTCAACCATTAATTAACCCAAAAATCAAAACAGATTCATTTATTTTCACTTATTATGAGGTTACCAAATTTATCATGGTCAAAACAGTGATAAAATGAAGTTTTGAAAATCCATAGGTGTTAAAAATGGAGTTATGGGTTTATTGAAGAGGAGTGTACAATATACTCTGTTTTTTTATAATTAAATTAAATTAATATAATTAGTTATTTAATGTAAAAATTAAATGACAAAAAAGATCGGTTGTGAATGAAAGTAATACCCCATATAGGGTAAACACCCCGTTTTAGACCCAACAATGGTCTCAGATTTCTCAAACGATGAGTGGTTTGAGAGATATTAATGATTTATTAATGAAAACTTAGAATAATTAATTTAGTAATATAAATGGTGGTATTATTGTGAGTGAGGCATCCAAACACCTGATACAAACAAATTTTATACCCTGTCTAAAGTAAACTTCTCATTCTGCACGCATCAGTTGTCTTGGATTTCCCATATGATGCACCTTTTGGGATATATTTAATTTTTAATAAATAATATATTAAATATTATTTAAAAACATTATCTCACGAGCGAGGCATCCAAAAATCTGGTGCCTTCGAATGTTATACCCCTCCTAGGGTAAACCCCATATTTCCGATATAATCGTGGTCTCAAATTCCTCATATGATAGACTGTTTTGGAGTTATTCAATTATTTTAAATAAATTGTTCATGCTTAAAATATTATATTTAATATTTTTATTATGACCACTCCAAGACTTTGCATACCTCGAAAACTCATACATACATAGTTTTTAATTCAGAAAATATTTAATTTAATATTCTAAAGTAATAATTAAGCATTTTACCATTCTACAACATGTTTAAAAAATGCAACATTTCACTAATAAATTTTTTTTTCTTATGTAACTTAATAAAAGATGGTTTATAAATACCAGAAACTGTAACAGCATGTTACAATGTTTCATGATATAAAACTCCATTAGATTTATAATATTCATAAAATAAATTTGTTTTACACTAAGGTATTCTTATTTAAGAAAATATTGGGAAATATGAGGAAATGTATAAATAATAAGAAAAATTAACCAAGCATAGACAAACCTCCAATGGAATATGGAATTAAAAACTTCATTGGAATGATAAATCAAATGACTCATGTTCTGGCCAAAAACTTGAATCAATATGAAAGAACAGATTTACCTCGAATAGAATAACATTCTATTGATAACTTTATTCTTCAACAACCACCTTGTTTCAGGGGATCAACCCACCCATTGATTTCTGAACAATGGATAAGATCTATAGAAATGATATTTTTTATACTCCATTGTTTATAACAAGATAAAAAAATCATAGATGTTTACCACTTATAGAGAGAAGCTAATCAGTAGTGGTCATTAGTTAAAAATAATAATCCAAGATGGGATATTGATTCTGTGGAGTGGGAAGAGTTCATCGGAATATTTTTCAATAAATATTCCCCCCATTCTATGAGAATGATCATGGATATGGAATTTATAGGGCTGAAGTATAAGAAAAATGAAGTTTTGTTAAGATGTGATATGAACTTCACAATACATTCCCATTACACCTCTAGCATGTTGATGGATCCTAATAGAAAGGTTGATAGATTATTCAGTGGACTAAGACACTATATATGGGATAATATAGACAATTTATAACATAAAATCTATGAGGGGATATTGTGGGGTTCTATGAAGTTTGAAATGGATTTCAATGAGAAATAATGGTCTCAAAAATCTAATGAAAATAAGAGTTAAATGGATAAAATATTTTTTATGAACTTTGATCATGAAAGAGAATGAAATCAAGTGAAATTTCCCAGATGCAATAAATGTGGGAATAAGAATTTGGGGAATTTCTTACTCATGAGTGATAAATGTTACAAGTGTGTAATAGTTGGCTATATAGCTTGAAGTAGTCATAGTGAGGTGAATCTTAAACTTCTCAACAATAATAATAAAGGGAATATGGTGCATTCCTAGCCTGATGAAAAACGCAAGTGTAAATATCTTGGGAGCTTCTCTAATCACTATCCAAATCCAATGATTTTGGAGGGGAAGCACCATCAACCTCAACATAGGAAAAGGTAGAAATTTATATCTTTTTCTATCATAATAACTAATGTAGATGCTCCAAATGATATGGTTGAAGGTATTATCATTGTTCTCTCAAATCTAAAAAGTACATTGTTTGGTTTTGGTTCAATGAATTCCTTTATTTCCTCTAGGTTTTTAAATAAAATAGAATCAATCGATGAACTACTAGAAGTAGTCTTATTAGTCAAGACTCATGGAGGGATAATCCAATCATCAATAGTCTATAAAAACTCTAGTAATTACTTTGGAGATCACAATCTCATCACATATCTAGTATTCATTCCCATTCTAGAATTTTACACTATACTAGGTATAGAATGAATCTCAAAGTATAATGCTATGATCAAATGTAGAAGCAAGGAAATCTCAGTAGTCTTGAATGTAAAACCTGTAGTTATCTTAAAAGGATAGATATGTCTACCTGATCTTTGTCTAGAAACACCTCTCATATCCTTATTTATAAAAATGATCTGTGAAGATGAAGAAGGAAATGGAATTATACAAATAGAAAATGTACCCATCATTGAAGAATAAATTGAGGTATTTCCTAAGTAGTTACAAAGACCTCCCCTAAAAAATGTGGTAAATTTTTCAATTGAACTCATTCATAGTTCTAAACTAATATAAATGAACCTGCAAAGATTGGAAAATTTGAATCTTGAAGAATTAAAGAAACAAATTTGAGATCTTTTGGAGAAGGGTTTTATCCAAATGAGTGTGTCTACCTGAGGAGAACATATTCTATTTGTGAAGAATAATGATAGATTAATGTGGATATACATTGATTATAGATAACTTAACAGGATCAAAATAAAGAATATATACATTCTTCTAAGAATTGAGGATTTATTTGACCAACTTCAGGGGGATCAATTCTTATTCCATATTGTTCTTCAATATGCTTATAATCAATTGTGGGTGATTAAACATGATATTCCAAATAATACCTTCCAATCAAGATATGGGTGTTACATGGTTGTTGTTATTCTCTTTTTCTTGAATAATGCTCCTAATTTTTTTATGGATTTTATAAATAGAGTCTTTAAGGACTACATTGAAAAATTTTTGATAGTTTTTATTGATGATATTCTGATATATTCCATATTGTTCATGGAGAATAAGGATAATATAAGGGATATAATAAAAACAATTGGGAAGGAGAGGCTATTTGGAAAGTTTAGAAATTTTTAATTTTTGTTACAACAAGTTATTTTCTTAGGGAGCCTTTCAGCCAAACAAATAATCTCTATTGATCAAAAAAATACAAAAGTTTTGGATTGGTTGCCTCGTACTACAAAAGTAACCGAGGTTCATAGTTTCCTTGGTATATCTAGTTATTATAGGAGGTTTTTGAAAAAAATCACAACCTTATAATCCACCAAACAAGTTAACTCTAAATGGGGTTTTGTTTGTCTAGAAAAATGACTGTGAGGAATGTTTCTAAAAGATGAAGAAGTGTTTGGTTATTAAACCCATGTTAACTCTACCCTCTATTAGATAAGGATTCGTTATTTTTAGTGATTCATCACTAAAATGGATTTGTTGAATCCTCATTCAAAATGACAAGGTGATTGCTTATGTTCCTGGAAAATTAAAGCCTCATGAGCAGAATTATACTACTCATGATCTGAAGATAGCTATTTGTTTTCTTTGAAGATATGTAGGTACAATATTTATGTAGAGAAATGTGATACAAACCCAGACCCCCAAATTTTAATGAATATTTTCATGAAAAAATAATTGAACGTGCGATGAAGGATATGGTTGGAAATTCTTAAAGACTTTTATTGTTCAAGTCATTATCACCCTAGAAGAGCAGACCAAGTTATTGATGCATTTATTAGTAAACACCTTGTTGTTCAGGTGATGATGAGGATTCAAAGAGATCTATTGATCAAGGCCCTTGTATGATTATACAATGAAGTCATGAGGAAAGGGTCATCATCAACCCTATTTTAAATAATTTCTCTACCATAATTACTAGAGATGATCAAAAAATCTCAAAGATAAGTCCTTTATTACAGAAGAAGTTAGAGGTAGTAAAGAGTGAGAAGTTTCCTAAGTTCAATATTGATCAAAAATGTGTACATAAATTTTTTACAAGGCTATGTATTGCATCAATTCCATAAATATAGAAGGATTTGATGGATGAAGTTCATAGAATTACATTCTCTGTACATCCTGGATGTACAAAAATTTATAGGGACCTTGGTAATCATTGTTGGTGGGAAAACATGGAAAGGGAGATTATTGACTACACTAAAATAATCCTAGTGTGTCAATATATGAAGGCTGAGCAACATCTTCATAAAGGGGTATTACAACCAGCACCCATTCCAAAATGGAAGTGGAATAATATCACTATGGACTTTTTCACTAGTCTCCCATGAACATCCAAATAAAATAATACAATATGGGTTATAGTGGACTACCTCACTGAGACTGCCCATTTTAACTCTATCTTGGAAGAGTTATCTCATGATCACATGTAAATTATTTCCTTTACTTTTCCTTACTGGGCCTCATGCTCACCCTCTCTTTTTATGTATATAACCAAGTTATGAGATATAATAATTTTATTTATGATTAAACAATAAATAATATATTCAAGTTGATTAAAAAATAGTTTTTCATGTATTATGTGCCTTATTTATAAGAAATAAACTTTAAAAGATCCTATGTTTGTACCATGTAAATGAAAAGTTGTGCAATAAAAAGTACGGATGTTATACACCATGTATATTCCTTTATATGTTTTAAAGTACTTTTTAAAATAAAAATGATTTGAAAATGTTTTTTGAACATTTACTTTTAAAAGGTTATTTCCAAAATGAAAAGAATGTTTTCCTCAAAAATTTATTTAAAGATATTTTTTGGTATTTCTATTCATAAATGATAGAAAACCTTTATTATACAAATGATACACTAGGGATATGTTTAATTCATATCATCCTTATTCTTTCCTTGAATTTTTAATGATAATTTTAATTGAGGGTGTACAATCTTATTAACATTCACCATTTTAATCTAAATAATTTATTATTATGTTTATTAATTTGAGTATCTACTAAAATTTTGTATGTTAATGTTTATATACAAATTTTTTTGTTGATTGAATTTCACCCATTTCATATGTGGAAGTCATTGGACTTTTTACATGATGGGAAAGGCCACTATAGCCCCTCAATTCATCGACATGTATCACAAGATAAACTAGATTGGGTTTTGGTCAGAGCCTTACCCATTTATAAAGGTGTATTTGAAAAAGTCATCGATGGTAATATAAGCCTTGGAAAAAGGCCTCAATGGTATGTTTTAGATATCCTTCATTATGAATTCCATCATTATGAATTTATTTATTGATATTCCATTTTATTATGTGATTAAATATAATATCCACAGTCAGGTTTCAAGCCCATGTGATTTTTTGTATGACATTATTTGATCATATTTTACTCCTACTAAATTATGCTCAAGTTATAGATTAAATGGTACTTTTTTAGGTATTTTCTATATTGATTATGCCTCATTTACTCATAGATTCTACTATACAATTACACTTACTGAGCATCTGAGCTCACCCCTTTCTTATGTTTTATTTTACATAAGATACAAGGAAGTACTCATTGATTGATTTGCACGGATATGAAAAAGGGGAATAATATAATTCTCAAATAAAGTTAATTTGGTATTTTATGTTTTAATATCTAATGATAATTTAATGCATGTGTCTAGTTTACTAATACTACTAAACTATTATATCATTCGGGGTAAAATTCCTTGTATCTTATACCAATGTAATAGATGGACAATAGCTTCAGGCTATCGGGGTTAGGGCACTACAAAGATGGTGGAGCTTAACATTGAATACATATGATGAAGAAACTCTCCCTTATAAAAATTATGAGCATCTTTTTAGAGCGGAGTTATATTCAGAAATTTTTTGGGAAGTACATATCTAAGAGTTTTTGGAGCTCCAACCGAGAATCATATCATACACATAGTGTTCCACTAGGTTCACCAACCTCTCATGGTATTATATGTATATGTATCATGATAAAAACATTGAGCATAGTAATTTGGGTCTAACCTTCACTGAGGTGTCTGAGATTTAATAGTATATCTTTACATTCCTTATTACGTCAGAGTGATAGATCATTCCTTGGTTACTAAAAGCTTCTTAGCATAGCTATCTCATATAGTTAATCCCTATACTGGCTACCCTAGATATGAGAACTCAATAGTTGGTAGTAGATACTAGACTTAAGGATCTAGGCATATAAGGTGACTTTAGAGGCAGTTTAATGATAGAGGAGTAGTCACGCGTGGCTCCTAGGGATATTCTAGTTATCCAAGAGAGAGGTGGTTGTTCCCCTTGATTGGTACGGTCATATACACAGAAATCCCCAACCCACAATGCAGAAGACAATGAGTTGTTTGATGGTCCACTAAGGTAGAGGAAACATTTTGAGTAGGGAGGTTAAAAGGGTGTCAAGAGTGGAATAGGATCTAGGAGATTTTTTGGAGGTGGTGGTTGTTATCATCATTTTCCACCATTACCACCCCCAGGTGGTCCACGACAGGCTCAAGGAGATGGTGGACAAAGATTTCGATAACAACAATAAATGGAGGATTATGACCCAAAGGCTCTAGGTATGATATGAGGTGTGTTATTTGTATTCTTGATATTATATGTTGTTTTGATTTATAGAAGAGTGAGCTACTCTATCATTGACACATCCACTATTCATAATCCTGAGATTCTAGTAGAATCATTAGCTCAAAATTTGTTCTTAGATATTCTTATTGGAACAGGTTCAGTGATCACAAACATATGAATAAATTTTGACTTTAATAAGTGGGGTATATATTTTTATTTTACTTCTATGTAGTAATGATCAAGCCTTATGATGTCATTATAAGTAAAGATTATCTCTATATAGTCTATGCACAAATTGATTTTTTTAGTTAGATGATGCAATGTTTCTGAGTTGATGGGTTGATATTCTAACCAATTAGTGGGAATGAATCCTATTAAGAGTTTGATGGGATTATACATAGAAGGATACCATCAATATCTCAATAGTTGGTTACTATGTCTCATAGAGTGGTAGATGTTGTGAGAATTCTATTTCCTATGTTGGTGGAGGAGTATGAGTATATATTCTATTAAGATGTGTCAAGACTACCTACTCAACAAGAGATAAAATTTTATATCAACCTACCCTTAGGGACTACCTTCATATCCATGCCATAATATCATATGTCCCTTATAGATCTATGAGAGTTGAAGGTGCAGTTGGAGGATTTGCAGGGGAATGACTTTGTTAGACTCAGGGTGACCCCATGAGTGGCCCCAATACTATTAACCAAGATGGTGGGTGGGAGATCGAGGTTGTTCATGGAATATTTTTACCTGTACTAGGTGGAAATAAATGATAAATATAAAATTTATAGAATTTATTATCTCTATGAACCGCTAAAATGGGTTTAGGGGGTTCTCAAAGATTTCCTTCATATTGGGTCATCACCAGCTCCAAGATTGAGAGGGGGACATACAAAAGAAAATATTTCAGTGTTTCGATGGTCACTATGAGTACTGATTTATTTCATTCACCCTAAATAATTCCCCAATAATGTTCATGGTACTCAAGAACCAGATCATTCATCCCTTCTTGGACCTATTCTTCATAGTCCTCACTGATGGAATCCTCATGTAATCATAGTTATAGGAGTAGCATAAGAGATATGTGAAGGTAGTTATAGTCCTACTCTAATATAACCATCTTTATAGGAAGATCTCAAAGTGTCAATTCTATATTCAATAGGTAAAATTTCATGGAAATGGAATCTTATAAGAGGAATTAGTATTGGACCCAACAAAGATTGATATAGTGCTAGCTTGGGAGCCACACAAGAGTGTGACTATGGTGCATAGATTCTTTAGTATGGAATGATATTATAAAATATTCATGGTTTATTTCTCCAGGATTGTGACACCCCTCACTACATGGACCTAAAAAGGTAATCCTATAGTTTGTATGGAGAAGTGTTAAAAGTATATTTTGGAATTATGATATAAGTTGATGAGCACCACTATTTTGATACATTCAAAGGTGGGGGTTGAGTGAGTGGTGTTATTTGATTTCTTTAGAGGTGGGATATGATCCATTCGAATGCAGAGTTATTTAGTTCTTACTTGTGGGTCCTAAAATATGAGACCTCATGAATAGAACTATGTGATCCATGACTTTGAGTTGTATATAGAATTTTTCAAAATAAATTATCAACGACACTATCATTTAGGAGAGGTATTTATCATCTATTATGATCGTATCTTATTCATATCTTCTCATATAAATATCTTAACATGATGAAGAGGAAATAGTGTGAGTTTTTATAGGAATATTATTTTGAGATAGTCTACACTCATAGGAAAGGGGACACTGTGACATATTCTCTTAGCAGGAAATCACGTTCATAGTTTTTGAGCGAGGCAAGTGAGAAATCGACCTCTTTTCAGTCAACACTTATGGATGTTGATGGATCGACATACCTCCAGTTGATGGTTGTTACCCTACTAATTCATCAGCATGAAATAGAGGAATGAATTAGAAATTTTAATTATGTGGTCCTCTAGGACTAGATATCCACATGACATGATCATAGTTTATTATATAAAGGTGGGAAGAATTCCATCGTTTTGTGATGAATGATGATGGTAACCATCACACTCTTAAAGGAGGTGCTGAGGGAGTTTCGTACACCCCATTTAGGGGTACATAAATTGGTGGTGAATATTTACTAATACTTTCAATGCTAGTTTTAGTGTCCAAGGTTAAAGTAAAGTGTATATTAGTTCATCTATTGATTCTCACTTTCCAGTAGGTTATGGTCAAGAATTAGGAATATATGGGTTTATCCCAATCCAATAAGGTTCCAGAGTAGATGTGGGATGGTATATAATTGGATTTTGTTATTGGAATACCATGATTCACTGGAGTTTATGACCCTATATCGATTACCACACCAAGATAGCTGACTTCCTAGTCATCTAGAAGAAAATATAAGGAGAGAGTTTGGGAAATATGTATATGCATGAGACAGTCTAGTTTCATGGTTATAGCTTGATTATTGCTTCATAATGTGATGTGTGATTTACTTCAAGATTGTGGAGAGGATTTTATGAAGACTTTGGAACTCATTTTTGATCGATTTTGACATCCACACCAATACTAATGTCCAGACAGATCATAACATTCAGGTCCTTGGCTACATGTTGCATGCTTGTGTTTTGGATTTTTTTTTGTAACTGGGAAGATCACCTACCTATATTGGAGTTATCATATAACAATAACTACCACTCAACCATCAGTATATTACTATTCGAGGCATTTTATAGGAGACCCTATATGTCACCACTATTCAAGATGGAGCCATATGAGACAACACATATGGGGATGGAGCTCATGTAAGTGACAATAGAGAAGGTACAAATCATCTAAGAGTGGATGAATATTACCTAGAGCCGATAAAATTATTATACATAATGATTATAGAGGACTTTCAAGTTTGAAGATGGAGACCATATGTTCCTAAAGGATTCACCTCATCTAGGATTTGGATATTTTTATGGGGAGAAAAGTTATCATTTAGATTCATAGTCTCTTTCTAGATGATTCGCAATATTGGTGAGGTGGAATACTGCTTAGCCTTATTACCATAATTAGGCCAGGTACATGACATCCTCTTTATGTCACAGTTGAGGAGATACATGAATATACCATAAAATGTAATTAAGAGGGATATGTATATTGAGGAAGAATTTACATATGCATAATACACATTATTGATTAATTATTGTTGGGAGAAGATGCTCTATGGGTGAGTGAAACCCTCGGTACAAGTTCAATGGAAGCACAAGAACCTACAAGTGAGATCCTTGGAGTGGGAGAACCAGATGTGAGCTCAGTACCCTCATAGGACTGTGTATTTTATTTGGGATGAAAATACATGAGGTTGTAACCCCCTAATATTTCATAAAATATTTATCTTTAAATAAATTTAATCTCCTTGACAGCTTTTCTTACATGCAAAACCAAGTTTAATCAAAACTCAATATAAAAATAAAATATTATTATTTTGAACATTACTAATACAACCAAGCCATTAAAATTTTTATTATGAATAAAAATAACTAATTATGAATATATTTAGAAATTTTTTATATAATTAATTTATAAAAAATTATAAATTTTTAGTAGCATCATTTTATACTTCAAAAATATATTTTCTTCAAAAATAGATTTATTTTTCATTTTATGTGAATAAAATATAGTTATTTTATAAAAAAACTTTAGAGATTTTATTTTATAAAAATAAAATAATTTTTGAAATAATTATATAAAAATTAAATTTTCATGACATTTTGGTGTTTTTCTAAAAATATTGATTTTCTAGTCAGTAATGGAAAATAATGATTTTCAATGAAAACTATATTTTTGAATCATGAATTTTCAAATAAATATTTTAAAAAAAATTAATAGAAAAATTATTTCTCTTATATTATTAATAATCCAATTACATTAATTTTAATCAATATTTTGTTTTAATTTAGTATAAAAAAATTAATACTTGAAAAGTCATTTTTTAGAAAAATTATTTCTCATTTCATTTTTCATTTTACTGTTAAATTAATTTATGAAACTTATAGAAATTTAATCATCAAAAATGGATTCCATATTTAGAATCATGAAGTCCAAAATTTTCAAATTGGTTGATTTTATTTATTATCATTATGAATAGTAACCATAATAAATAATTTTCACTGTTATAGTGGTAAATGTGGTAATATAGTTATAAAAGAATATGATAATGACTAAGAATGAACATAAATCATGAATTTATTACATTTGATTAATTTAGTTCAGTTATTTCTATACAATTATTGAATATATGGCTTCTTGGTGACATATTTATTTGAATATGTCCATCATATTAATTTAAGAAGAAGAAAAATAAAACAGTCATTCTCTTACTTTTAAATATATCATATGTTTTAACATAGGGGAAAAAGGAAGTTTTCAAAAACTACTAATGCATTTTTTTAATAATGAAAATATTTTCACAATGGTAATATATTTATGATTTTTAGAAATTATATAATTACCTTAAATTCTTAGATAATCATAATATAGTATTTATTCAATTAATAGAAAAATAAAAAAATCATTTTGAAAACTCTAATAGTAATAATTTTAAAGTGATTTTCCATGAACTATGAATTTATAGATATCAAGGAAATAATAGAGTTGTTATAAAATTATATATTCAAATTCCCTATTTGTATTGATGTATTTAAATTCAAGTTAAATGAATATTTTTTAAAATGAAAATAATGATATTTTATGGAAATAATATTTTATTAAATTATTTAAAAAGCTTAATTTTTTAAAATAGAAAAGCGGTGATAATATATGGTATAAACTATAATATCTTCACCCTTTATGAAAAATATTTACATTATAATTAAAATTATAAACCTTTATAACTAAAAAATCATTCCTCTGGTTAAGGTAAAAATTAGTTAACTAAGGGGTTAATAAAATGTATAAGATTTAAAATGACACAAAAACATACATAAATTTAATTTAATGATTATATTTAGGCCTTAGACTATTTCTATTATAATTTATGGAATTTTGGAACCATTTTACATGAGAATCTATTATTATATTTTAATCTTTTTAGTAATTCCAAGTGTGTCATTTCCCTCCATTATAAAAGGCCACCCATTTTCTTTTTATTTACACCACTATGAGAAATGTAGCTCATCCAGCCCAATTAAATTAATTTATAAACACACTTAGATATGTTCTATCATTTCATTACCTTCCAAAATACCATCCTGATATCCCTTAATGGGATATCTATATGAAGTCTACCTAAGAAAAGGTAATTGTCTTTACCGACTCTTTCAAATTTATTTCTTCTTATACTTATTCTTAATGTGTCACAAACATCCTAAAATAATAATTAAAATAGTATAAATATAATTATATGTTATTTATTTTTATTTTACAATCATTTTTGAACGATTTTCCATCCTAAGAAAATAAAAAACATTGCACGTGTGTACATAGGACTTACTATCTCCAAGTAAAGGTGTAATTCTTTTTTCATCACCATGTTAATTTTATGTTTATAAAGATTTAAATAGTAAGAATATATAATATTTAGGACATAAATATGATTCCAGAATAATAATATATTATATAGTTTCTTACTTTCTAATCTATTGGAAAATAATAACATTTCTCACGTGTATGTGTGGACTACCACCTCCGTGAGGCAATGTAATCTATTTTTAATTTACATTTTACATGGATATAAATAAGGATGGATTTAATGAATATATAATAAATTAATTTTGTGTTTGAAATTATAGAGATGATGGAACTGTGATCAAATTACAAGGTCTAAAACTACCAAACCAAAACATATATGAAAAACGAAGCAATGACCACCTTAAATAATGATTTAAATAAAAAATTGTTAATAAATTGGAGATAAAATATTAAAAGTAAATAATATATGTTATAATATTTATGATTATAGTTCTAGAATATTTTTATAATAAATACATATATATATACAATATAAGAGTTTTCAACACATACAAATGAAGTTCTACTATAGGTAAGGTTTTCTCATCTCAATTGTACTCATGTGAGAGATAAACATATTCACCAATTATTTCTTTTGTGTGGTGTATATATATTGAACAATTGATATTTTATATCATTGATATATTTATATTCATGAAATTTAATGTTTCATTCAATGTTATTTATTTCATGGGTATTATGATTCAAAAGTCACCAAAATTACAATTGTTTATATCATGGATATATTATTTGTCGAGATTATTTACATTGAAGTCCCCATTAGGAGAATTATTTTATATTTCTCTATATAATCCAATATATTTTCTAATACTATAGTTAATTATATAAATTACATGTTTTTCTTTCATGTTCCTCTCTTTATGTACCCAAGGTAATGAAATAATGTTTTTAAGGAAACCTGAAATTTCTTTTTCTACCTGGTCAGGAATATTTCTCTTCCATGTCCATGTTTTCTAAAAATGGTTTCAATAATGTTTTTTCTATTATCAAATGATTTTTTAATGTTATTATCACCCATTTTTCACTTTTTAAAAAATGATTGAAAAATAATCTTCTTTCCCTTTTTCGAACATGGTACATTTTGACTTTATTTTCATAAAAGTGTGAAAGGAATGGTTTTTTTAAATTATAGTACATTAAAAAAATTTCATGTCATCCTAGTTACTCAATGATTTTAATAATCCTTTAAAATTTACTTGGTTATTTTTATAAAAAAAATTTCCCATATATTAGGTACATTTCTATATATGTGATTTTAAATTGAAAATGGTATTTAACTCAATATATTTTCCAGCAATATTTTTAATGAACTTTCATATATGTCAACATACATTTCTGATTCTTATGATTTTAAGTGGAAATACTCTAATGAAAAAATCCACCATTTTTCTTTGGATGGTTTAGGATTATTTTGATAGGGGAAATTATTGATATTTCATATTTTAGTTCTTCCAATATAGAAATTTATTTATTTTTAAGGAATGTTATATATGTTGTTTTGTTTATTCATTTGAGAAATGAATTGGACTTATTATGTGATGGGTGGGGGATAAAATTATATAGCCCTTAAATTCATTGGTAAGTATCTTGATAAAAAACTAGATTGGGTATTTAGTCAAGTAATTACCCATTTATGTAAGTTTTCTTGGCATGAGGCCTTGATGGTATGTTTTTGATGTCTTGGAATGAGGCATCGATGGTATATTTTATATGTGATACATTTTGAATACCATCATTAAGAAATCAATTATTAGTGTCCATGTGATTGTTATAATATTTTTTATATCCATAAATAAGTTCTTAGCTCATGAGATTACTTATAAGGAATTATTTTATTATCATTTATTTCTTACCATATTATTCAATCCTCATTTATCTTTTGTGGTATGGATAGCCTTAAAGAGGATTTGAGTTCACCCTATTCTTATTTTTCATTTATCTAGGATTCCCAGATGATTTTTATGATTGATGATAATAGATATGATAAAGGTGATAATTGTGTTCTCAATGAAAATACAATTTTTTATTTTATGTTTTCAAATGTAATGTGAAATTCATGTATGTATCTAGTTTTGTAAAACTACTAAAATCTTCATTAATTTGAGATATGATTCCTTGTATCTAGTGACAATTTAATAATTTAACCATATATTCTAGGATAATAGGGTTAGGTAATTTATAGTTTTTATCATAGAAGGTTTATTAAAAACATTATGAATTGGATTTAGGGAAACATAGATTGGGGAATACAACCCTATGAATAACTTTCAGTATTAGTCTATGTTTAATAAAACATCACAAAGTTTTTATTAAGAATTGATTATGTGGTTCTTCTAGAAATAAATTCTTATCTATATACTATAAGTGAATATTTTTTTGCCATCTTTTCTTTTAGGGTTACGACCCCCAAAAGATTTTATCAAGTATATTATGTCCATCATTCTGATGCATGATGAATATGCCCTTATTGTGCACCAATATTGACACACATGTGGGATATGATTGGGTAAACTCAAAATTTTAGGGTCTATTATGAAGGATTTAAATAAATTATATCCAAGGATATATTTTGTTATATCTAAGGTTTCATAGAGTGAAAATAAAGTGTTATGATTTAGACATCCTTTGTATGCTATTTCATGATTTCCACTATGAATATTGATTATCATAAAATTATATTTGTTTCCAATCAAATGAGAAAACAATAAAGAACTGTGTTAATGTTGAATCTGATGGAAAATATGGTGATTTGGAGAAACCAAATGGGATAATTAATGGAGTGAAAGACACTGTGATTATTACAAATCAGTTTTAACA
The DNA here is from genome assembly GCA_963277665.1 of Viscum album. Classification (NCBI taxonomy): domain Eukaryota; kingdom Viridiplantae; phylum Streptophyta; class Magnoliopsida; order Santalales; family Viscaceae; genus Viscum; species Viscum album. The sequence goes on along the minus strand of OY728133.1, from coordinate 1,520,636,515 downwards.
ATATATGATTAACAACATTCACCTTAACCAACTCTGAGACTCACCCATTAAGAGAATGATGGTGTTTTTGTGATATCGAATAGTTGGGACCTTTGATAAATGGAGTCTCAATTTTATATATGTTAAAAATGTGTAAATAGATTCCCTGGGTAATGTCTCAAAGGAAAGGTAAGATATTTTGTGTGTGCAAATAAACGTAGCACTAAAATGAATTGTCGAAGAGACCAATGTATTATGTGTTAGGAACATGGGAGTTATCTAAGTGAATTCCATAATCCAAGTGTTAACTCTAAGATTAAGGAAGAACCTACACCATTCCAATCATTAATTTTTAAGCGTTGAAGTGTAATGACCCACTTATTCTCACTGGCTTAAGAAGGATGTGAGTCATTACTAGGCCTTAAGAGACATTCCCAAGACACCAAAGGCTAGAAATAAATGCCTAAGGGTTTAAATACAAGTGTGGGAATATTTACCCTTTAAGAATAGAACCACTAACAAAAAAGTTACAACCAAATAGCCACTATGTGATGCATGATCAAATAAAAGAAAACTCAAAAATTTCCTATATAATAGAACCAATAAAATTGTACCATAGTTGAATACATACTTAAAAAGTAAAAGGCGGAATATAACTAATAAAAAAATGAAGATGACAATGAGACTCCATTCTCCACAGTCTATGTGCTCCAACATCCCCAAACAACCCAAGTATCATGAGGTGGGGCTCAAGACATGTGATACTTTACCTTTTCCTAAGTATCGAAAGAGGGCATGTGTAAAAGAAATAAGTGAAATTGTAGGGGTGAGCATAAAACCTAGTATATTTTCCCCAATGACTTCCATACTCATTCCAGTATGATGGAAAGGTTATAAACATTTATATAAAATAATTTATATAAAATAATTTCCAAAATATTTTATAACTAAATATAAAAAAGTGCAACATTAATCAATTTCACAGTAATCTATTTTTCATTAAAACAACCAAACTAATATTTAAAACCATTTCTCAATATTATTTTTTTCATAACCATTCCATTCCACTTATCCACACATCCAACCATGTGTGTAACCTGGACCTCCCTATACCCATGAGTGGTGAGTCATCCTTCACTAAGGCATCACCTAGTAAACCATTTGATGGGAGAGAGCCCTAACCCTTATCTATCCCACTAATGATGGGGGGGACACTTTACCCTTATCTTTCATGAATTCACATGAACACACACAACCATTATACTAAAAACCACTTCCAAACAAACATTTCATCATTTTTAACAAAACTGTTATTTTGTTGAAAACCATTAAACAAGAAAATTCCAATCGACCATTCCATTTCAATAAAATCATTCCTTTTATTGGAAACATTTAAATCATACAATTTTACAAAATTCTAAAAAATCACCATTTTAAAACCCATATTTTAAAACTAGGAACCAATAAAGCTTATGCAAGGACACCAAAATTTCCATGTTTCCACAAACCATCACTCCAGATGGTTTCCAAAAATTATTAAACATCCAATGCACAATTTATTTCACACAAAATAAATGATTTGAATTAATTCCAATATATTCTACTAATAGGATTCGAGAGTGATGCCACCTACCACAAGCATTTTGGTGAAAACATTAAGTAGACGAAGAACTCCAAAAAAACTGGGTTAAAACTCCAGGAACCAAATATAGATCTCTTCCCCCACAAGAATCGGGCTTCAATGAAGTAAGTAAAGGCTCTAGATCGATTCCAATTAACTTAGGAGAGGTTCTACAACCTTTTAGAGGGAATAATCTATATTCAAGGACACATTTTAGGAAAAACAAGGAATTTCAAGTCAAAAACATGTTAGATATGCTTTTTTAGGATCTAACTTTGACCTTGTGCATGGTTTAGTCACATTGCTAAACACATGTGTTCTCACCATGTAATAGATAAATCTTAATACACCCTCTCATAACCTCCTCACATGGCCTCCCTAATCATGAACAAACCATGTTGAAGCCACTTCCTCATTATGCACGGTTTCTTGCAAGTGTGGCACGGTTTTCTAAAATTGTTCACCAACCATGCACCTATAAAAAACCCAAAATATTCTTCAAAATTTTTCCAAACTCTCCAAAACATCACCCTTATACTTTATATACATGAAATAAATAATTAGGGGGTTACATACCAGAAATATAGGGTGCTAAATTCTCCCCTCCATTGGTCTTTACATCCTCAAAAAGTAGACAACTATCATTTATCTGAAAGAGTTTCGACCATTGCTCATTCATTTCCTTCTTGTGTTCCCATGTATCTTCCTGAATCTGGACATGTTTCTATAAAACCCACGCTAAACTGATGATTTTTTCACAAAATAAATTATCTTTTATATCCACAATCAATATCGGGATGTGTACTAATTAAGTATCTGGATCTAGGTTGACATGATCCCGTGAGATCACATAGTTAGGATTAGGATGATACTTTTTCAACTAAGATACATATAACACATTATTCACAAAACTGAACTATGGGGGTAGAGCCAACCAATATTCCACCTCTCTAACCCATTCCAGTAACCCAAAAGAGATAATTTATCTAGGATATAACTTCCTTGCTTCCCAAAATGATAGTATCCAAACCTGGGACAGATCCTTATGAACACATAATCACTCACTGCGAATGATAATTGTCATTGATAATGATCTGTATACAATTTATGATGACTCTGAGCCATCTCTATTTACTCTTTGATCAAAATAATCTTATCCATTGTTTCTTAGATAAGGCTTAGCCCAACTAATGAAGTATCCCCTATTTCCACCCAAAAAAGTGGATAACGATAAGGACTCTTAAAAAGTGCTTTGAAAGGATCCATATGTATCTAGGCCTGATAGTTATTTTTTTTAAAGGTTGGGGCCGAAGCCTCATTTTTATTATTAAATCAAAGCAAAGTCCCCTTTTTAACTGGGTAGAGGGAAACCCATTACATAGCCCGAAGGCCCAGTGGACTTGTAGCCCATTACATAGCCCGTAGACCCAAATTCTAAGGCCAATTCACATTCTGTGAATAGTAACCTGCTGCTACAGTACCACACAGTATCACCGCCGCTACAGTGCCCTTCCACCACTATAGTGCCCACTGATGAACAGTGTCACCGCTGCTACAGTACCTCTACAGTACCTGCACCCCATGGGTTTTGAACCCCCGTTTTCCATGTAGTATTACAGGGTGATTACCACTAAGCCAAACCCCAACTACAAGCCTGATAGTTATTATTATATGAGAACTATAACAATGACAGATGATCTTCCTAAGAGCCACAAAAATCTATTACACAATCCAACAACATGTCTTTTAAAGTCTTTATCATCCTTTTGGATTGGTCATCCATCTGAGGATGCTATGCTATACTCATAGTTAATTGAGTCCTAAGGGATTTCTGTAAGAATTTCTATAAATGAGACGTGAACCTTGAATTTGTGTATGATACTATCGAAATTGGTACTCCATGTCTCTTAACCACTTATTAGATATATATTTTGTACAGATTCGCCACTATATGAGCTTTAGAAATAGGGGGCAAATGGGCCAACTTGGAAAGTCGATCTACAATCACTCATAAGACATCATGTATCTAAACCATTTGTTGGATACCTGTAACAAAATCCATCATGGTCTACTCTTATTTCCACAATGTAATATGTATGGACTGTGATATACCTATAATTTTTTGATGATAGAATTTAACATGCTATAAGGTTAATCACTTTGAAACAAACTCAACCACTTTCCGTTTCATACTAATCCATCAGAACTACGCCTTCAAAGTATTATAAATCATTTGTATTCCCGGATATAAAACTCATCTCGAATAAGGGTAAGAATGAAGAATATTTTCCTAACCATCCATAGGTAAAAACATTCTCTTTCTGAACCAAAGTACTAAACTCCCATCATGTTTTGATCTCTCAATGGTCTCCCCACTATTCAATTTTGAAATCATTAAGAATTATTTGTCTTCACATTCCACATGCATGTCAGCTTGGACCGACATCAATTATTATTATTCTGAGGCTTCTTTTTCCAAATGATCATATGACTTTATGCTTTGTTCATAGGCCACTGTATTACCTTTTCTCGATATATACATCATGTCAATGTCCAACATATATAGATACTCCATCCATATTCTTTGCCTCATGGTCAAATCTCATTGTGATAAAATATGTTTCAGGACTTTATGATCCACGAACATAGTAAATTTCTCACCAAAGAGATAATGATGCCAAGTGTTCAATGTATAGATTAATTCATCTAACACTAAATCATGTGTTGGTTAATTATTTTCATGTAATCTCAAGTGCCTTGAACCATAAGCAATAACATGGTCTCCTTGGGTGAGAAAAATTCCAACCCAGATCTCAAAGCAACATAGTACACCAAAAACCCTTGTTATAATTATGGTATAATCAAGTTAGGTGCTGATATAAGATGAACATTAACATCATTGAAGGACTTATATAATTGATCAGTCCATTGGAAATGGTTTTTATTCTTTTTCAAAGCTATCATAGGTGATATTAGTCATGAGAAGTCATGAAAAAAACATCAGTAATAACCATAGAGACCAAGAAAGCTTAATATGTCAAATTTATTTTTTAGTGGTTTCTAAGAGATAATAGATGCTATCATTCCCAGATCCATTGAAACACCTCTTTCAAAAATTACATGGCCAAGAAAACGTGCCTCCTGTATCTCAAAATCACTCTTTGATATTTTTTTCATACAAATGATGATTTCTTAGGATTCCCAACACTGTCTCTAAGTGTTGATCTCTCTTAATGCTTATCCTAGAGTACACCAATATATTATCCACAAACACCACAATAAAAGAATCCAGATTTTATTGGAATATATGATTCATCAATTCCTTAAAGAATGATGGTGCATTTGTAAGACCGAAAGGCCTTAACACATATTCATAATGGCCATATCTTCATCTAAAATATTTCCTTAGAATATCTTCCTTCTTAACTCGTAATTGGTGATATCCTAATTTCAAGTCAATTTTAAATTACCACTAACCTCCCCTTAATTGATCAAATAGAACATCAATCCATGGAAGTGAATATCTATTCTTTATCATAACATGATTAAGCTGATGGTAATTCATGCATAGATAAATATTTCTATCTGATTTCTTCATGAATAAAACCAGTACTACCCACAGAGACATACTTGGCTGAATAAAATCTTTGATCTCTAGTGCCTCCAACAAAACTTTCAAATCCCTTAACTATATTACTGTCATCCAATAAGATAGAAGGAAAATAATGATTGTCCTAGGAAAAAGATCAATTGTAATCTTCAATTCTTTATAGATGGAAACCTTAATAAGTTCATTGGAAAAACATCTAAAAATATTTTCACTACTACTGGAAAATTGATATCCTTGATCTCTTCTGTCGATGCCAAAGTCAATATTGTCAACTGAAAAGAGATCTTTCCCACTGCTGGTGAAAACAATCCCTTAGAACCTATTTTTACAACCCTTTTTTTCTCTAAATGGATGCTCGACGTCATCCTTAGTTGTGAAACAAACCATTCTACTATAACAATAGATGTGAGCTATGAATGTTTTCAACCAATCCATACCCAGGATTAAATCATAGACATCTATCTCCAACCCTGAAAATCCTATTTCTTCACAGCTCCGTCAAATGTTATTGGACATTCTCTACACAAAAAGGGACGATATTCTCTTTGACTAAGAAGCGTTTCATGTTTTATTACATAAGGAATCATATAAATTTTTAAACAATGAAAATAAACACCACGATAAGCAATGAAGGAATGTGATGAACAGTATCAAACAAGCTTACATAGGGGAAGAATTCAATAAAATCATACCACTAACCATAGATGGTCTAGCATAATCATCCACAATCACCTGCTCAGCTAAATAAAATTTGTTCATCACTACACTCTGCAACTTATTCCCTTGCTGATATTGCCTTTGTTGAGGAGTCATGGTGTTTTTAGAATAACCATGTCTAGCTTTGGTCTACTTAAAAGATTGTTTTTTCTACCCTCGTCCTTTGAAAGAATATGATGCTTGCGACACCTGAGAAGTATCTCGAGCACCTAACCTCAGAGAATTGTGACAATGACACTTATTATGTCCCATATGGTTGTATTTGTGGCATGATCTAGGTTCTTCTATACACTCTCTCTTTCTGTGGTCAAATAAACCACATTGAAAACATCCAAGATGTCTCTTTGGTCGTGGAGGAAGGTTCATTGATCCATCCACCTGATTCTAATTCCCCCTCCCACCTTGGAAATAGATGTACCTATTTTGTTAGCTCCCAACATTCGATATCCCACTATTTCCCATACGTGTCATCATAATTCCTCCACCCATGGTTTCTGATATGTCTTGTTCATACATTTTTTCTCTTTTCACCATCTTTGTATAATCTGTAATATAGAGTACATCAATATTTGAGAGAATATCTTACCTTAGCCCCAATTCAATGATGTTTGCTTTAAAGGCCACATGAGCCACAACCTCTATTGAAAGTTGCACTAAATTCATGAATTTATCCACATACTCTATGAAATATAGATTTTACTACTTTGGGATGAATAGGTATGTCATTATCTGGATCCTGAATGTGTGAGGATAGAATTATTTGTAGAAAAATTCCTCAAAATCTTCCCAACTAAGGCCTTGGCCTAGTTTATCCTACACCACTAGATCCCACTACTGGAATGCAATATTCTCAGGCATAAAACTCACCAGGTTTACTTTTAGATCTATGGTGGTGCCAATAAAATGTAAGATGCATTTCATCCTATTCATCCACACCTCTTCCCTTTTTGGTTCAGAATCACCTCGTAAGATGGGTATATTCTTCTTTTATAATTGGATGGAATAATCCACATTCCTTGGTTCATACCTTTAGTTCCCTATGTCCACATCCTAGAACACTTGAATGATACTCAGAACTATCTCTTGGTTTACCTTTGGATTAGGTGAAATATCATTCTCCATAGCTTCTTCCAACTGGTTTCTACGGCACCTACAAGGTTCCATTTTCTAAAAAAAATAGAAAAATCTATAATTCTCACTCTCTATAAAATGAAAAATTATCATTTTAAATTATATTAAATAAAATATTTGAAAATTTATTTCTAAGAGAAACGTTTTCAAAGTTTAACCATTTTAAAAAAAATTGTTTTTGTACTTGAAAATCAAATCATCTTTAAAATACATCAACCATGCTCTTTTCAAATTCTCTCATTTGAAAACAATTGCAACATTTTTTTTCAAAAATAATCATAGTAAATAAAATCATAAATCATTACTCAAAATGAAATAAGCAATCCTTGTGGGACACCAATCTTATAATGCATGTCATGCTCATCTAATTGGCTAAACCCTCGAAATTGAGAATCCAAAATCCTATAAGTGTATCCCAAACACTAATTTACCCAACTCCTTGGTAACTTGAAGTTCAGAATAAGAAGGTTACCTAAGTCCTTTTATGATATACATTTCAGGTCCTAATAATCTTACTTCTTTCTAAAATCACAACCCAAGGAATAGATAATAATGAATTTCTACTCCATGACCGAGAAAACCGGTGACTACTTGTTCCACAAGGGAAGGAAAACACTGATGCCACTTATCTCAAACAAGTTTTTGGATAAAACAAACTGATACCTTTTATCTCAAATAATCTTTTAGATTAAACAAACTAATACCATTTTTAATCAGCCACTTATTTTCATTGTCTTGATAAGGTGGTGAGGAATTACTAGGCCTTAACCGACATCCCCAAGGTGCCAATGGCTGGAAATAAATGTTGAAGGGTTTCAATACAATTAGGGGATGATTTACCCTTTAAGAATAAAATCAGTAACCAAACAACCACTATATGATGCATGATCAAATAAAATAATACTCAACAATTTTCTTTATAACAAAACCAACCAAATTGTACCATAACGGTAGAAAAAATAACAACAAATTAAAGATAGGAGTATAACGAATAAAAACTCATCAACGATAGTGAGTCTCGATGCTCCATGATCTCCATGCTCCAATATCACCAATCAACACAATTATCATTATGTGGTGCTAAATATGTGTGATACTATACCTTTTCTCATGTCCCAGAAGATGGAATCTGTAATAGCACCAAAGTGTCTAAGAAGAGGTGAGTATAAAACTCAATAGTCTTTCCCTAATGACTTCTATACTCACTCTACTAGGATAAAAAGGTTATAAAAAATTATATAAACCAATTTCCAAAATATTTTTTAAATAAATATAAACAAGTGAAATATTAACCACTTTTACAGTAAACTATTTTTCATGAAAAAAACCAACCAAGATTTAAAACCATTTTTAAATATCCATTTTGGCATAACCGTTCTATTCAACTTATCCACACATCTAATCATGCAGGTAACCTTGACCTCCCTATACTCACAAGTGATGAGTTATCCTTTCACTAAGTTTTTACCTAGTGAGACATTTAAAGGGGGATAGCCCTAACCCGTATCCAACCAACTAATGATGGGGGAGACTCATTACCCTTATCCATCCCAAATTCACATGAACACGTAGAACCGTTATTCTAAAAACCAATTGAAAACAAAAATTTCATCCATTTCCATAAAACCATTCTTTTATTGAAAACCATTAAACATACCAATTCCAATCAGCCATTCAATTTCAATAAAATCATTTCATTTATTAAAAAAATAATCATACCAATTACCACAATTCAAAAAAAATCCCCATTTTAAACCCCATTTTTAAAATCAAGAACCAAATCACTTTATGCAAGGACACCCAAATTTCAATGTTTCCACAAATTTTCACTCAATAATGTTTCCATAAATTATTAAAAAGTTAATTCATAATCTATTTCACACAAAATCATCTATTTGAAATAATTCTAATCAGTTCTACTAGGAGGAGTTAATAGTGAATCCACCTTCTTCAATCGTTTTGAAAAAAATGGTAAATGCATGAAGAACGCCAACAAAATAGGGTTTAAACTCCACGAATATGCCTAAGATCTCATCCTGGAAAGAATAGGGCTTCAAAAACTAAAAAATATTTCAGATTTTCCAAATAGGGGCATACCTATTGGTAAAAATACATTTTATATAGGTAAAACATTTTACCAACATATATGTCCCTATCACTAAACTGTCTGTAAAAGCGTTTCCACAAAATGTTTTTACGATAGAGAAAATCATTATGTTACAATGACAATAATACTAATAGATTATATATATATATATATGTTGGTTATATTGTTTACAAACATGTTCTAATGAAAAAAAATTCTATTGGTAATAATATTACCAATATATAATATCTATTTAGAAATTACATTTGATTAAAAAATATTAATTTTTATTTCTATCAAAATTTTATTTTATATTTATTATTTTATCATACATAGCACATTTTTTCTAATTATTAAAGTGAACATTATTTTCATACAAGTTTATAATTTTAATAAAATTAATTTTATTAATAATGTTATTTAATAAAAAACCAATCAATACAAAATCCATTATCCAAGAGGATATATCACACCCCCATGCAAACATCCCACCCATGCCACACTAGGGATTGAATGCACCAGCAACACATCCATGCCCTAGGACCAGTGATCCAATAGCAGCTCATCTCTTCCATCAAGCTAGTAGAATCCCATCCATGCCTCACTAGGCGAGAGAGAGCACCAAACACCAATCCATCCATGCCCCAAGACCATTAATGGATTATTACTCACACGAGCATTCCTAGTAAGATGACAAGAAATCAAGGATGAAGCATGTGAAATGCTAAAATGTGAGGGCACTCCATCCACCACCATGCTGCCACTCTACCTCAAAACCCAAAAAAAGAATTACACAATAATTTTGACTTCTAAAAAGCATTAAAAATCAAGAGAAGTCAATGAGTGAATAGATAACCAATAGTAATCCAAATCTGTAATGTAACCTCAAGTTTTCCAAAAATATTTTTCCTGAACTTCAAGGATCTTGAACTAACTTGAGAATTTATCTGATCTAGAAACATACAATGTTCTTTAACATGATAAAATTTTGAAGACCCTACCTGGACCATGAGTTAAATAATTAAGTCAACCTTGTTCCAACATATCTTGAAGAGATTATCTATATAATAAAAATAAGTTAACCTCGAAATATTTGTTCACATACAATAAAAAAATATACTACAAATATTGGTTTTATCAGAAAAAAATGTTATGGTATACCTGTGAAACTGGTCAGTTGGGTTTATGGTTCCACCTTATCTATTTTTTTCATAGCTATCATATCATTTAATATACCAATTAGACTACTGATTTTATTCCATGTCATGAAAAGGAATAAAATTATACCTTAAAATCCATTATTTCATTAACAACCCATAAAAATCATATAAAAATATAGTTCCAAAATCTAAAGACCCCACATCCGATAAACACTAATCATTTCCAAAACAGATACAATGAAACCATGAGGTTATTCCATTTATTCAAATACCCTCTTACATTTTATGGTAGCTTCTTTAAATGAGCCTATTTGAAGAATCCAAATCATACTTGTAAACCAATCACTACACAGGCCATCCTTCCACCATCATTTTTAATGTCCTTGCTCAACTCATGGCTCCCCTTATACAGTCACATAGTAGAATTTTCAAAGCTACAATGTAAAGAAGAAACTTATACAGGATCAATTCCATTTTCAATATAAATTCTCAGTATACATTTGGTAAAAAATTGAAAATACTTCATCCATATGAGTATATCATAATAATGACTGACCAAATAAATAATAGACTAAATATTCAACTATCTTATTTTTTCTGTTATATTTTTAAATCATTTATAAAAAATGAGTGTAATTCCTTAAAAAGTATAATAATAATAAAATTACAACATCAACATTGATATTTTTTACAAGAATATCATTATGAAAAATATTAAAAATAACATATGACAAAATGAAATTAATAAATATGAATAATTAATTAATGTGGTTTACCAAAATAAAACATGAATAAATAGAATAAAAACTATTAATCATTTACACCTAAAAAGTTTACTAAATAAATTATAAATTTAGTCAAACCAAACATGAAATAGTGAATGAATGAGTAATAACAAATTCCAACCTAATAAATTTCATTAATCTTTCTATTTTTCCTTAGATAATAACTCAACCCTATGTGAGATCTTTAAGGGGAATTCAATCTAGCAAGTGTTGCATTCTTCAAATCTAGCATGTCACTATTTTCTGAAAAAAAACTATTTAAAGAATTAATATCCCCAATATACATAAATAATATTTCAAATGTGTTATAAAAATTACAACAATAATATATAAACTATAGAAATAAGCTCAGAATCAAGGTGCAATAAGGTAATTTCAATTAATGTTCCCTAAAAGCGGATCATTATTACATGTCACTTTCTCATCGTTATAGATAAATAAATAATTAATACTTTAAGAACAACTAGAATCTCATTAAATATAAGTACTATAGAAAATTTGATAAAAAATCACAAAACAACCGCATTAATATATATGTTTACCATATGTATATTTATATCAATAAATAACCTAAAAATAATATCAGGATGTTTCGTATTAAAAAACAGCACAAGATTCGGTAAAGAAGAAATTTTGGAAAGCACTAAGGGAGTGAATAAGGGCCACCTAGTCTTATCTATCCATCCATGACCCCCTTCTTATCCTATAAGCTTGAGAAAATAACAAACCATCCTAGGGATGGAAATTCCCCAAGATAGTGGAGTTAGTGTGAAATGTAGTGCCTTCACTATGGTAGATCTCCACATAAAAAACAATATAGATGAACAAATTCAACAAAATGCATGGTGGATACTTAATATAAAAACTAAAATCCAAACATTTTGGGTTAAACACTATTTAAAGACATAGATAGTCAGAAAATATAGACCTTTCAAAAACCATAGAAGATCCTTCTTCAAATATTTCCTCAAACACGTCTACATCACAACACTATTTCTCAACATTAAAGATGATTCAATGTGTTTTTTTTGGAACATGGATTTGATGAATTACTTCACCAATTTCTTTTTCTATAGTACAGGAGGGATTACCTTAGATAGAGGTATTATAACTATCCCAGTAAAAGTCATACAACCTAAGGAATTTCGACCAAAAGAACTAAAACCTTGAAATTAAAAACGGATCAAAACCAAACTAGGAAAAGATTAAACATGTACACCATCATACAGTATGTCCAAATCATCTTCTTCAACAACCATTTGAGATAAAAAAAATTGAACCCCAAAAAAATAGCTCCATCAAATCCCCCTACTAAATGTATTGTTCAAAATATAAGAATAGCATCCCAAAATATCGAACTAACCTAAGCACCCTTTCATTCTAGGGAGCATGATAATTCCAATTATTTGGGTACCCTTCATAAAAATATTGTATAAAAATCCCACTCTGGTTTTGGGGGATCACCGTCAAGACCTATCAAGGTCACCGGTGATGAAAACTGCATCCACCCTTGATAGAATCCGTCTTTGTGATCTTACCACCAAAACAGTATATGAAACAGGGAAATCGAAACTATTTTAAGTGTAAATCGAAATACCCAAAATCCAAAAATATAAAGGGATGATAATATCTAGTCATGGTTTGATTTGAAATGATGTGGGTAAACCCTGAAGAGAAAACATTATAAGAATCCAAAATAGTACCAAAATCACTGTACGAGACTGTCCCCGCATATCATCATAAGAAAGAAAAAATATGTTTCATCGAAGGTGAGTGAAGAGAAAAAAAAGGGAAGGATTGGGATACATGGAGAGATAGGGGAAATGATGTTTGAGGTGGGATAATGGGTAGTGAGTCCAGAGTAGGGTGGCTGGATGGGAAGTAGGGCAGTAAGATGCGAAGTTGAACACAGAATAGGGGATGGTGATGCCTTGAGGAAGAGTTACAAATTAGGGTTTTATTTGTGTTAATTTTTTTAATGAAAAGTATTTAAATGTTTATTGAATAAAAAATATTGAAAAATATAAGAATGCTTAATATTCCAAGAAAACTGAATAATAAATATTTAAAAATATAAAAACAATTAATATTTTAAGAATTTTTAAAAATTAAAATCAATTATGAGATGTTTTTAAAAAAACTCCAAAGAATAAAATTTAACATTGGTCATAATAATATATATATATACTATTTTTTCCTTGATTGGTTACTTATAAAATATATATTTTTCTTATTGATTGGTTTATTGTAACATTTCTTTTAAATTGAAACATATTTGTTGGTAATAACATTATTAATAATAGATTCAAGTGTTAATAAACAAATCAGCATTAGTATGATAAAGTAATAGATTCAACTGTTGTAAAATGATATGTTGGTAATAAATGATCAAAATAAAAATATATATATATATATATTCATAAAAATATGTTTTTGTATTAAAAAATAATTCTAATAGAACATACCATCTGTTGGAATTGATCATTTATATCAATAAATATAGTATCTATCAATAAGTTTATCTTGGTATAAACCATTTTCATATAGTGAACATTCAAGTAAGGGTTATAGGTAAATTATAATTCTCTTGGGATGGGTTCTATAACCATCGAGATAGAAGAATCCTGAGATAGGGCCTCATATGATGAAAAATGATCCATTTAGAGTCCAAAACATGTTAGATCCACTTTTTTAGGATCAAACTTTGACCCTACGTATTGTTTAGTCACATGGTTAGACCAACTATTCACTAACCATCCATTACATAATATCTTATGACACCCTCATATTAACTCCTTTCATGTTCTCCATAACTATACTAAATCCAATACCTCATTATGCATGGTTTCTTACAACTGCTTTATGGTTTTCCCAAACTGTGCACAAACCGTGCACCAGTAAAAAAGCCACAAAATTTCTCTAAACTCTCCCAACCTTCACCCTTGTAAATTATATACATGAAAAGAATAGATAAATTGTTAAATAATAGAAACATTGGGTCCTACATGAAGTTTTTATGAATTTCTAGATGATAATTATATTGTAAAAGTATTATATCAATGATATTCAAGATATAGAAATCATGAGTCATCTAGGTAAAATTCCATATAAGATTATATTTAAGGATTTGAAAATATATATGGAAAGGTATTAATAAAAAATAAAATTTATTTAGTGGTAATTTCATGATTGAAATTGATAAAGTAAATGGGATAGTGTTGGAAACCATGAAATTGGTTATTTATTCGAAAAAAAAATTATTAAGTTCTTCTTTGATAAATTTTATTGCATTTTTACATTTATGAAAATAGTCTAAAATTTTAATTGAGGAAAAAAGAATTTTTTTAGTTTTGAGGAGAATATTTTTTCATATGAGGAAAAATTAAGAGTTATGTATATCATCATCGTTTATAACCATAAGGATGATCATATGTTCAAAATCATAGATAAACCTTCTGAGGTTTTAGGTAATTGAATTTTTAGGTTGTTTAGAAAATACACTATTTTTTAGAAATAATAATATATTAAGGTTTAAATAACCCATTGGTTTATAATATTAATTTACATTAAGTTAATTATGGTCAATTGGACAGTGAGATGTAAATAAAATTGATGGCTAAAATGAGATTATTTAACAAGGTGATATTTTTGGAGATATTTATGGTCAAGATAAGGATTACCTTTCTGGTTTATATATATAATTAGTTCATTAAAGTTTTGTGAATTTTAATACATTATAAAATCATATAGTGATTCATCATGGTGATTAATGATATTTCAGGGATACTTCATTGGGCGTAAGTATATGTTACCTTTAGGTTTAATAAGATAGATTATTTGGTAAGAATGTAATTAAATATTTTTATTGTAATTAAGAAAGTATGAGATGATATTTGTGGCTAATATATTTATTAATGTGGAGGTTATTAAGGTTAATTATGATTTAGTTGTTTTAATTTTTGAAATAATATATTTTTAACCATTGGTGTTATTATGGAAAAATTTTAATGTATTTTTTATTCATATAAAAGATTTTAAATTTTGGATATTATTATAAATTATGGTAACTGTTTAAGTTTTGGATAAAAATTAATGATAAGAGGAACAACATTGTATCCTTTTTGGATTATGTGATCTGTTATAAGTTGATACTAATTCTTCAGGTATGAAAACTTATTTTTGAATACTAATCATTTGGATAAAGGATGAGATTATGGTGGAAAATGAAAAAAAGATAAAATTAGACTTTTCAATTAAGTACATTTCCTTATCTTCTAAGTTGAAATGGTAAAGGAATTCATCGACTCTAGGAGGAGGATATTGAAACAAAAATGTTATCCTATTATAATCTCTTCTTATGAATTGATGGTCTTTTCAGCTATCATTGATCTATGGTTTTGTGTTCATTAACATTTACCTGACCATGTTATCTATCACTCTTTATTAGTAATTTGATGTTATTTTTCACTTACATGTTTGTATTTTAACTTCCCATAAATTTTCTCCATATTTGGAAACCCTAATGATTAATTTTTTCAGGTAAACTTCACGATTCCCACATTCCCTCTTTAAAGAAATCATTATTATCCAAATTTAGGATGTGGGTTCTCAATAGAGGTTAAACCTTTGATTTATAAGATAAAATTTTTATTGTGTAAGTTATTTAAGGGGTTGTAATGTAACACCCCATTATTTTATAATATATTTCTCTTTAAAAAAATTAATTTCTTTGATAGCATGCATTCCACACAACACTGAGTTCAAAAGAACCATGGCATACTATTGAAATGTTATTATTTATATATGAATATTATAATATAGAAATTAAAAATTGAGGTAATAATAGGAAAAAATAAATTATGAAAATATGTATAATATTTTTATATATTAAATTTATAAATATTTATTTAATTTTGAAAAGAAACAATTTATAATTTTTTTTCAAAAATGGTTTCATTTTTTATTTTTTGTTTGGGAATTATAATTAATTTTTGAAAATTTTAGATATGTTATTTTATAAAATAAAAAAAAATTTAAATCATATTATAGAAATTGTATTTGCCTCATTTTGTTGTATTATTCTAAAAATTTTGATTTTCAAGTGAATAATAGAAAATACTAATTTTCATTGAAAACTATATTTTTGTTTCATGCATTTACAAGGATCCATTTTTTAAATTGTATTAAAATTAAAATCATTTCTATTATACTATTAATAGTAAAATTAATTTCATTTTAATCAATATGATGTTTTAATTTAGAATAGAAACATTTTTATACATAAAAATACATTTTAATGAAAAATCGTTTTTCTTTTTGTTTTGAGTTTTAATATTAAATTAATTTCTCCCATTTATAGAAATTGTATCATGGAAAATATATATCATATTTGGAATTATGAGGTTCAAATTTTTAAAAAATGTCCCTTTTATTTTTCTTCATTATGAATATTAACTTTAGTAAATAATTGTCACCACAAAAAGGGTAAATCAGGTAATTATGGTTAATATATGATTTGATAATAACTAAAAATGACCATAAAACATTTATTTATCTTATTTTATGAGTATATTTTGAAAATTTATATCTAATTATCTTCTTCATGGTAACATGGTTTCATATTTCTTTCAATATGTAATTTATATTAATTTAAGAGAAAAAATACCAACTGTCACACTTTCACATTTAATTATCTCTCATGTGTTCACATAGAAGAAAAAATCATGTTTTTAGTGAATATTAATAGTCATTATGATATTAATGAAATTATTTTCATTATAGTAATTTATTTAAAATTTTATTAAATTATATATTTATGTTAAATTCTTACACAATTTTGATATTTTATTTATCCAATTAATATAAAAATAAAATAAAATATTTTAAAAAACTAAATGTATTATTTTTTCTGTGAGTATCATTAATAGTAATTTTTATAGTTATATATGAAATGTTAAATCTTTTTTAAACTTATATATTCTAATTACCTTTTTTCTTGAGGTATTTAAATTCAAATTAAATTAATAGTGTCAAAAATGGCATTAATTATTTTTTATAGAAATAATATTTTACGAAATTTCATTAAAATAATAGAAAAAATCAAATAGGAAAGGGGATAATATATGGACTAAAATGTAATCCATTTTCTATCCATGGGAAAATTAGTACATTATAAGTAAAATTATACACTTTTGTGATTGAGAAAGTCATTACCATGGTTGAGGATAAAATTTGTTAACCAAGGGATTAATAAAAATGTTATGGTTCTAAATGACACCAAAACCTGTAAAACTTTCATTGAATAATGTTATTTAGACCATATCTTCTTTTTATTAAAATATATTTCCATTTTAAATTATTTTTCTATATAATTAATTAATCATATTTTAATCCTTTTTGTAATTCCATGTGGGTCCTTTCTCTCCCATATAAAATGATACCCCTTCTATCATTTATATACGAAAGTATGACAAACCTAGATAAAAAACCTAGTAAATTTATCTTCTAAAAACTTATTGAAGTTATATTGGTTTTGTACCTTCCAAAATACCAACCCTAGTCCCTTTAAGAGGATATCTAAATGAAGTCTACTAAATAAGAGGTAATTGTATTTACCGAATCTTATAAGTATATTTATTATTATACATCATCTTATTGTGATATAAAAATCCTATAATAACAAAACAATTATTATTAATATATTGAGATGTTATTATGACAATTGTAAAATCATTTTCTATCTCATTTACATAATATGAAATGAAACAAAATCACTCATGCTTACATACGACTTACCGTCACCACATAATGATGTAATTTGTTTTTATAACCAATTTACATGGATGGTTATAGGGATGGAAATAATGAATTTATATGATACTTATGAAATAAATATGATTTTTTAATTATTATTATTTATATAACTTCTTTCTTTCTAATGAATTATAAAATGGTAGCATCGCTTGCACATATGTGTGGACTACTACCTCCATGATGCGATGTGATCTATTTTTTATTTACGATTTACATGGATGGTAATAAAGAGAGATTTTATGAATATATATAATATTAATATCATGATTAAAATTATGGAGATTATGTAATCATGACCAATGTACAATGACCAAAACAACCAAACCAAAATATATATGAAAATATAACAATTATCACATGAAACTGTGATTTTAATAATTAATTGTTAAATCATTGGTGGTAAATGTGTAAAATTAAATCATATATGGAATGATATATATGAATGTGGTTCATTAATAGATTTATAATATATCTATATTTATTTTATATTATGTTCAAACATATTAAATGAATTCAGACCCGATGTAAGTGTTTCTTGTCTCAGTTTTACTACTGTGAGATATATGTTATATTCACTACTTGTTTCTACTATATGTTTTATATAATAAACCATTTATATGTTATGTCATTAATATATTTATATTCATGGGATATAATGTTTCATTCATTTTTATTTATTTCATGGGGATTGTGATTCAAAAGTTACAATAATGTTAAGGGTTTATTTCACAATCTCATCATTAATTGGGATTTTTTCAGGTTTAAGTATCCACTAGGGGAAATTATTTGATATCTATATATTAAAACCAATATATATTTTTATCACATGGTTATTTTTTGATATTAAATGTTTTAATTTAATATTCTTCTATTTAATTACTCAAGCTATTGAAATAATTTTTTATGGAAAACCAAATTTCTTTTTTCGACACTATCAGGAATTGATCTCTTCCATATCCATGATTCATATGAATTATTTCAAAACTATTTTTTATAATATAAAATTAATTTTTAAATTAATTTTTAAACTTGTTTTATTTTTTTAAATTAGTTTTAAAATAATTCTTCTTATCATTCTCTGAATGAATTACTTTTTGATATATTTTGTGAAAGGAATGTTTTTTACTTATAAAGAATAAATATAATTTCCCACCTTCATGATCACTAAATTATTTAGGAATTCCTTTATATGTTTACATGTTTATGTTCAAATAATATTTTTATTATTATTTGGTAAATTTTTAGATATTTGATTTCAAAGTGAAAATAGTATTTTTCTCATGATTTTTTCCAGTAATCTTTTTAAAGTATTATTTTCTATTTAAACATAATTTTTTGAATATTATGATTTATTGAAGATATATACAAATTATAACATCTAAAATATTTATTTAGAAGGTTTATGGTTATTTTTTGGGAAAATTTATGATATTATTTACTCTAGTTATTACAATACTCATAGATATTGATTTATAATGAATTTTATTTAAGTTATATTGTTTATTCATATGAGTAATGTATTGGAATTACTATGTTATGGGTGGGAAATCAAATTAAAAATCCCCTAAATGCATTGGTATATATCATATGAGATACTATATTGGGTATTTTACCGATTCCTTACCTATTTATGTAAGAAGTTTTGGCATTATTACTTGAAAGTATGTTTTAGAAGTCCTGGCCCGAGGCCTCAGTGGTCTGTTTCAGATTCACAACATTATGAATTCCATAATTATAAAATTAATTATTGATTTCCATGTGATTATTTGAATATTT
Organism: Viscum album; assembly: GCA_963277665.1. Taxonomy (NCBI): domain Eukaryota; kingdom Viridiplantae; phylum Streptophyta; class Magnoliopsida; order Santalales; family Viscaceae; genus Viscum; species Viscum album. Next base: position 1,520,616,837 of record OY728133.1, on the reverse strand, counting down.
TTTATATCCATGTATTATTTTTTAGCTCATGTGATTTTTTATAAGGAACTATTTGATTATCATTTATTTCATGTTATATCATTCATTACATATTTAGCTTATATTGTATACATATCATTACTGATCATATAATATCACACATTTAATATATTTCTTTTCTCTAAGATACAAAAAAGTGTTTTATGATTTATATACATGGATATTCTAAAGGGTAATTTTTTTTATCAAATTAAATATTATTTTTTATTTTAGGATTTAAATATATATTGTGAAATTCAAGTATGTATCTATTTTTCTAAGACTAGTAAACCATTCAGTTCTTTAGGATGTGATTCATTATATCAAGTACCACTTTAGTAAGTAACCACCAACTCTATGATACTAATTAAAATGTATTCATAGATATGGTGTGGATTTAATGAATCAATTTTTACCTTTTAATAATTTGGAATATAATAAATAATATTTTAGAGTAAGGAGTGAAGTTATTATAAAATCATAAGCCATATATATCCTCAACACTTATATATTAAAAATATTTAATATAATATATCAAAATCACACAATTTTTTAAAAATAATGGAATTTATCCCAAACATTGTCTCGTATAGGAAAACAAAGATCTATGTTAATTATAGAACACATATATTAACCAGATTATGACATAATGGTTGGTTGGTCTTAGATATTTTAGTAGAGTGAAGTTTATAGAAGATATTAGATAAAATAAAACTAAAAATAATTAATTTATCTATTGTCTAATTAATGCCTAAACCTAGAAGAAAATATTTTTATAATCCTATTATGATAATATCTAGGTTCAGTCTCACAACAATAATTATTTGAGGGGATCCATAATAGGGAGAAACTTCAAGTGTGATTAATGATATTTTCATAGGTGATATGGAATATTTTTTTTTTTGAATGACCTCACATGTGGGACTGACATCATCAAAAATCCATATAATTGAATGTATTACTTTATTTTTACAGTTAAATTTCACCGTTCATGATTTTTGGTGATTATGTTAATTAATTCACATAATAATTATTTCATCAACCATTTGTAATTTTTTTATTTATCACTGCACATAGAGATAGGAACTAATGATTTATTTTATTATCCAATGGTTTATATATTTTCCCATAATGAACGAATGTCAAACTAAATAATAGAAAATGTTTTTTGCTCACTTTCTTTCTTATTTGATTCCTTCATTCATTTTGAATGTGTTCATCAATGGTTTTTGTTTGATTGGTGGTTATACCCATTATATAAATTCTTTTTGTTACAAAATAAATCATGGGTTCCTTATATTGTTGCTTAAAGTTTGGAATAAATTATTATGAAGTGAAAGAGGGGTGATTTTGGTGACAGAAACATGAGGTTGGATCGAGGATGTTGATTTTTCTGAATGTGTGTGTGGATGATGATGAGAGGTGAAAAAGATCATTTTTCCTGAGAATAATTTTTATAATATAACTTCCATCCATCCTTGATGCTAGTGAATGGTGTTGATCCTAGGTGTCTTTTTTTTGTTATCAGTGGGTCCATATGTGAATCAGTGATTCTTAGAGAATTTTTATGGATTAAAATTGTGGAATAGCATTTTCTATCAATGGGTAAATATGTAAATTAGTGATACTTGGATTATTATTATGGGTTCAATTTATGGCATTGGATGTACTTCTCAAACAATTATCCTTGTAAATGTGATGATTGTTTGAACTGATTTTTAAGATTAAATACTTGTGCAAAAGGAATTTTATGAAGTGTAAGATGTTTTCATCAAGTGATGATATCCAATATTTGGTTGAAATTTATGTCAAGAAATAAATTAAATTTCTCCATTCTGGCATGAGGATTTTTAATTAACGAATTACATGAAAATTTACATTATTTAAAGAAGTTTTGATGATATTTATGCCATTAATAAAATAAAAGTCCACACAAAAATATATTCATATTTTTGTATGAGGAATTATTTTTTGATGTTTTTACATGGAATTTAAGAAAAACATGAATAAATATTTTTTCATTGGTGTTTAAAAAAATATGTCCAACCAAACTGTTCAACTAGGCTAGCATAATCATCCTCTTATGAGAGTAAGCTCAACCATGCATGGGAGACTTCCAGGCTAGCCAGAATAGAAATGGGAGAGTTAGTGGGAATATAGAACCCATAGGAGTGCACAAAGGGTAAAAATGGAATGAAAAGTCATGCATGTAATGCATAAAGCATGAATTGAATTCTTAAAGTTCACATTGAGGTGAATGGGTGAACCAAATATGTACAACAAGGCCCATTGGGTGTGTGTGTGCTATGTTCGAGGTGTTGAACCCTATTTCCAACTCAAGAGGTTACGTGAACATGGAAGTATAAGTTTAATACATCAAACAAGAAAATATTTGATTGGGTATGAATATAAATAAATAACTATATCTCATTTTAAAAATGTAAAAAGAAGGATGGCCATCTAATCTAGCTGATATGTGTCGTGTATTTAGCCACATGATCTTATTCTTCCTCTATCCTTGTTTAAGGGATTATATACAATGGAATTTTTTTATTTCACATTAAATAGAACAAATAAAAGTCATATTATACATTAAATAAATATGATATGATCTCATGATATCCATGTGATTCAGAGATACATTATGCACATGTTTTTTCAGGTATCTTCAATACATGAATAGAAGAAGCCAAGAAGAGATATCTATTGATGAAACAATGATTTAGGATAAAGTAAAATATAGATTTAAAGTCACAATTATGATTAAAATGATATGATATATATTCCTTTTCACTTTCATGTATACATATTTAATAAGAAAATAATGAACAACTGCATCCAAGAATTATATATGACATTCATGCACAACTATGGAGTTTTAGTTCCGCATGAAGAATGGGAGACCAAATATTTTGGGTATTTAAATAGGATAATTGTAGATTTATTAATACTCCATGATCTAAAATATTAAGATAATTTTTGTGTATAATAGAAATCCCTAGATTTCAGTTATTTGATATGAGTGTGGCATTTATCTACATGAATAGTTGAGCTACATGTCATGAGAAACAGTGAAGGAAACCCAATTCTTATGGTTATTAAAAAAATATACATGAATTATAATATGTCCCATGATGTAATAGAAAATTAGTGGTTTATTTTTTTTACAACAAAAAATGAGATTTATTCATACTATTGATCCAATGAAAACATGCACCACTTAAATAAGAAGTGGAAACCCAAATCATTCTGGTATTTCTAATTTACCAGATGTAGATATAGAATACCCAAAAAAAATAATGTTATATTTAATATTATAAAATAAAATCTAAGATTTTTTAGGTATTTATTTATGATAAATAAAAATAAATGTGTAATTTATTAACACATTTAAATGACGTAATAATTAATATCATATTCACAATATTGTTTTGTGGATTAAATTTTAAATGTATGTTGAAAAAAATTATTGATCATAATTGTGGGATTATTTTGAGAACCTAATACATTTTTTTATCAATGGAATAAACATTTTAAAGTTGTAATCCTTTTAAAAAATAAGAAACATGTGTTTCTAAGTATTAATTGAATGAGTATAATCCATATTTCACCTAATCTGGAAGGTGTATCGAGACCAAAATTGTTTATGTTCTTGAAAACGTGAAAAATGAAGGGGAATATATCTTTATTTCAGAGGAATAATATACAAATAATAATTTATTTATGGCTCTATATCATTTAAGAAGTGAATAACTCCCCATTGGACTCTGGAGAAATGAAGAGAATAGTAGAATCTCTATTTTTATAGAGTGGGGAAAGTGGATGTTGTGTTGTTTTTTTCAGTTGTGGATGTAGTAGAGAATACTTTTAGGTGTTATTACTAACAAGGAATGGATTGGGACTATTATCCAAACCTTGTAAATATTTTTTGCTTCTCTGTTTACCATAACAAAATCACTAGATGTTAGATTAAGAGTTTATAGTGAGTAGATCGAGAACTGGGAAAAAGTTTAAGAGATTAAATTTAAATAGAATTTTTTAAATGTGGGTACCGCTAATTCACATCCCACTCAAGAGTACCTAACTGTTCCTTTGATTCTAAAAATAGATTTATGGGAATTTTGGGTGAGAATCACAGCTGAATCAAAGGTTATAGAGGTGAAGGTGAAGACATATGAAAAATATAAAATATCAATAAACTCTATTTTACACCACATGTAGTTCAGAAGAACACATATTTTGTTGTACCCTATATGAAATAGCTATGGTTTAAAAGGAGATTTAAATATAACACACCATGTGGGATACCCACAACCCACATGATCCTTATTCGGTCGTCGTGGCGTTTATAGGGTGTACACACCCAGGAAGTCATGTGACCCTACATGCTATGTGTGTTCGGGCACACCTTGTGTACTTCCAAAAGTGAATTATCATGGGTAGATGACACATTATTGAGTTTCAAACCAACCTATACACACTTTTTAGCATTAAAAAATACATTTTATCATTAAGAACATGTTTTTTGAGAAGGTAGGACATAGACTGTATCAAGCATAGAGAGCCATGTCATGTACCCTAGTTGGACATACCATGTACTCTTTATGGGTAAGGTTAGAGCCCTTGAACACTTTAGTTTGGTTTCCATTTTAGTTAGTTTATTACATTATTCAATTCCCAAGAGGTTGCAATATGGAATCCAATCTTAAGAATAGGATCAGTGATCCCCTGTATGAGTTATTTATAGATATAGTTAAGTGTTTCTCCACATAGTCTAAAGTGTGATCCTCTATCTTGTACTTCCCAATGTTGGGTTAGGTAGCCTGTATCCGATGATTAGTATTTTTGATCACCTTTATAGTGTACTTTTTTCACATGGGGTTATATATCCCCCCTAAACCCTGGACATGATCCCCTATTTTTGTATCTAAATCTTTCAATGCATTTATTTTTACTTATTAATGGAATATTCTGATGAGTATTATCTTTCAATGAAAACCATTACCATAATCAGACTCAGTGAGATAATTCTCTCAAATGAATGTTACTAAAAATCCTTGATAGGTATCCCTGGATGGTAGTTATGACATACATAACCTTAAGAATTGATTTCCTCCTTACAGATATTTGGGTGATCTTATTTATTCCCTTTTGTAATTTTGATCCAACCCCTTCCTTGATGAAACATGTTCAGATATTTTGGGGTGTCCTAATGGGTATGTTTATACTAAACCTTGAATGGTCTCCACCCACACATGTCTTGTCTTATATTGATGACATGTCATTTGAAAAAGTTCTAGGCAGTCTTGGTGTAGGTAGATCTAATTTAGACTAGATAGATTTTAGAAAGAACCCAGAGTTTCATTTTGGTAGCATTACCCCTATTTATAGTAGGCTAGAATCCTTTAAAATTTTATTTTTCTTTTATTTGGAACCTTTTTTTATTTCTATACTCTCTGGAATGCTCGGATGTGGGACAAGAGGTTTTTCATTCATTTATAGTATTAGTTATTTACCTTATATTTTATTATAGTTTATAGAGATGTGTGTGTGTTTATTTACATGTACTTTATGCTAAGGCCTCACATGTGAAAAATAATCCTACTTTGTGATGATTGTGAGCCCCTAAACCATTGGATGTGAGATTAGGGTTTCACTCTCCACCTACTTCCATCCAGGAAGTCCCCTATTGGTCCAGTCATGAAAAAACCATAGGAACTTGGTTTGTAAAAACATAGGTAGAGAATATACAATTTATAGTGAAGCATTCATAAACTTTTGAATTTTAATTTTTATGGAGTTAATAGTTAATATCATTATTATATGAAATATATTAGACATTAATATCATGGATTATATGAATTTCACACTATTTATAGAAATTAGTATTTCTTAACAACATATTAAGATATTTTATTTCTATGAAAATGACATATGTTAGAATACATGGAATTTTTTTCAATTATTATGTAAATTATTGTTATTTTAATATTAACCAAATTAAATATGTTTATGTTTGTATCAAAGAATAGTGAAATTTTATTTTGGAATTAGGATGATGTTTTGTGAATTTTTATATAAAACATCCTGATAAAAAAACCCTTAGTTTTATAAAATTAATCCATCTATAACTTCTATGAACATGTTATTCTAACTATACAATTCTTTTTGTATAAAGGAATATATTGACCTTATATAGTAAACAATATTGCACACTATAATGATAAATCATGAATTGAATTAAACATGTTATAATAATTAATAGCAATTATTAGTAAAAATTTCTTGGGAATAATTTTTTGAGGGGTAGAATTTAATATACTACATTTTATATATGTTTATATATATAAGTATATATATATCTCTCAAGTATTTGACTTTTGATAACTTTTATTTTTCATTTATTTTGAAGGAATAAGACTTGTGGAATATTTTAATTGATAAGTAATTTAATTTTATAAGATAATCATATTTCCATAACATAGAAAAGTTAAAATAAAAATTAATAATATACCATAATAATACTGAATTTTGAAAAAAAATAATAAAATAATAAAATAAAATTTCATGACTAAGGGATGTAAATATCTTTATCCTCCACAAAAATAACAAATTATTTTAGCTATGACACACTAAAATCTCACTTTTATACTTCTTTTTATATGGAGGATTTCTCTCATGGGTTCAAGATATCTTGGAGTTAAAAATTTGAATGTTTGAAGACTTTCTTATGCTTCATTGTTAGGTTCAAGATTTTTAAAACCATATGGTGTAAATTGTGAACCCATAGTAGTTTGGTATAGAGGCCATCACACAGTCTGAACCCTATTTTGAAAACATCTCCAAACAACTATGTGACCTATAAAGTTCTATGTTAGTGACTATCACGTGATCTATGCATGGTTTGGTAAACATTGAAATAAAAACACGTGACATTATCAAGTTTGGGTATCTTTTCATTTTGGGTTCTTTTTAGTTGGGTATTCCTCCCCATGTCTCCCCATTAGAACTCTGCTAACCTAGGAACCTATGAATGATCTCTATTCTTCTTCTCGGACCCTCCATGATATTTTTTGGTTATTTCTTCATCAAATCGATTGGTAAGGGATTCACATTCCTTCTCCTATAAGTTTCTTCTCCTTTCCCTTCATTATATATAACCCAAATGGATATGTGGGATACTTTTAAAGGATTTTATACAACCTTGGATTTTGATTCTAGTGTTTTCTATCGATAATGACGTGATTCCACAACTTGATGTAACACCCTTCCATAAAATCCACTGATATGGTGCCCCGAGGTGGTGCATCACATGACCTCAAGTATGCCTCCCAGTATGCTAAAGATCTCCACCTAAAATCAAGGGTATATAACATTACATGGGGATAATATACACTATGTTTATAGTATCCAAATAGTATAAATGATAAAAAACAAAAAAAAACTTGATAGATAAACCTTATAGATATGAGAGTAAAACACCAATTAAATGTACAATAACACATGCTATAACAATAACGGCATGACATACAATCTATAACTAATTCCCCATGCTAGGATATATTACAAGGATAAAAAAAGAAATAATTTTAAAAATAAACTCATCCCTAACTTTTCCCTTGTTTTGGTCTTCATTCCCATACTCCAATCCCAGACTGTGAAGAAAAACATCATGTAACATTTTCTTTTCCTAAAAGTATAACCTGAAAATAGATAGTTTTCTAATCATGAACCCAATATCCATGTAGTTTTGAAAAATGTGTGACTAAAAATCATTAGGTTTCCACCAATGAAATCCCTAAAATAACCATCCCATATAACAAATGATTGTAAAAGTTATAGATATAATAAACTACTACATAACCTGATAGAAAATTTAATAAATAAAAACAAAGTATTTAATCCTAGGTTATGTGGTGACACTCATGTTTAGACCAACCCTCTTTTTTCAGTGCTGGTGTATCTATGATTAGGGTGATGTGTCTCATAACTCATTATTGTCCCAAGTTTCATAATCAAAGAAACTATAACCATGAAAACATAAGGGAATCCATGGGTGCTCCACCTGGTATTCTTTTCATACCAACTCAATCAAAAGTTTATGGAATTCATACATGATGACGCTTTTTAGTTTTATTTAAGAGAATCCAAGGAAATATAAACTTTGTATTCTTTAAACTAAATCCAAGTGACCTCCAATATAAGTCATTCATATTTATAGCTCAACCAAAATCTAGGGGTAAACCCATGGAATTATGTATCTTTTAATCTAGCTGAATCTGGGGAGTTCATCCCACATAACTCATAGGGTAACCCGAAGGGAACCCAGAACAGTAATCAGTGTCATTAAAAACCTAATATAGTTAGACAAATAGTGTAATTTATTGAGATATTACCTGATAGTGGGTAAATTAGGATATAAAAATTATTTTTGTTTCCCCTCATAGATATGAAAATATCATTATCCTAACCATCCTTGACATCACTTGTTAGTATAGTCAATCTTTTTCACCTGTTAAGGGCTGATCTGATTAAATGGAGTGCTTATCTTATCCTTATTCAGATAATATTGATGATCCCTGAATCCAAATAAATTAATTATCATCCTGTAAAATGTATGTAAATCATGAACAGAAGATTCAATAATTTAACTTTGTTCAGCTGCATGGGGCTATGTCTATGGAGGACAAAATTTCATTGTATTAATGTGACAAAATCCTCTAACAATATTTTATTGGTGGATTTAGTCTAGGTCACTCCTATTCCCATGATTACTTCTCTTATAAGATTTTGTGTCAACACACTACCACCCAAGTTTCACTCCCTTTATCATCTCCCATTGATAATTACATTAGGATGGAAAGATTATGTGCTCATAGGCCAACACAAAACTTCACTATATGATAGTATATGTAGTGGTTAGTGATCATTGTTCTTCACATTACTTTTTCAAAAACTGGTTGGGGACATCACCATTGCAGCATCTTCACTTTCCTTATTGAACTAATTTTTATAGAATATAAACATTGTTTGGAAAAGTCTTCAATATGTTCCAATATCTTTCTATGTCGCAAAGATTAACACCTTCATAAAACTCCAATAATTTATGAAACATCTATTGTGTCTCAGGAATCTAAACATTTGTGACACATTCAGTCATTCCTGAAATTTCCTTTCTTTTTGAAACTAATGTTTTGATGAATCCTTCGTGTAATAAAAACCTTTTTGAAATTCATTCACAATTTCAGAGCCATCAGATCTTCAATGAGTTAGAATTATATTAAATGAGAAGGTTAATGGCCTATTTGTAGACATTACTTCCTCATTGAAAAAATTCCATGCTCAATAATACCTTTTAATGAAAGTATTCATTTTTTTTTAAATAATCTATTTATTCATGAAATTTTTGAAAATATTCTATTAGCATAGATTTTCATATTGGAGAAACATACCACATTATTGAGTGACATTTATTAATTTTGAAACATACCAAATTCTCATGAAATATTTTTTGGTGAATCACCAAACCATCATCAAATAATAAAAATTTGTTGAATTCTATTCATTTGATATATTTTCATGAGACATCCCTTAAAATAAAATTTTTATGAAACTCCTATCTTTTTCCAAATTTTAGAACCCAAAAATTTGGAAAACACAATGAAATAATTCTGTCTTGTTTGAAAATTTCCTAAACCTCTTCCAATGATTAAATTGCAGGATGTTCCCCTTTATGGGTTCTATTATTATTTTTTTAGCTTTAATGAATCTCCTAGTATTATCATGGTCAATATTCTAGGCACACATAGGTCTTCATGAAATATAACACATTCCCTTTATCGGTAATACCATATTATCCTAAAACTATCACCTAATTACATTCATTGGGACCACAACAATCTCATGAAATTGTTGACATGGTGAATAAAAAATACATCGTGTTGTGTCATTTCATATTAGTGGAAACACTATATCCAACAAACCAACTCACCAGGGTTGGTAGTGTTAGGGTTGGAAATGAATCCAACACACAAAACATGGAAACAAAAATTATCATTGGTGTCAAAAAATACATCATTAAAACCCATGGGAACATATCTGAGGCATTCATAGTGATCAATCCGTGAGTAATCTATAGAAACACATAGAATTACTTATCATTTGGAATACGTGAATATAATGTGGAACCCCCTCATAAAATCTAAGAAACTTCCTTGATGTAATCCATGATTATTCATGAAATTCCACCCATAAAAATACTTTACACAAGGAAACTCACTTATCACTTACCAATTATGCATATCATATCAAGTAACTCTAATAAATTAGCCCATTTCAATAATATATCTCATAAATGACTTATTATTTTCCAATGAATTGATTATATAATATTAAATTCACATGATTTTTGGGAAAATTCCTTATATGTTTCTAATGGGAATTCCATTTAACCAACGACACCATTTAAAATCATAATATAATTCATAGGTTAACTATTCACTTAATACATTCAATAATAATCTTATAACTTTGGTTCACCATTTTTAAAAATAAAAAGGTCGTCTCATAATCTAATATTCTTTTTATAAAAATGTGTTGAAATTTTAATTAATTTTTTACAGAAACAACAAAATTAATTACCTTAGTCTTATATAAAGTGTAAAAAAAATCCTACTTTTCTGATTAACGGTCCAAAAGGCTCAATTAAACGATCCAACCCTTTCACAAATCATAGATGGTTGTGAAATTCCATTTCACAACCATTGATTTTAGTTACAACAATACATTTAATCCTTAAATTTAGATGAACATCCCTCAACCCAATCCCATTCATGTTCAATCCCAACCAAGGTAATATCTAATTGTACTATCATTTCTCTATATTTCACGGCATAGTAAATAAGGCATTAAACTAAAGCAAACAACAAAAAATTTAATATTAAATATTAGGAAAACACATAGAAATTACATCATGGCTATACAACTATATCACATACAAATAATATAATGAGCACGGTTTTGGATTAGGGAAGACCTACCTCATGCATAGTAAATCTTGTTCTTCTAATCCTAGTCATTGGCTCAATTTGAATCAACATAAATTTTAAAACTATATAAAATACATGAAAATTCAGTGTATTAACTATATAAAGAGGAATACTACTTGAAAAATGAAAAAAATAAGAAAGGGAACATAACAGATACCTATATTCACCTTAGGCTTTGAAACATTACAAACTAAATTCAAATTAGCCAAGAGAAGAGAGACATACAACCATAGGAAGATAAGGATTAAGAGAGGGAATGTTTAGGGGTTTCCAACTAAATTGGGGGAGGAAATGGGGTTAAAAATAAAATATCAATGGGAACAAATAATATTTTTACCAATTTTAAAGAGGCACATTGTTTGGATACACAATTTTCCAAACTGTGTGCCAACCATGAAGACCTCAATTTATGGGACTCAACCTTTCACATAGTGTGTGTGCATTGTTTGATAATATTGTAAAAACCATGAGAATTCCTCTGAAATCTTATATAGTGGTCATATAGTCTCCTAGATCCCCACATATAGTTTAAACAAACCAAATGCCTATGTAAATTAGGCCTCACATTTGGGGTGCATTATTATTAATAACTATCTACCAAGGATTCTCTCCCTAAAATCATAATTTATAACACCTAATATCATGAAACTTATTTTATCCCACAAGGAACATGTTAGGCATTAAAACATGTGTAAAAATCACTATAAAGAATACAAACTCTTATAACTCCATTCCAAAAAACATTTTAAAAAATTTCTGTACACAAACCTAAAAATTCAAATCCATCATCTAAACAAAATTTCTCTATGAATATAGAGCATTAAAATCTCCCCACCATTTCACTTATTTTCACTAAGAAGTCGTCGTGTTCATCCTACTATATCACCTGACCCTCAACAATATATAATTTTATTTCAAAGGTATAAGTTACACTCTCAAACACCCAACAGATTTTCAAAACACATCTCCCAATGGAAGGAATGAAGCCACCAGATCCCAAGTCATTTCTTGTAACAACCCCAAAACACTGAGATAATACTTACTCGATCCCATACATCTTGTGAAATGTTTTTTTCATTATTTAGTTGAACACATGATCTAATGCACTCCACACTATACAATATAACTCAAGAAATCCAACTATAATCTATAGTAACTACCTACTATGGAATTTATTACCATACACCATTATTTTTTTCTAACAACACACATAATGTTGTTTCAAAAAAACCACACCTGAATTGTCATGTGAACAATAGTCTACCAGTGGTTATATTATTCACATCCAAAATAAAACCTAAATGCACAAGACACCATCATACAACCACAAACCGAATGTGTCATCATTTCCCTATGAAGGCCCAACCAATTCCACAAACAACCTGTAACACCCCAGGTAAATAAATAATATGACATTTTCATATTTATCCATATTTTTGAATAAAGTATTAATATGACTTTAAAGGGGGCGCTATGCTCGATGGCGTACCCAACACGCAACAACGAGTTTCTTGGGAATCTTACGTTGCACTCTAATAATAAAATAATATTATTTTAAATGGTAGTTAACATGTAGCCGTTGTAATGGTGGGAATGGATAGAAATAACTAAAATATGATTATATATGATTTTTTAAATGTTTTTACATTTATCCAATAAACGATAAAGGCTTAAAATACGGAAAGAATTCAATTTTAGGCTTTTATACCCTAATTTTCACTAAAGGTTCACTTATCGCCTTTTGATGGAGAACTGTCATTAAATATAGTTTTTATCACTCTTATACATTATTTTGGACCAAATAAAACTCTTATTAAGAATCGGGACATCAAATTTTACTTTGTGTAATTTTTTGGTATTTTTCTGATAAAGTTCATTTTTTAATGAATAGTGTAAAATGTTGTGTTTTAATTCAAAACCTCTTTTTAATATAATTTATTTATATGATTAGATAATATTTTGAATTGGTTTTAAAGTGAAATTAGAAAATATTTTTACCATTAAATCCAATAGTGGTCGTTGGAATTAATTTCACTTTCAAATCAGACTTAAACTAGTGTCAATCTATTGATACTTATTGTTTTATAAAAACACGCTATTTGCTCTGACAGCGGGAATTAATTATTAAATTAATTAATGTGACTAATATGTTTTGAATTTTTGAAAACGGACTTCATTTTTGAATTTGGAATATCAAATATAGCTTAGGGTGATGTTTTGGTATTTTTCTGAAAAACTCCAATTTTTGATGAATAGTGAAACCACTAAGTGGTAATCAAGCAAACTGATTTTTCAGTTAAATGAAAGTTTACCACTAATGTGTATTGAATTTTGAAAATCCGACATACATGGTTGTCATTAGTATGTAAAATGTGGTTCAATGGGATGAAAATAATTTTTTTGGTGAATAGTAACTTTTTTTTCATTAATCGCGATTAGAGGTAATTAGTGTCATTTAAGGTAAAAATGATATTATAAGAATGTGAAAACACCGTGAAACTTGTCCTAAACCTATTGGGTGAGTCATGGCCGACCAAGACAAGCCATGGGCCAACTTGGGGACCCCATGGAGCCACTTTAGTTGGAAAATGACAATAATATATTTTTATTTAATGTTAAAATTAAATTGACACAAACATGAGTTGTTTTACTAAAACAGTTTTTAAGTGGGGTTACACAAGTCCAAATTTTTATTATAAATAGTCATTGGAAATATAAAAATATTTCATACATCATAGTAATTTTTTTATAATTTTTAGACATTAAATAAAATAAATTATTTATGACATAATAATGATGCAGCGATGACATCATTATTTGACGATTTAAATAAAATACAAAGATAATGTAAAATCTATAAACTACACATGTCCAAAACTTATTGGATGGGTTTATTTCGAACCCTTATCACCTTATCCACGAATTATATCAATGTGGGACCTTTTAAAACCGAAACACATTTTAAAATAAAGTAATATTTCTTACTTTCCAAAAGTGCCCCTCCTCTCCTCTTATAAAAGGCCCCCACCTCTACCTCATTTCACACACTCCTCAAGCCTTTTTCTCGGCCAACCCCTGCCCATTTACTCTCTCCAAATCCCTCTCCTCATCCTAGAGGATTACCTTTGGGCATAATCCTTTCAAATGAAGCCTTTAGGCTCAAATCAAAAGGAGTTACACTTTTAAAGGTAATTCATTCTCTCATGTTCATTTGTTTTATTTTGCTTCTCCAACCCCCTAAACTCTTTTTATTTACTTCTTTTGTAACAACACCAGTATCTTCAATATACTAGGATGTTGTTATAATATTTATTCGAGCTACACTCGCACACAACTACATCAAATGGTTAAGGAACATACGGTTTCCGTGGATGGCGAAATTGTACCTCCCAAAACGATGATTGTTCAATACTCATTTAACACCTTCAAAGGTGGCCATTATGATATCACTATTTTTATATATGATATGTAATATGTTTATGTTTTACTTATGCTTCTGTATTTTTCATTTGTGTCTTACCTTTATGGCTTCCATTATGGGTATACGCGATATCTTCATTTTAGGAAGTGCGGACTACCGCCCCCTCAAAGTGATGTGATCCGTTAATGCCATATGTGGGACGTATAAAGTATGGATTTAATGTTATTATATATGATGTTATACTGAAATTATTATTTACATCTATATAATTATTATTTCTTTCCATTAAAGTATTAGATAGAAATGAAAGTAGCGTTCATCCGTACGTACGGCTTACCGTCTCCATGAACGGTGCATTTCATTTCTTATCCCCAAATGTAATGTACTATTATAAGTACATATATATAATGGATATATATGATGTATGATACATCTAAATGATTAATATAATTCTGGAATTAAAATATACATACCTCTCATATAGTTTTAATTCCATTAATACGACATAGAAATGAAAGTAGCATTCATGCGTACGTACGGCTTACCATCTCCATGAACGGTGCATTTCATTTCTTTCCTCTAAATGATTATGTTATTTTATAAATACATGTATATGCTGGATATATATTATATATATGATATCCAAATCAGGAATTTCATTTTGGATATAAAGAACCTTTGACCACACGAACAACATGTAATTGTATGAAGTCCACTTTCGACTTAAGAACCAAATATCGACAAAACAATCATTATTAACTTAATGATTACATAATGTTTATAACATGGAAATAAGTGATATAAAAGGAATAATAAGCTTGAAAAAGGTTCTTAATCAAGTATAAATTAACTCAAGTTTATTATTCAGGACGTTAAAGAACGATCGAGTCAAGTCGGACCCGAGGTAAGGGATCCTACTCCTCTCTTTCTTTTTAAGTACACACTTTTATGTCATTCCTTTTAAAGCTCATCTTTCTTTTTATTGGGATGATATTTTATATTAAACTTACTATAATTTTTATGTTTTTGTGATGAGAGACCCTATTCTCTCTCATCAATCCATTTTGGAAGTTTTGAGTGGCGCCGTTAGGCTACCGAACTTTCGTAAGAGATCTAACCTCTCTCTTTCTTTTTAAGTACTCTCCTTTATATCACTTCTTTTAAGCTCCTCTTTGTTATGATGGGGGATGTTCTTTTATATTCCTATTTATGTAAATTTTATTTTAATATGATTAGATACTCTATTTGATCTCATCAATCCATATTCGGAAGTTTTATGTGGCGCCGTTAGGATGCCGAGTTTTCGTAAGGGATTTTTCATGTCACTTTTATTCCCGTGAGATTTATGCTACATTTTCCACAAATTCCATTGAGTGGTGTATGTACTGCCCATTATACTACTCTTTGTGTAATATAATTTTTTTTATGAGTATTTACATCAATGATCTATTGTCTTTCTTTCATGGGGTGTATGTTTTGAAAGATACCCAAGTCGGTAAGGGAACCTTTCACCCTCCTCTTTTTTGAAAGACTTCTTTTGTTGGGTCTTTTAATTTACATATTGTTATGTTGGGATAGGTTCTCATACATCCTTATTGATGTAAATTTTATGTCCAAGTTATGAGATACATTTTTTATCTCTCATCAACTCATTTTGATGTGATGCCGTTAGGCTGTCAAGGGAACTTTTTAACCCAATTTCGATTTCTTTGGGTTAAACATGTAGTCATTGAATATGTCATCCATTGAATATGTGTGAATGACATTTTATTGTTTTACACTTAATATCCACTTATATTGGGTGTATTTATATTTGTCACACATATTTATGAGATTGATTTATCCTTAATTTAAGGATACCTTCTTTATAATGGATTTCATCTCATTTTACATTTCTTTTGAGACTTCATTGTTGTTATGCACCAATTAACTCTTATATGGTGTGTATACTATCCTTTGACATATTATATCATGAATCCTTTTATTCTCATGATATTATAAAGTTCGGATTAAATGTTATTCCCCTATTATTTGTATTCAAGAGTCTCTCATTTTGTTAAAAACTCTTTAACAAAAATATCATTTTAAATGTTTTAAATATTTATTATTCTAAATATTTATCTTTAATGTCCTTGTTTTAAAAATGGTTTTCATTATTTATTTATATGGACATTAATGTTTTAAAATTATAATTCCATTAAAATCTTCAATGTGGTATGCGACACTTTGATTCAAAAATCTCTTTTAAATGGTTTTTGAAAATGGATTGATTAATTCAATATCTGGGAATTATTTATTGTGATTGAAAATGAAATATTGTTATTGAAATGTTTATATTTTCCATATTTTATGTGTAATAATGGTACTTGGACATTATGACGGGTGGTGTCGTGAATACCAGGACGGGTGGTTACATTATAACCTCCAATGCATTGGGTATGGAAGTCGGCCGTATGGCTATTCCATTAAGTATGTATGGAAATTGGCCGTATGGCTATTCCATTAAGTGATATGTGTGGAATTCGACCGTATGGTTATTCCACTTAAGTATGTTTATGTCCCAAGTTACCATTATATATGTTATGTGTTCTGTATATGGGTTTTATGGTAATCCTTTGGTTACAAAAAGGTAAGTAATGATACTTTTTTTTCAGTGAAGATTTTTTACTATTTCATGAAGGTGAAAAGTATTACATTGATAAAGTATTCATGGTTTACTTGTTGTTTTGAAAAACTAACAGTTTTCATTCTTTGTGTATCCCTTACTGAGCTTCTTATGCTCATCCCAAGTTTTTGAAATGTTTTACACAGGACTTAGCATGGAATAGGGTCAAGGATGGGATCAAGGGAATTTCATGCTACCTAAAACATGGAACTATACATGTTTCTTTTTAAGAGTTTTTATTTTATGGAAATTTAGTAGAAGCAACTACTTTGTAATCTTTTGAGATGTAATAGTTATGTCCTAATTCTCTAAAACTCTAAACCTAAAAAGATCCTCAATGTGAATTACTCATTTAATTCAATATTAAGTAAGGTTTAAGGCTGGGGCCTTATAGTTGGTATCAGAGGTCGTTTTAGATAACTTTAGAGGTTAGGGTATTCTTTAAGCATAAGTGACATTACCATAATGGTTAGGATTTTAGAAATAATCCTTGGTTTAGATAAATTGAATGAGTAAGTATATCTTAGTTTTTATCTTCCTCATTAGTACATGATAGTTATGTTGATATACTCACACTGACCTTTTTGGTTTTAGTAAATGGATGGATCTAGCAGGCACCAAAGTGACAATGGGTTTGAAGGAAACTATGGTGGTTCTCTGATTAAGAGACTGGATGAGATGGGGGATTCAATGAGGAATCTCATGGTTGTTCTAAAACAACTATCAAGGATTCAGGATCAACCACTTCAACCTTGGTGAGTTCTCTAATGCATCATGTACGAGATGACCAATCCATGTGTAAGTTTAGGTAATAATAATAAAGGTAACCATTAGAGTTTATATGATCCTTACTTTTTAGGTAATTATGGGTTACTCTATGATATGATGGAAAATGAAAGGAATGATATAAACTTTAGGTTAAAATATGTTATGATCATTTTTGAAGATTTTATCTCGTTTTGGGGGATGTTTTAAGAATTTTATAGTTTTGGAAAAAGGACAACACGCAGACCGTGTGACAACCCGTCGCGTCGGACAAAGCCGCGGGAATCGAACCCACAACCAAAGTGCGACTGGTATTTATTTCCTACCACTGGACTATGTGAATTCCCTGGTTAGTTTGACTGATTCTTTTTAGTTATATGATTTTATGAATTAAGAGTAAGTTGATTTTGGGTTATTTATGAAAATGATTAACCTATCATGGAGGATATGTGATTAGGATAATTACTTTTCAATGTGAGACTTTAGGAGCGATTGATGTTGTTTGGAGATAAATGTTACGATTTAACTTGGAAGGCTATGCGACTAAATCCTTCAAATATTTGGGTTTTAACCTTAGTTTGTTTTACTTCGAAGAATTTTATGGACAAATTGTTTATCGGATGGTCCTCGTTGAACTCTGGGTTTTGTTAGACAAAATTTTGGATATTAAGCATAGATTTTCTTTTTATAAAGGGTTATCCATTTCTGGATTATCTGATCTTGTACTAGCCTTTTTGGTTTTGGTTTTGGTTAAAGTCTAAAGACATGGGAAGTATATAGTTCTCTTTTGTGGATTAGGTGATTCTATAGAAATTGATTATAGTACTCTTAATGCAAACAAGTCTCCCTAAATACTCGTCTTTTGGAAAAAATATGAGTTTGATTAAGGAATATGGTAAAAGTTGAAAGTCAACATGATAAGTGATTATGTTTCCTTATGAATAAATTCCCCAATAAAAAGTATCTTAAAACAAAAATGTTGTCTATTAACTTTTCCTACTGGGGAATCGAATAACGTTTAACCCATCACAAGTTTATGATTTTCTCGTGGTTAACTTTCTCCTAAATATGTTTTCTATCACTCTTCATCAGAACATGACCCTATGTTTTCTCCTCCATGTCCATATTTTCATACTTGGAATCCTAGTACGGGTTAACTCGGGTGACCTCTGTGCTTATCTTTCTTTATATTAAAGTAATTTTTTTACCGACTCTTGTTCCGATGTGGGACTTTCAAGGATGTTTCCAAGCTCAATTTTAAAAATTGCGAGGACGCAATTCCCAAAAGGGGGAAGGATGTAACACCCCAGGTAAATAAAGAATATGAAATTTTCATATTTATCCATATTTGTGAATAAAGTATTAATATGACTTTAAAGGGGACGCTATGCTCGATGGCGTACCCAACACGCAACAACGAGTTTCTTGGGAATCTTACGTTCCACTCTAATAATAAAATAATATTATTTTAAATGGTAGTTAACATGTAGCTGTTGTAATGGCGGGAATGTATAGAAATAACTAAAATATGATTATATATGTTTTTTTAAATGTTTTTACATTTATCCAATAAAATATAAAGGCTTAAAATACGGAAAGAATTCAATTTTAGGCTTTTATACCCTAATTTTCACTAAAGGTTCACTTATCGCCTTTGGATGGAGAACTGTCATTAAATATAGTTTTGATCACTCTTATAAATTCTTTTGGACCAAATAAAACTCTTATTAAGAATCGGGACATCAAATTTTACTTTGTGTAATTTTTTGGTATTTTTCCGATAAAGTTCATTTTTTAATGAATAGTGTAAAATGTTGTGTTTTAATTCAAAACCTCTTTTTAATATAATTTATTTACATGATTAGATAATATTTTGAATTGTTTTTAAAGTGAAATTAGAAAATATTTTTACCATTAAATTCAATAGTGGTCGTTGGAATTAATTTCACTTTCAAATTAGACATAAACTAGTGTCAATCTTTTGATACTTATTGTTTTATAAAAACACGCTATTTTCTCTGACAGTGGGAATTAATTATTAAATTAATTAATGTGAATAATATGTTTTGAATTTTTTAAAACGGACTTCATTTTTGAATTCGGAATATCTAATATATCTTAGGGTGAAGTTTTGGTATTTTTCTGAAAAACTCCAATTTTTGATGAATAGTGAAACCACTAAGTGGTAATCAAGCAAACTGATTTTTCAGTTAAATGAAAGTTTACCACTAATGTGTATTGAATTTTGGAAATCCGACATACATGGTTGTCATTAGTATGTAAATGTGGTTCAATGGGATGAAAATAATTTTTTTGGTGAATAGTAACTTTTTTTCATTAATCGCGATTAGAGGTAATTAGTGTCATTTAAGGTAAAAATGATATTATAAGAATGTGAAAACACCATGACACTTTTCCTACACCTATTGGGTAAGTCATGGCAGACCAAGACATGCCATGGTCCAACTTGGGGACCCCATGGAGCCACTTTATTTGCAAAATGACAATAATATATTTTTATTTAATGTTAAAATTAAATTGACACAAACATGAGTTGTTTTACTAAAACAGTTTTTAAGTGGGGTTACACAAGTCCAAATTTTTATTATAAATAGTAATTGGAAAGATAAAAAGATTTCATACATCATAGTAATTTTTTTTATAGTTTTTAGACATTAAATAAAATAAATTATTTATGACATAATAATGATGCAGCGATGACATCATTATTTGACGATTTAAATAAAATAGAAAGATAATGTAAAATCTATGAACTACACATGTCCAAAACTTATTGGATGGGTGGATTTCGAACCCTTATCACCTTATCCACGAATTATATCAATGTGGGACCTTTTAAAACCGAAACACATTTTCAAATAAAGTAATATTTCTTACTTTCCAAAAGTGCCCCTCCTCTCCTCTTATAAAAGGCCCCCACCTCTACCACATTTCACACACTCCTCAAGCCTTTTTATCGGCCAACCCCTTCCCATTTACTCTCTCCAAATCCCTCTACTCATCCTATAGGATTACCTTTGGGCATAATCCTTTCAAATGAAGCCTTTAGGCTCAAATCAAATGGAGTTACACTTTTAAAGGTAATTCATTCTCTCATGTTCATTTGTTTTATTTTGCTTCTCCAACCCCCTAAACTCTTTTTATTTACTTCTTTTGTAACAACACCAGTATCTTCAATATACTAGGATGTTTTTATAAGATTTATTAGAGCTACACTCTCACACAACTACATCAAATGGTTAAGGAACATACGATTTCCGTGGATGGCAAAATTGTACCTCCCGAAACGATGATTGTTCAATACTCATTTAACACCTTCAAAGGTGTCCATTATGATGTCACTATTTTTATATATGATATATAATATTTTTATGATTTACTTATGGTTCTGTATTTTTCATTTGTGTCTTACCTTTATGGCTTCCATTATGGGTATACGCGATATCTTCATTTTAGGAAGTGCGGACTACCGCCCCCTCAAAGTGATGTGATTCGTTAATGCCATACGTGGGACGTATAAAGTATGGATTTAATGTTATTATATATGATGTTATACTGGAATTATTATTTACCTCTATATCATTATTATTTCTTTCCATTAAAGTATGAGATAGAAAAGAAAGTAGTGTTCATGCGTATGTACGGCTTACTGTCTCCATGAACGGTGCATTTCATTTCTTATCCCCAAATGTAATGTACTATTATAAGTACATATATATAATGGATATATATGATGTATGATACATCTAAATGATTAATATAATTCTGGAATTAAAATATACGTACCTCTCATATAGTTTTAATTCCATTAATACGACATAGAAATGAAAGTAGCGTTCATGCATACGTACGGCTTACCGTCTCCATGAACGGTGCATTTCATTTCTTTCCTCCAAATGATTATGTTATTTTATAAATACATGTATATGCTGGATATATATTATATATATGATATCCAAATCAGGAATGTCATTTTGGATATAAAGAACCTTTGACCACACGAACAACATGTAATTGTATGAAGTCCGCTTTCGACTTAAGAACCAAATATCGACAAAACAATCATTATTAACTTAATGATTACATAATGTTTATAACATGGAAATAAGTGATATAAAAGGAATAATAAGCTTGAAAAAGGTTCTTAATCAATTATAAATTAACTCAAGTTTATTATTCAGGACGTTAAAGAACGATCGAGTCAAGTCGGACCCGAGGTAAGGGATCCTACTCCTCTCTTTCTTTTTAAGTACACACTTTTATGTCATTCCTTTTAAAGCTCATCTTTCTTGTTATTGGGATGATATTTTATATTACACTTACTATAATTTTTATGTTCATGTGATGAGAGACCCTATTCTCTCTCATCAATCCATTTTGGAAGTTTTGAGTGGCGCCGTTAGGCTGCTGAACTTTCGTAAGAGATCTAACCTCTCTCTTTCTTTTTAAGTACTCTCCTTTATGTCACTTCTTTTAAGCTCCTCTTTTTTATGATGGGGGATGTTCTTTTATATTCCTCTTTCTGTAAATTTTATTTTAATATGATGAGATACTCTATTTGATCTCATCAATCCATATTCGGAAGTTTTATGTGGCGCTGTTAGGCTGCCGAGTTTTCGTAAGGGATTTTTCATCTCACTTTTATTCCCGTGAGATTTATGCTACATTTGCCACAAATTCCATTGAGTGGTGTATGTACTGCCCATTATTATACTCTTTGTGTAATATACATTTGTTTATTAGTATTTACATCAATGATCTATTGTCCTTCTTTCATGGGGTGTATGTTTTGAAAGATACCCAAGTCGGTAAGGGAACCTTTCACCCTCCTCTTTTTTGAAAGACTTCTTTTGTTGGGTCTTTTAATTTACATATTGTTATGTTGGGATATGTTCTCATATATCCTTATTGATGTAAATTTTATGTCCAAGTGATGAGATACATTTTTTATCTCTCATCAACTCATTTTGATGTGATGTCGTTAGGCTGTCAAGGGAACTTTTTAACCCAATTTCGATTTCTTTGGGTTAAACATGTAGTCATTGAATATGTCATCCATTAAATATGTGTGAATGACCTTTTATTATTTTACACTTAATATCCACTTATATTGGGTGTATTTATATTTGTCACACATATTTATGAGATTGATTTATCCTTAATTTAAGGATACCTTCTTTATAATGGATTTCATCTCATTTTACATTTCTTTTGAGACTTCATTGTTGTTATGCACCAATTAACTCTTATATGGTGTGTATAATATCCTTTGACATATTATATCATGAATCCTTTTATTCTCATGATATTATAAAGTTCAGATTAAATGTTATTCCCCTATTATTTGTATTCAAGAGTCTCTCATTTTGTTAAAAACTCTTTAACAAAAATATCATTTTAAATGTTTTAAATATTTATTATTCTAAATATTTATCTTTAATGTCCATGTTTTCAAAATGGTTTTCAGTATTTATTTATATGGACATTAATGTTTTAAAATTATAATTCCATTAAAAGCTTCAAAGTGGTATGGGACACTTTGATTCAAAAATCTCTTTTAAATGGTTTTTGAAAATGGATTGATTAATTCAATATCTGGGAATAATTTATTGTGATTGAAAATGAAATATTGTTATTGAAAAGTTTATATTTTCCATATTTTATGTGTAATAATGGTACTTGGACATTATGACGGGTGGTGCCGTGAATACCAGGATGGGTGGTTATGTTATAACCTCCAATGCATTGGGTATGGAAGTCGGTCGTATGGTTATTCCATTAAGTTTGTATGGAAATTGGCCGTATGGCTATTCCATTAAGTGATATGTGTGGAAGTAGACCGTATGGTTATTCCACTTAATTATGTTTATGTCCCAAGTTACCTTTATATATGTTATGTGTTCTGTATATGGGTTTTATGGTAATCCTTTGGTTACAAAAAGGTAAGTAATGATACTTTTTTTTTCAGTGAAGAGTTTTTACTACATCATGAAGGTGAAAAGTATTACATTGATAAAGTATTCATGGTTTACTTGTTGTTTTGGAAAACTAACAGTTTTCATTCTTTGTGTATCCCTTACTGAGCTTCTTATGCTCATCCCAAGTTTTTGAAATGTTTTTCACAGGACTTATCATGGAATAGGGTCAAGGATGGGATCAAGGGAATGTCATGCTACCTAAAACAGGGAACTATACATGTTTCTTTTTAAGAGTTTTTATTTTATGGAAATTTAGTAGAAGCAACTACTTTGTAATCTTTTGAGATGTAATAGTTATGTCCTAATTCTCTAAAACTCTAAACCTGAAAAGATCCTCAATGTGAATTACTCATTTAATTCAATATTAAGTAAGGTTTAAGGATGGGGCCTTATACAACCCATCACATAAAATATAACATTCATAATTAATTTTTTAGTGAACCATATCCATAAAATGCACAAGAAGAATTTTCAGACTACCTCTAGCCAACCAGTCTATAAAACACTCAACATATGCCACCAATGTTCCTTTAAATACCATTGCATGATTCTTTTCTCACATGAGGTATCCCATACTCATCCCAACACATCATGGTTTATCTTGACACCATATGTGACTCCATGGTCAAACACAAACCAGTCACACTATTCACCATTCTCTTACATGAGTACCAACGTGTTGTCACACCAAAAAAAATTAAATCACACCATTATATCTTGATTATAATTTTTTTCTTGTAATTAAAAAATCACCTAATAGATTTAAACCTCTAGAATTACCAATGGAATTAAAATTTCATCAAAGTTACACATGAACCAGTACTTGGTGCCTTCACGACCATACAAAGACTGGTCCCACATTCTATCAAACTTTATCACATGATTTCCACAAACCCACAGTTAATGGGACACTCTAAACTAAGGTAGTGTCTTCATAGTATTTCCATTGGGACAACGACCAAATCTTTATCACTCAGATCTCATCTGTCATTAAACTCACAGAACACCATCCACAATCCTCTCTGAGACTCATTAAATGTGAGAGTCACACCCTTTAAGGGTCATTTTGGGCACCCAACCATATATATCTCCTCATAATACTACCTAATAATGGACCCCATGGTTCCATATTTATCATATTTATGTGATTCCTCCTGAGAAATGCTCATCATACTATCAAAACTTGACCATGATGGATATCTTAAATCATCCTTGTAATAACATTTTATTACAACTGATTTCACCCCACCAAACTGAGGGTCACTTCCTACTCCATCAAAACCTCAAACATAACAACCTATAATGAATATACCTGATAATTGGAACTTAGCTCACAAAAAAAACCAATCACTGGATGAAAAATTGTAAGTCATTGTCCTCACAAGAATACATTGGCTTAATCCATTGAATCTTGACTAGGGAACACTCTTGAACTACCCGATCTCATATCACGACTCATACTCCCATGTGTTTCACTATATCGAAACTAGGATCACACACCTAATCCAATGACCATTCATATACACTAGGTTACTTTACATAAATAATAGTTCCCTTAGTACTCCTCTTAAAAATGGGAAGCTCGATTGTGCTAAGATCCAACACATTAACATTCACCACTTCGAATCACACCAAAACTACAACTGTCAATCCCCACTATAATCATGTTATTGGAAGTGTACATTGAACTCAATAAGGATAGGAATTCAATCACTACTTCTATAAACAACAAAATATGATACTATAAAATGTCACCCTATGTTCTTCAATGTTTAAAACCAACTTGACATTCCAAAGGGAATCATGCAATCACTATGGAAGTGGTGGCTGAATCAATGGTGAACAATTATTTACTAATTATATTCAAATTAAAAGTCTTTAATAATTTATGTTGTTTGAACCTATGTTATTGGTTAAGATTTATGGACATATCTAAAACTATTCCTCACCATTTTATCTTAATGCAGTGAAGTTTTTATGAGTAAAATATCATAAAAGTATTTTTTTACATGTTTTGACCTCAGAATGGGAACCTAAATCCTTTCCATGGTGACTCATTTTGTCCAATGGATTCTTCCATTAATAATTATTTCATCAATTACCAGTGAGGGTTATTTATTATTCAAGCCTTAGTTGAAATATCTCCCAAAAATGTCTACATATTTTCCAATAAGTAATTATAATGAATGTTATCAGTTAACAAATTTTTTCTTACAAACCTTGATCCACAAAAAAGGTATGAATCTTTGATTTTATAGCTCCCAAAATTTCATATGCAGCATTCATATGATTTCTCCATTTGAAATTTTCATAAGGGGTTCCCTTTTCTACATATGGTGGATGATTTTATAGTGCACCACACTCAAAATTCACCTAATATAAAACTTGTATTCTGATTAATTAACAAAATCATTGTGCCTCAAAATTATTAATGGAAGCATGTTCTGATTTTCTCTATCTGGTAAAAAACCAATTGGATCACCAGATCATTGTTCTGAATATTCATTCTGTTTCATCTCACAAAAATAGTTCTAAATATAAAACCTATATTATTTATGTTTAAAAAATTTGTGTGCCTCACAAAATCAACTTGAAAATTTCATCCTTTACTCTCTATCTTATTTATCTAAATGAAACTCAATCTTGTTCTCTAATAGAAAACTATATATGGAAATCTTTTTCAACATGAAACTGAAATTTCTTTACAAAATAATATTCAAACTAATTATGTAGCATTTTAGAATCTCTTATATATGAATAGTGTCAATTATTTTTGTACCTATTCACCCCTATATTTAGGTTCATAAGATTTAGAAATGGTGGGAAATTCATTTCATCTCCCCGCTCACTGAAATTCTAAAATCAAAATTCTTACACATTTGAATTTCACTTGGAAGATTCTCAACTATTATATAATATTCATAAAACTTATTAATTCCTCATGAATTTCTATCATTTCTCATATTTACATAAAATCATATGTTAAGGGATTCTTTAAAACATCCTCATTTATATTTGACAAAAATAACTTGATATAACAAAACAAATTCATTATGATTTGGGACATTAAATGTTATGTAATGTTTCATTGAATATATGAACCTGGAGAATATTTTTTGGGGAAATGTTTTAGAAACATTTAATCTGATTAAAAAAACTCCAATTTTTCATATTTGTTTCATCTGGATGTTTTGTTTTTTCAATCACAATTCCTTATATTTATATTTCATCCACTACATTTTTCAAACATTATATTTTTGAAGGAATTAGAAAATGCGTGTCCAATAGATCATCATTTCTTCATCTGGTAACTTTTATTATACATAGACTTTATACACAACTTGGATCAATATTCTCATAAATAGTTCATCTATTGTAGGTTCATCTGATTCATGTTTACTTGTGGAAATTCCTTAAAATCAGATAGACTGATTGACTTCCTTCAACAGAACATTTCAAAACATCACAAACTTCAAACTTTACTCATCTTGAAACCATACTATGACCTTCTAGATTCATAAAAACTATTATTTTGGAAGCTCATATACCTCTTTCTAATATTGTTGGCCTAGTGAGTATGTGTGGATACATTATTTACACTTCCAAATAATTTAGTCAAAATAACCTTTCTTCAACTCAAAACTTTGACTATAATTTTTTTGAATTATATCTATTTGTATGTTCACAAATATTCATATCATACTTCTTGTGAAACTTTTTATTCTTTCACATTTTTTAAGACTTTAAAAGTTCAATATAAAATACTTCTCACCAAAAGATCATCCAGTTTCTTCAGCCTATGTCTATTTGATGGGGGTTTTCTGATGATTATTATTTGAATCTTAAAGTGACATTTCACAAAACAATATCAATTTTATAAACTCAGTAAAAAACTCACTTCATTAATTATAACTGATCTGGTTCATATGATGGATATATACAATTATGATACTTTCCTATTATAAAAAATCAACAAAATTACATTTCCAGGAACTATTAATACAAGAATCTCATCTAGAAGGTTTGTCTGGTGACTCACATTTTGTATGATCAGAAAGGTTTTTTCAGGACTCAACATCCCTTCTCTTCACTTTCACCAACTCCAAATCTAGTTTATTTGATCAAAAATTTTAAAGAGATATTTTATGAAAACAAAATTTCAACACCAGTTTTATTAAAATATTTTTACATTGAAATCTAAATCTTTATATGTCTCAATGTCTATCTGATCATATGTGTATGAAGCTTCATCTATGGTCACTCTGATTGAATTTTTATTGAAATATTTTCATAGATATTTTTATCTAGAACATCATCTTTCATACTTAGAACCAGTTTCACATCTCTTCCCCTAGTACAAAACTCATCTTAGATCACGAGTTCTTCATTATGTTAGGAACTTTGAGTTCATCCTAGTATCATTTTACCTAGATAAAATGTTTTAAGAATTGTTAATGAAACATTCCATTTTTCTAAATTTTTATCTTTCCCAATCTCTGGTAATGTGATAACATAGCATTATAATAAATCATTATGAAGAACTTTATTTTCAAACATTCTTAAAAAAATTTATCAAAAAACTTTCTTAACAAAACACCATAAACTCTTTTAGAAATTAGTATGGAAAAATTATTTTTCATCTTTAAGGAATTTTTTCCTTAGCTTCCTCACCAACTCATTCATTTTTCTAGAATGAATTTTCAATCTTATTCTCTACTAGTGAATATAAAATTTTCTTTAACATTCTCATTGACTTTACAACAAACTATTTTCATTATATAAAAATCATACTAATGGATATTCAAAACCAAGAAAGCATTTACCCTATGTTTCACTCTTGGTCAAAGATCTTTTATTCCAATCCAATCACCATGAATAACATAGAGAGTTCCTTTAAATGATGGGTTCTCACTCTTAAACCATCCAAAATCATTGAAACAAAGAGTTCAAATCTCCACTATAATCATTTTATAGAACATGAATCATCATCATGTGAGTTGAGCATGAGTGGTCCATGGATCATGTGCTTATCCAATCAATAGAACATGGTTACAGAATATCCTCTCAACTATCTAATGATATCCAAGATTCCCTCAAAAATCAAGCATGGATCCCTACAAGTATCAAGGCAATGTTCATGACCTCTCATCATCCTGGGTATTTATTTCTGAATAGGAACTACTCACCAATGTGGGAATAAAATATCCAAAACACATTGTACCTACCATGATCAAACATCTAAATGATCAGATCCTTAAAATTCATCCGAAACACAAATACCCATCATCATTGGTTCTCAACCGCAATAATACAAGTACTTGGAAACCTGAATAGGAACCAACCATATAACCAAGATATCATTTGATACCTCACACCCCTAGATCCATCCCACAAGAATAGAATAACCCTCTTGGGGGTTAACCTAAATGGTCATAAGATGCTAAACACTAAACCTAATCCATAACTAAAAGGTCACTAGGTTCCCAAAAACTGAGCTCTCTCCCTGGACCCACAAACCCTCACTAGGTTCAAGATAAACACATACGGGCTCTAGGATGCCTTATTCAATAAAGTTTCACCACTAACAGTTTTAAATCATTATACTTTCTCCTTTTTATAAGGTTTAAAAAATAAGGTTGGTTAAGTAGAATATCATTTAGAAGATATAGAGGAATATAATTTATAGATTTTTTAATAGAATTTTATTTTACCCAACCATAATTTCCCATAGACCATACACATTCCTAGGAGTTTCCAATTCCATGAGGCATAAACTCACATTCTAAACTATGTTCACATACTTTTAGAACCAGGTTTTCTGCTTTACTTTCCCAAGTTTTATTAATATTTTCATATTATAAAGGCTTGATTAAATAAAGTTTCATTCACATTCTATGAGGGAAAACACATTATAGAATTATTATTGGAACCTTGTTTAGTAAACTATATTATCAATCTATTTTTATATTCACATATGTAAAGAAATCATCCCAAGAATTGTTTAAATAAAATTTCACCCAAGAAATATATTGAAAACACTATATATGATGTTGAAATTTTATCAAATAACAACCCCCATATCACTAGTAAAATAAAGACCATGTGCAGACTTAAATCAGAGTGGAATAACTAGAAAAATATGATCATGAGCTAATATAAATCACAACCAACATGAAATCAAAATTTAAACACCATGTCACTAAAATAATGCATGTAATGTGAATCCCTAATTTCCTGAAATGATGCATGAATGCAACAACACCCTCTTTCCATATAGGTCCAATACTGAAAAAACTATAAGATAATAACATCACAAATAAAGTGTCTCACACATGGTAAAAAAATAAAACAAAAATAAAGAATTCAAAAAATAACAAGTCCCATATTAGAAAACATTGCTTTTCCCCCAATTAAGGGTTGATCAGTCCCAAGAACGAGCTCATTTCCATGATCCAACACACTCTTAGTGTTTTTTATATCATTCCAAAATAGTAAGACAAAATATAAGAAAACACTAATATCATTTTGTAATGCCACACCCAAAAGGATATTAAACTACGTCCTTAGTATGGTTCACCACATGGACTCAAGAACACCTCCCCATGTATTAGAGGTCACTGATTAGAAGCAAGGTTGTATAATATACTATTGGGAGTCTATACCATCTAGTTAGAGTATCCAAAAATAATAAATAATAACGAACACATAAATTAGGCCAGATAAACATGAAAGATAGATATGAATATTCTAATCAATTAATATAATAGAACATGCTATAAAAATAATGGTAGGATATACAAGCCATAACTGACTCCCCATGGTTGGACCTCATATAAGGATAAACAAAAAAATAAAATAAAAACTAAACTCATCCCTAACCATTCATGAGTCAGGCCTCATCCCAATATCGATGAACAAGTTTTATCATGTAAATAAAGACATCAAGTAATATCCCTTTCCCTAAACTTGTAACATGTAAATAGATAGTCTTTTTATCGGGTACCTAACTTCCAGGTTTCCCCATGAAGGGTTTGAGTAAAACTCTATAGGGCACCACCAATGAAATCCCTAAAATAATTATTCCATAGAAAAGTTTCAATCATAAGTGATATAGATAATAAATTACCACATAAACATATAAATATGAATAAATAAACACTTAATATCTAATACTTCTCTATAGTTACACCCATGGATAGACCTACCCACTTCGGATGGTGTTGGTTTATCTCAAATTAGGTTGATGCGTCTTACAATTAATTTAGGTTCCAAGGTGCATAACCAAGGAAATCACAACAATCAAAACATAAGGGAATCATTTTGGTATCTACTATACATTCCTCAAAAACCTAGTCAATCCAATGTCTGATAAAGTCAACCATGACATTTCTCTTAGTCCCATCTAGAAGAATATAAGGAAAAACAACCATAGAATTCAACAAATAGAATCCAAGGAAGATACTTTCCAAGGAACTCAGAATATTAGGCTTGACGGGATTATCGGTCCACACCCATGGAATTCCATATCAAATAATAAAGTTGAATCTGAGGATATCATACCATTATATTCACAACGGTACCATGATAGAATCCAAAACATTAATCTGTGGCATTGAAAATAAAAGGCATCATATGAATCCAAGGGGGATCCACCAGGAAGAATTCACAGTGTTGATTTAGTGAGGAATATATGGTAGATTAGGGAATTCCATATCTTTGGAAAAACTTGGATCCAATTATGCATCCTCCCATGAAATCCAAGAGAGTCCCCTAATGTAATCAAAAATCTCTAAAGTAATTTAATAGAAAACAATCCTTTACACAATGAAACTCAATTATAATTCACAACGCATGCATTTCTTATCAAGAAACATCAATAAAATATCCCATATCATTACGCCTTCTCATAATTCTTTATTATTTTCTAAGGTATTAATTGAATAATATACAATTAACATGTTATATTGAAAAAAACTTATAGTTTTCTTATTACGACTCTATCTAACCACTAATTCCATTTGACATCTCAACATAATTCACAAGTCAAATATTCACTCAATATATTCAATACCCATTTCATAATCATAATTTACTATTTTAACCAATAAGTAGGTCACCCCATAATCTTATATTATTTTTTAAAAATCTATTTAAAACAATATTATTCATTTATAAAACCAACATATGTCATACCCTTAGTCTCATCTGAATGGTCAAAAACATTTTACAATTGAAAATTACAAACCTAAAGGTTCAATTAAATGGTCTAACACATTCTCAAATTACTGATGGTTGTGAAGTTATATTTCATAACCATTATTTCAAACTATAACTCTTTATATAACACTTAATTTTAGATACACATCGCTCATCCCAAGCCCATTTATGGTCAAACCCAACCAAGGTAATATCTCATTGGACTATCATTTATTTATGGTTCAAGGAATAAAAAAAGGTATTAAAAACAAGAAGCCATCCCCAATAATTAATTTTAAATATTTGATAATTACATGGAAAGGTTGGTATGGTCACACAGCAACATCAATTAATGAAAATAGGACTATGAGTTAGTCATAGGGACTGCCTACCACATGACGGGAAATGTATACTCATCCAGTATCACATGCATGTTTGGTATGAATCAGGAGGAAATAGAAAACCATTGAAAATCCCTAAAATAGGATATATTAACTAAATCAAGAATAAAACTACTTGACAACAATAAAAACAAGAAAGGGAAGATAATAGAATCATATATTTACTTTAAGATTTCCAATGTTTGGAACATAAGTTAAATTGGATAAGAAAAGAGAGATATCCACCCTTGGGGAAGAGAAGGAAGAATGGAGGGTCTGAGTTAGGGGTTCTAGATGAAGGTGAGGAGACAAGTGGGGGTGGATGTGGGGGTAGGGTTGAAACATAAAATACTAGAGGGTAAAACTTTTAGTTTTTATACTTTTAAAGAGGTTCATGGTATTAGTGCATGGATTTCCAAAACATGTTCCAAATGTGAGGACTTCACTATTCAAGACTCACCCTTTTTCATAGTTAGAGAATATGATTTGACAGCCCTACACAAACCATATGCATGCCTCTAAAATATTCTATAGAGGTTAACCAATCTTCTAGAACCCCTTGAATGGTTCATAAAAATCATGCACCTATACAAACAAGGAATCAGGGTTGGGTGTATGGTTAATACTAACCATGAACCATAGGATTATCTCTATAAGAAAATAATTTCAAATACCTAAGTTCATGATACATAAGAGAGAACAAGAGGAACCTTCCCAACCTCAAAAAATGTAAAAAAACATCACTTTAATGTGTCAAAACTATTGGAATTTTATTCTGAAAATATGTTTAAAAAATGTATCATCCACTAACCTCAAAATTCAAATTACTCTACTAAACAAAATTCTTGTATGAACACAGGGGATTACACTTTGGGTATTTTTTTCACTATTATTCATTTTTTAAAGATTTACTTCATTTCTTGATACTTTAAAAGTGTTTTTGAACTAAAATAAGTATGTATGTGATTCCTTGTTTTTATGATATCAAATATTCTCCAAGTTTTGTTGGTTTTTCTCCTTTAAAAAAGCTAGATGAATTTTTTAGTTCAATTTTTTTCTTTTAAATGGTATTTTATAAATTCTGGGTATTTGATAAAATTCCATTCATTATTTTCTAAATGAAATTTGATTGTTTAATTTTTATTAAACCAACTTAGTTTTATAAAGTAGAGTTTTATTCTTCTTAAAGTATTTTCCATATTTTATGTGGTTTTTTGTTTTTTTAATGAATCTTCATTCATGGTAAAGGGTTTTACTTATTTGTATAAATGGGTTCCCATTTTTTAAATGTTTACCTTATTTTAAAAGGGGTGTGTGATTAATTTTGGTATATTTATCTTGTATAAATCCTTATTTTTTTTGTCATGGTGATTTTTTTATATTGGTCATGTGTGTTCTAAGATTTAACTCATTTTGAAGGTGATATTGAAAGAGAGTTTTCAATGTTTTATTTAGGTTGTGATTTGGTGTTGTGTTTGTTTTCCCTTGGAGTTTTATTGGGGTTGAAAATGGTTTATGAAAAATGTGTTTCTAAAGAATATATTTTCTTTGTATAAAGATAAGTTTCACTTCAAACATTAAGGGAAGGTGGTTTATTTATTGATGTTTACACCCTATTTGAACCCTTTTATCTTTTCTATACCTGTGTGTATGTATTAAAGTTATATGAATTTTGATTTAGGGTTATGCAGTTTGTATTAGTGATTATTTTAAAAAAGGTTGTATTTTAGGTGGAAAGTATATGATTGATTCATTGTAGTGACTTTGGGAATTATTTTTTCCATGTAATTATTATTAGTTAAATTTTGGTCCATATCAATTATCTATGAAATTAAGATAAATAGGTTAGTAAGTGGAGTGATAAGTTATGTTAACTATTTTATTTAGTACTTCAAAACAAGATATTATCCCCTAGTTGAATGTTATGACCTGGATATAGGATTATCACTGATGTGACTAGTTTAGAATGATTTGGGGGATGAGATATTTGACCGTTAACTTGTAGGTAGTTAACTAAATTTTAGTTCATCTAGTACTCACACCATTATTCTATTGGAAATATTAATTTGTTCCAAAACATATTAGTTTTATGTGTTTTGATGATTCCTAAAATATATACTTCTATTCAAACTAGTTTATCTTTAGTGTTTCAAACAAAAATCTTCAGAATTTTATCTTATATTGGGTGAAATATTTGATCATTTCAAAAGATTTTTAGCTTATAAAAATAAAATAATATATTCTATACACTTATAATCAGTACGTGTTCGATGTTTATCATACTATATAAGGCTTTATCTTATGAAGATAATTGTTGAGTTTCTCCATTTAGATTATTTAGTCAGAATGAAAATTAGATAAATCATTAACTAATGAAAAATTTATTTATAAAATATTATATTACAAAATATAAAAGACGTTTAAGAAGCTGAGTATTTCATAACAATAACATATTTATCTTAAAGTAAATAATTGTAATTTTCTCAGTTTAATTTAGAGTACTATTTTATTTTATGACGTCTCTCTAGAAGTTATCTTATGATTAACAATACTTCCAAGTAAATTTATTATGAAGAATTATATTTTTACAAAATATCATGATTACTTTTTTCTCTATTGATAATTCATTTCTTCCATTTAAAGAGTTTAAAAATGGATTATCCATTTAAGGAACAATGGGTCTTCAATGTATATCTCTTTTTTTATAAATGGAAATATCTGAAGAACAAGAACATTTCTGACATCACTACCATGAAAGTAATTTCTATATTTGGAATAAATAGATACATATGCTTAATATCCAATTTTATTAAGTTCCCAATGCATGGATTTCATAAACATTAGGATTATCTTGTGCTGAAGTTCAAAATGAGATATAAAAGGAACAATTATCCACTTCATAAAAAAGTATATAGATAGTCACATATATAAATTCACATGCACATACATTCAAATGAATACTCTTAGTGTATGTACATAGAAAAAATAAAACATAAACACTCTATTTGTTCTTTTTACTTCTATAAATTTCAATAGAGATTATCCTAAGGTATATCTTTAAGCTATCATATTATCAGGATGAATCTTTGACTATTTTCAGTTTTAGATTTCAACTATGTGTTAAAATCAGTGTTTCAAAAGTATATTCTTTATATCTTGTTTATAGTTAGTGTATGAGTGTGTGTTGAGATCATGATTAGTATTTATAAAGGGGGAACTGGGTTGAAATATCTTGGACCTTTGTATTAATTGAAAGCTTCATGTACTCAGTTGGGAGCCCATAGTAAAAAGGTTGTTTTAGTGAAAATTACCAAACTCAAGTAGTATAGAATTGGAGGAGTGGAGAAGGGTATTTATGATCCCAAAAACACTATAAATATTTTATGTTTGATATATTTCATTTGAGATTTTATTTCTACAACCTATTTTTGTTAAGGATAAATATTTAGACATTCATACATGAAGAGAGAAGTTTTCTTTTAAGAAAATTTTTGAAACTCAATTCACCCCCCTCTTGAGTGTTCGGAAGCCATTATCTAGGAAAACAATTGGTATAATAGATAGAGACTCTTGAGTTCACAACTATCAATGTTTGAAGTCCAAAATTGTTTATTTAAATTGGATTCCATGTATAATAACTAGGAATGTATTTCAATGGATAGATATCCATACATTAATAGTGAAAATTTTGGTTGTTTTAAAGCTTTCATGATCTTCTAACTGAAGAATCATGGATTTAAATTTTATCATATTGAAATAAATCCATATGAAATTCCTAATAAGTAACATGAAACATTAACTGATATAGATAAAGAGAATTATGATATGAAATCCAAATAATTGAATTCAATAATCTATGAGTTATAACTTAATGAGTTCGATAGAGTATCTCAATGTCAAGAAACACATTAATTATGGACCACTATAGTGGTTTCATATGATTTTACTAAAAATGTGAAATCTATTAGATATGATATATCCAAAATTAAGTTCATCACCTTCAAAATGGTTTAGGGGGAGAGAATTACTAAACTAAATAGAAGTCTCTTGATATTGTGAACAATATTAATGATCTGGAAACACTTATCACTTAGCCTAAACAAGAATTGAAATTTCTCAGAGTATTACCAAAAAAGTAGAGATGAAAATCATCTACAATAATAAAATATATATAATTCAGGAACATAAAGATAAAATATCTCATCAGAACTCTCCTGTATGAAGCTGAAAAAAAACTTAAATTAGATATCATAAGTTGATCAAGAAAGAAAATGATGCCTTGAAGGTTTCTACTTATAAATATAATATGAAGAATAAAGGTATAAAAATATCTAAAACACTTGAAGAATAATATTCCTCAAAAAATTCTAGATCAATGTTTAAGATTTCTCATATTAGTCAAAAAATCAAGAAATTATACAAAAATAGAAGAGGTTTTAGAATACCTTTCAATAAGTAAAAGAAAAATGGTAAAAATACTAAAGAGTTAAGATTCTATGAGTACAAGAAGTTAAGATAAATCAATTATAATTTTACAGAGATTAAGGATGAAAGAATTAAAAAAATACATAAAGAGGATAGTTAGAAGGAGAAATGTAGAGACCCAAAGCTTGACGTACATGTAAATTACATTACTTTTGCGGAATATTTAATACATGAAAAAAACAGACGATGAAAGATCGTATTAGTTTAGTGTCTTTGGAAACTCGGATCGTAATCTTCTAATCATGGTGAAAGATCTTCAACATCTTCCATAAAGATCATCTTCTTTTTTTTTTCTTAACTAAAACTTTTCCTTATATCCTGGGGAAAATAAAACATAAAAAGGGTGAGCTCAAATGCTCAGTAAGGGTAAACATAGAGAACATAAAACAATCCATAAACATTTGAATGCAAAAACTTGAACATAAAATCTAAACATCAAAATCTTGAGAAAATACATAAATCTTGGAAGTACATAAGGAATATATCATAATGGATCATCAATAATGATAAAATTGCATGGGAATAAATCATGTAATTATGGTAACCATTAAGCACATGTTATGATTTCCATAGTAGCCAAGGCATATACTGCCATGACCATCTTAGTGGACAAAGTCCCTTTCTGAATCGACTTCACTCCTCGTTTCAGTCCTGTAACACAGAACCGGATTAACTTACCATTCCATCCATGTCTATCTCATGAGATATAAATCTTTACGCAATGCATTGGATGGAGATATAGGTCCCACCCATCTCATAATGATACCATTCTTATGTGTTCCACAAGATCATAAATCATACATCATAGCATAACCCATGTAATAAAAATGGGATTCTTAAACATCATGCCATCATAACATAATCCATATAAGATAAAAGGACATCATAAAAAAAATTCCATCATAACATAATCATATAAATGTAGAAATAGGGATATAAACATAACCCTATATTATCTTAGATGGAAAATAATTTTGATAAAACACTTGAACTTCATTCTTGAAAAAAATATCCTCTCTACTTCAAAAACATTTTTCCTTTCATAACATGTCATACAATTTTAAAATAAAAGAAGTTGATTAAAAATAAACTTGAAAACTTGTAAAGGAAGCTTCATGGAAATAATGTTCTAAAAATCCATTCATGCCATATAAGTTAAAGAAAAACATTCTTCTCGTACTTTGGCCGAAAAAGTCAAAAATTACCACGTATGGTAAACAAAAGAAATATTCCATCCATAACAAAAAATAAAAGTCAAATAAGGGTAAAAATTAATTTAAACATACATGTAATAATATTAAACACTTTATGAAAAACATTTTATGGACATGGAAGAAAAATATAACCCCTGTAAATACTTATGAATAAGTAATCTCGGATAAGAACGAGATTGGAATAATTATCACTTACCTTAGGTCTGATATAATTTGTATGTATTTGAACCTCCTGTATAATGATTTAAATAATGTCATTGACTTATTACATAATCATATTCATTTTTATGATATCATATATAGTTTACTTATGACTTTATATTACCCGTTATTTTTTAAATTTGATGTAAAAGCAGCGATTTGGGTAAAATTGTTTCATTTATTATACGTGTTTTGACTTGTTGTTCTTGATATTATTAATTATATCCTGATTTACATAATTCCATAATTTAAAACATGTTTTATATATAATATATATTCAGCATATACATATATATATGATAGATATATAAATGGAATGAAATACATCGTTCATGGAAACGGTAGGTCGTACGTACGCATGAACACTGTTTTCGTTTCCTTATTGAATTGAATGGAATTAAGTATATGACATACATATATATATACATAAATCTAGTATCATTATTATGTCATATATTTCATTATTATTCATTATATATACTTTATAATCATTCATGAATGGTTATCATGAAGAATGAATCTCATCGCATCATGGAGACGGTAGTCCGTACGTACTCACGAGTGATGATATCATTCTCATGATTGTGGAATTGTATTTAAGTGTATGTATAATATTTAATAACAAATATCACTTTAAAATAATAATATATAGTTATTTATTTACACCATTATACCCATCCAAGTAAGGTGGTGGTCGAAAATAGATTACACCATGGCGTAGAGACGGTATTCCGTACGTACGCACGTGCGGAGATTTCATTTTCTGTAGGATGGATAAAAGGTGAAATATGATTTTTTCATATTTATAATAACATATCAGTATATAATTAATACTGATTTTATTACTTTATAATGAGAAAACTAAATAAGAATAACTAGAAGAAGAAAGAAACTTGAGAGAATCGGAAGGAGAGATTACCTCTTCTTCGACGCACCTCTTTTAAGATTCCTCTTAAAGAAGTAGAGTTGGTCTTTTTAGAAGACAATAACCTCCATAATTTTTATAGGGAAGTGTAGAAGGGAAATGGTCAGGGGTTGGATGAGATTAAAGGCTCAAAAGGGTGTAAGGAGAAGAGGGAAGGGGTGCCCTTTTCATAAGGGAGGAGAGCGGAACCTTTGGAAAAACATAAAATATTATTTTATAATAAAGTCATATTCGGTTTATAATAGCTCTAAATTGATTTATTTAGAATCTAAATTGAGGATGTGTCGAAATAATCTCAAACAATATGTTTTAGACAAGTTTAGGTTACTATGTTAACCTTATCTTTTAGATTTAACTCTATGTTAAATAATTTAACTTCTACTGTGTCTTCTTGTATTCTTACACTATATGGTTAATAAACTTACTATAACCAGCCAAACAAACCCCAAGTGGTTCATTATTAATATATATAACCTTATATAAGTCATTTTTCTGAACTTTATATTTTTAGTAATATAATAACCATTAATAATATAATACTTTTTTAAAAACTATTTTATGTCAATTTTGACACTATTTGGTAATTGATTTTTGTGAAAATCATAACAGCATGATTAGTTAGAAAAAAGTTAATTAAATCAATAATAACATGTCATATTAACCTATAAAATTAGTTTAATTCATAAAAAGTTTCAAATTACATTTATTTGGGTATTTATAATATCAATTATTTTAATATTTCATTATTTAGGTAATTACTGCATCACCATTGTGTCATATATAACATCAATTATTTAATGTCTAAAAATTATAAATAAAATACCATTAGGTAGTAATGATTTTTATATTTCTAATTAATATTTATAGTCGAATTTATCTTATTTATAACCCTATATTAAAAATGTTTTAGTTATTGAACATTTATTTTAACTATTTTAACTCTTCTTTAAATAAAATAATATTAAATGTCTTAATCTAATCAAAGTGGACCTAAATGGTCATATTTTATTCCTAAGGTTGTTTTTGGTCGAATTAAACTTATCCAATATAATTAGGACATGTGTTAGGGTAATAATAATATCATTTTTACCCTTAATTACCCTATTTACTTTTATCTGTGGTAAATAAAAGTAAAAAGTTACTATTCACCAAAAATTATTTTTATATTATTGAACCACATTTTACTCCCTGATATTAACCGTGTCTCTTTGATTTTGGAAATTCCACTCATAGAATCGGTAAAATTACGTTTTATGTAAATTTTTATATTCTCCTAGGAGGTGGGTAAAAGACGGTGAAAAGTTCAATAAAATTTTAATATATCTAAAATTATTTTAAAATAGTTCAAATGAATTATATTGAACTTATATAGGTATTATGTATCAATTTTGACCTAAAATAAATTTAAATAAAATAAATAATTATTTAAATAAAATGTAGGTTTTTAAATAGTAACCTAGTGTTTTCACTATTCAACAAAAATTGAAAGTTTTTGGAAAAATACCAAAAATTCAACCAAGGCTAATTTCGATATTCTGAATCCAAAAATGAATCCCCTTTTGAAAGATAAAATTTATCAAATTTCAAAAATTGAGTATTACTATTCATAACGGCTACTTCATAATAATATTATAATAATATCTCGTTTATTGAGACTTGGTATTGCGTATGACACATACTATCGTGGAAGGTCGCGGTTGCGTGTAATGAAATCCAAGTCAGGGTTGCATGTAGTGAAAGATTCATTTTTTGTTGCGTATAATAGAATCCAACCATATTTCATTTTTACATTGAATATATATATATATACTCAATATTGCGTAAAATAACTTCTATCAAATGAACTTGAAATTGTGTGTAACATGATCCAAGATTAGTGTTGTGTATACGGAAAGCTAATACGATGTTGCCTATAGAACAAGCTAATTTTTGGTGTCGCATACAACACAAGACATCAAGAAAATTAAAAAATAATAATTCTCATAAAATCTCGGGTTGTTACAAGAAATCTAGGAAATCTACCTAGAGTTCCTCAAAAGATTCTAGTTAGTGAACATCATCAGAATCAAAAGCTAATGTTGTTAATCAAAAAGAAAATATATTTTTTATAGATTAATCAGACGAGGTACATTCTTATTACTCTTATAATAATGAGCATGAATCGGAAAATTAAAACCTATTATATGAAGAATTAAATTAGTATTATACCATCTCAGATACAATGTATGAAATTTAAAAAAAAAATAGGGCCCTTATAAGTTCTGGAAATAAGATTGTAAATGAATAGGATTACCTAAATAAGAAAAATTGTGTCAAAAAATCAATTAGAAAAGTCAATTACCTCAAATACTAAACAAGATAAAACAATGTAAAACATATAGAAGGAAGTACTAAACTTTAAATATGTTTCAAGTGACTTTACTAAAGGAAAATATTACTTAAATAAAAATCATAGTCAAAATAAACCTATGAATGATAATATAGAAAAATTATTTTAGGTTGAAAATCCCAAATTCTATAAAAAGTATTTTGTACCTAGTTCTAAAAATAAAAATATTTCAAACTATCCATTTTTCATTATGGTTAAGTAGGAAATTACTCTAATATATTTAATTTTCAAAATCATCAAATTTTTCATTACAAAAATATTTTTTAAGAAAAAAAACCAAAACAGGTTTTCATGTTTTCTAGAAAAAAAAAATTTTGATGCCTAGATTTACTATAGGAATGATTTCTAGACACCAAAGAGTTTGGGTATCAATTTTTTTGATTTATCATTGAAGAGAAAAATCCACATTAACAACAATGAAAAGTGGTTTCTAAAAAGTGGGTTTTCAAGACATATGAGTGGTTATTTATCAAATTTTCACTCACTATCAATAATTGACAGAGGTTATATCTCATTTGTAGTAAATGTAAAAGGGAAAATAGTTAGCATGGTATCTGTTGGAAATCCCCATTATATTCTCACCAATAATGTTTTATACATTAAAGGATTTAAGTACAACCCAATAAGCATCTTTCAACTTCTTGATGATGGTTGTTCTATTTATTTTTATAACAAAGCTTATTTAGTTTACAAAGATAAATTTTTTAAGATTAAAGAACCTAGAATAGAAAATTTTAAAAAACTATATATTAATTCATTTCTAGAAAAAATGTAAATTGTTTGAATGATGAAATTGATGATTCATGGATTTGGATTAAAAGGATTGGAAATTACAATGTTCACCCTCTTAGAAATTTTACTAAAAGGAATTTGAGTTATGATGTCCCTACCCACAAATTGGACTAAAAGAGGCCATGTGATTCATTCCAAATGCGAATAAATCACATGTCATCTTTTTAACTGACTAAGGTGGTTGATACATTTAGAAATCTTAAGCTTGTCCTTATGGATCTATTCAGCCCTATTAAAACCATAAGTCTTATTAAAAAATAGATTATTTATGTGTTAGTTGATTATTTTTTATGATTTATATAGGATTAATTTTTAAGACATAAGAATGAAGAATGTTCAATTTTTATTAATTTCTATAATCCTGTGAAAAATGAAAATGATTATAAAATCATGAATTTATAAAGTGATCATGGAGGTGAATTTTAGAATCATGAATTTAATTATTATGTCTCTAAGTAAGGAATTAAACATACATTCTCTATCTCGAGGACAACACAACATAATGGTGTTGTTGAGAGATTTAATATGACGTTGTAAGAAATTTCTTGTACTATGTTATGTGAATATTACATGCCCACTCATGTTTGTGCTAAGGATATCAACAAAACAAGTTATTTTATTAATATAGTTCTAATAATACTTATCCTCATGAAAACACCCTGTGAGTAATTAAATAATATATAACTAAAGTTAGAGTATTTCAAAGTATTTTGATGCAAGTTTTATATCTTGAACACCAAGGACAATATTTGAACATTCAATACAAATGATAATGATTGTATCTTACTATGAAACTCAACTAATTCAAAATATTATAGAGTTTTCAAAAAAATCAAGGATATTAGAAGAATTTTATCATATGAAGTTTGATTAAAGTGATCCCTTTAATGAAAAAAATGATTCAAACTGATGAAAAAATTGATTCACTCAAGGTTATGAGACTTGAAACCCTCTTCAACAGCAACAACGATGATGATTTAGAACATGATTACATTAAACCAAATCTAGTAATTGTTGATACTAGTGAACTAAAAAGTTTTTTTCTATAATATCTTGAAATCTTAAATCCATTGTCTAGAAATATTTATAGGAATCTTAGATGAAGAAGTAAGGACTAAAAGGAACATTGGAAATCTAGTTGAATTCTCTTCCTTTTTGTCCCAACTATAATGTAAATATGTAGAAGAATCTTTATCATAAGAATGTTGGTTCGTAGATATTTAAGGTGAGTAAAATTAATTGATAAGAAAAAATATTTTGGAATTAATTGAAAGACCCTCAGACTACCCTTTAATTAGAACAAAATGGGTTTTTTGAAATAATCAAGATGATCACGATGCAATAACTATCTATAATGATATATTAGTTTCAAAGGATAAAATAAAGAAGAAGGAATATATTTTTTTAAAAAAAATTTACTCCAGTATCTCATTTATAATCTATTAGAATCTGTATAGAAAATTCATCTTATATGAATTTCAAATTTTATCATTTGGTTGTCAAAATTTCTTTTATTAATGGATTTTTAATATAGTAATATTATGTTGAATAACCTCATGTTTTTTAATACCATCATTTTAAAAATTCAATATTTAGTCTTACCGAAGCTCTATATGAAATTAAGGAAGATCCAAGGGAATGGTATGAAATATTAAGATCTTTTCTTCTATCAAATGGTTTTACTGTAGGAATTTAAGACCCTACATTATTTAATAAAAATTCTTCCTTGGATATTTTTTTAGTATAAATAAGTGTATATTATGTTATTTTTTTCAACATATCAAAAATTGTTCAATGATTTTTCAAGAAATATGCAAAAGAACTTTTAGATGAGTATAATTCAGGATTTAAACTATTTTTTAGGATTTCAAATCTATCAAAAAGATGTTGTAAATTCTTAAACCAATTAAATTACATACATGATTTACCTAAGAAGTTTGAACTTAAAAATAGTAATAATTACCCAACTCCTATAATCTCCAATATTATATTTGATATAAATGAAACTAGAAACCCAATTAACAATAATATATATCGGGGAATATTTGGGATTTTTTTATAACTTACTACAAGTAGGAAATATATTATGTTATTAGTTTTTATTTGTCAAATATTTCAATAAAATCTAAAATAATCTCATTTAAATGTAGTTAAAA
The DNA here is from genome assembly GCA_963277665.1 of Viscum album. Taxonomy (NCBI): domain Eukaryota; kingdom Viridiplantae; phylum Streptophyta; class Magnoliopsida; order Santalales; family Viscaceae; genus Viscum; species Viscum album. The sequence continues at coordinate 1,520,572,183 of OY728133.1, read as the reverse complement.
GGATTTTAATATATTTAAAAGGAACTATTTCTCTTTCAATTCTTTTTCCAAAAAAAAATCATTTCAATTTAACATCATATTCATATTTTTATATTTTTTGATGTATACTTGATAGAAATAGAACCTCACGAACTTTTCATTTTCGTGGTAAATCCATAGTATCTAGGTCGAGTAAGAAACAACACTCTAGAGAATTATCAACTCTAAAAGTTGAATATATTACAATAGGAAGTTGTTGTGAACAAGTGTTATGGATAAATAACACCATAATGTATTTTAGATTTAACTTTAATTGCATACTAATAAAATGTGATAACAAAAATGATATCACGATTTAAAATAATTTGACAAAACTTTCAGAATAATGAACATTGATTTATGAAATAATTTATTAAGATAACATTCACAAAATAATGATATCTATTTAGAATTTTTTCATGAAAAAATAAATCAGTAGGCATTTTTAGAAATCCTTTTCCAGCTGACATAATTTAATTTATTATGTCAGAATTAGGTTTATTTATTTTCATATAATGTTACTTTTGAATATAGAATATTTTCATATTCTAATTAATTACAATTTTTCTTATTTTTGTGCCAACTTTTAAAGTATTATTCATATAAAATAGTTCATGTCATCAAATTTTAGTAATAATTACTTTGAACATCATTGTGTGATCCTTTGATTACAAAAAAATTAAAAGAAATGTTTAACAATTATATGCGTGAAATGATTTTCAAACCACTGAACCCTCTTTCTCTCTATGTAAATCTCTATTTCCCTAACTATCTAACCTTAAAAACACATTATCAATGAGAAAAAGAAAATAAATGGTTCCTCTGTAAGAATAATTAAGAGATAAAGGATATCAATAAAGTTTTTGATTGGTTGATCATTTTATTCTAACTGAATGGAAAAGATAGATATGTTACTAAATAAGTTTATTAATCATTATGGATGGGAATTCATCTTTGATGAAATGTGAACCATGCTCATATTGAAAATTGAAGTTCATGAGTTTTATGAATATGTATTTTTTCCCTTTAGTGATCATGAATATGTAGTTACCCTAGTAGTAAACTAGATGAATCTTTTTATAACCTTTGTAGAGTTAGTAGAAGCCTTCAAGAGCCCTCATTAAGGATTCCCATTTCTTAATAAAACTTTATTTATAGTGGATGAAGTCACTCCTATAGAGATAATTAAGTAAATGTTTAGAACATCATTTATTTAAAATAAATCAGTAAAAGACTTAGAAATGGAATGAAAAGTACATGCCATGTTAAATTTTTTTCGAATCAGGAAAAGAAATAGTGAGTTTTAAAAAGTTATTTTTCAAGATGTTACTTTTCATTGTCTATTAATGATTTAAAAAGATGTTAATCTGGAATAATATATCTTATGATGCATGTTCCATTATTACACCCCAATTTTTTCTAAAAATAAATATAAATGCATCGAACTTTGTTTTAAGTATATATTTATAACTAGCCTTTTAACATAATTTTCATACTTCAATGTTTCGAATTTCAAGAAACTATCATCTATAATTGTGTTCAGTATGATATTTGGAGTCTATTGGAACCAACTTGATTTTTGGTGAATAGTGAAATACCCTAATGAATAGTAATATTACCCTAATAAATAGTAAATTTTATTATTATTTTATTTTACTAAGGCTAGAAGATAATAACAACTTGGTTAATTTTTTATTGTGATAAATAAGTAGTTATAGAATTAGAACTATTAATTTTTGAATTAAGTATGCTTTTATTTAAATATTAAATTAATAATATTTAGAAAATTATTTTTCAAAAATTTACTTCACTTTTTAAATCTACATGTCGATAAATGGTTAGGGTGAATTTTGGGAATTTTTCTGAAACATTTGATTTTTCGGTGAATAGTAAAAAAAATAGTTTCGGTGTGTTAATGACATCATTAATGACATAATAATGATGTAATAAATATGGTAGAATTTTTTATAGTTATATAAGGTGTGAGGTGTCTCAAGTGGCTTATACCATGAGAAAATACCATGGGAAAACCATGGTTTTGCAAATACCACCCATGAGGTGTCCCTTGAAAATTATTAAAATAATCTCTCACTTTTACTATAAATACCAACTCTTCCCTTCATTGAATTCATTCCCAATTCTCCCTCAACAAAGATCCAGCCTCCTTACCTTCATATTAGTCCTCACAAGGTTTCCTCTTGCCCCCAGGGTCCCAACCTTCAAATTCTAAGGGTTACTCTACAAGGTAAGAAAATTTCAATTTCATTCTTTTTCTTTTCAAATTATCTTTTATGTAGTATAATTTTAAATTTTCCATACCATGTTCTTATTTCCTTATTGTTCTTTATCTTATCTATATTATGATTAATTTCGGTATGGGTGACCCTTTTCCCCTTCCTTTTTAATATTTTCTAAAAGCATGTTGCGTAGCTGTTAGGCTGTCAAATTTTTGTAAGCGATTTCACAATTTTTCTTTTATTTTGAGTTCCTTCCTTATTCTTTCTTCATATCTCCTTAGCAAATAGGCATTAATTATCTATAAATCATGTACACTCTTTATTTTATCATGTTTATTAAAAATTACTCATCTTTATTCTTCTCCTCTCCCACTTATTTAAAGAATAAAAAACATTGTCTGTTTGTGTCGAATTACCAACATCATGGACGGTTTGATTTCAAAATCCATAAATTATTTCAAGTATGGTCATGAAACCATTTATATGGTTTAACCAGGTTATTATACATGTTTTATGACTCACCCATGGTTCTGTAATTCTATAGTACTCATGGTTCTAATTTATAAGACAAAACGATGTTGATATTACCAAAGAACCACTGAAAGGATCTAAATAAACATCATTAATGTTCTAACTGATTAATCATTTTCATGTAAGAATTAAAAATGATAAATGGAATAATTTATGTTACTAGTTATATGAAAATACTACTTCATTCCAATTCTGTAGTTTCACTTCCAATCGACAAGAATGTCCACCATGAACCAATCATAGAAATCATGTAAAGAATTCAACCAAAAACAGTGCAAGGTGAAAAATACTAACAATTAAGGGTAAAAATATGTTATTAAATGATCATATAAGATGTTATAAACATAAAAATGTTTATTTAAAATATTAATAACACTCTTTTAACCATTATACAGGAGTTTTAAACAAGTTGTAAGTAAGAAAAACCCAAGGTAAGGGAATTTTTAACCCGATTTCCATTCTTTGGGTTAACCATCTACTTCATTATTATGTGCTATTTAAATTGTTTGTGTGATGGGTTGTGCTTATATTATTTTTTATTATGTGTATTTACAGTATATATACATACTCCATCCACCCTATTAAGTCTCTCTTCAATTATATGATATTTATAGGGGGCTTTTCGTTAAAAATCATCTTTTCAAATTCAGTTTTACGAAATTCCAAAGAAATGTTTTTATGGAATTATTCATGTTGTATGATTATGTTTTGGTTATTGGGAATTATTTATGATGAATGGTGGGACCTAAATTTCCCTAAAATTCATTGGGTATGAGTAAGTTGGAGGTCGGCCGTATGGTTACTCCAAGTGTAACTGCGATGGTTACACAAAGTAAGGTAGCCGTGAGGGTTAAAAATTTTAAGGTAGATAAGATGGTTACAAGATTATGTAAGTAATGCACCAAGATAGATCTATGATTATATTTATGTTCTCATGTTTGTGTGGATGTTGTTTAAATATCACGTTACGCGAAGTAAGTATTTGTGGGTGAAAATCATGTCTTTTGAAAATGCTTTCATACGTTATGAGTATTCATGGAATAATGTGATTTTTCCTTATTTTCCATCCCTTACTGAGCTTTTGTGCTCATACCAAGTTTTTAAATGATTTTTCACAGGTTAATGGATGTGTAATACAAGGAAATAAGACTCTTTAAATGTTGAAGAAATGTCAAGGAGTCTTGTTTTAAGTTTTAATGTTTTATATTTTGAGAAAAATGGAAACTGTTTTTATTGTATCCACTCTGTAACAGTATGTAATGTTATGAATGTTTTTCCCTAATTCTCTAAATCTCTAAACTTTAAAATATCCTTAATGTAAAAGGAAGTGTTTTCTTAACTAAAATCAAGATTATGTATGTAATAAGGTCGGGTCCTTATAGTTAGTATCAGAGGATGGTTTAGATAACTTTAGGGGTTAGGTTGATGTTAATAGAATACCGTAAATGATTTTTACACTGTTTAATTTGAAATGTTATAGCATTTAAATATTACCATGTTTCTTCATCTAAGACATGTTTTTTCAGAATGGTTTTCCGCAGAAGGAACAGGGATACTGAAGAGGAGAGGCACTGACAAAATGACATCCTTCCAGAACTATAACCCGGAATGGTAGCGATTGGAACTGAGCAGTTTTGATAGTAATGGATCAGCTAACACAGGCAATAAATGGTGGTTTAATCCACGCAAGAGAACAAATAGAGGTACCACAATGGAAATGACTGTGGTGGAACATTTTTTGAGACAACATTCTCCTGCATTAAATGGATCTTCTGACCCAGTGGAAGGTAAAGGATGGATCAAAGCCCTTGAAAAGATATTTTATGTTATGGGATGTTCAGACAATCAAATGGTAAGTCTTTCCATTTATCATTTTGAAGGGGAAGCTGATCAATGGTGGTCAATGGTAAGGAATATCAGGGGTAGAGAATATTTTGATGCCTTAGAGTTGGATGAATTTAAAAGTTTTTTCCTTGAAAAATATTTTCCTAAGGTGGTGCGACTTAGAATGGAGAATTAATTCCTTGAATTGAAATAGAAGGAGGAAGATTCAGTGGATGTGTATAATGTTAACTTCACCCGAATGGCAAGTTATGCTCCAAATCTTATTCTGGATCTCGATAGCAAAATCAACCACTTTTACTCGGGATTGAAACCAAGGTATCGAAGGGTGTTGCCCTCCCGTGAATTCAAAAGTTATGAGAAACTTTTCAGATGTGCTAAGAGGGTAGAGATGGAGTTTGCTGATGATCACATGCATTTTGGAAACAAAGAGAAGAAGAGGTCCAGTTTTCAAGCAATGGGTAAGAATCAACCGAAGAAATCTGATGGTAAGAAAATATAATTTCTAGTTTTTGAAAAGTGTGGCAAGAAACACCCTAGGGAATGTCTAAGAAAATATGGGAAGTGTTTTAAATATGGTAAGTTTGGACATATGGCCAGAGATTTCAATGAAAATGATCCTAAGACTAATCCTGATAAGCAAACTGTAAAATTTTTTAAATGTGGTGAGATGGGTCATTATGCAAATGCCTGCCCAAAGAGAGATCTGAATGATGCAAAGAAGCCAGACTACAAACAGAAAGGTGTAGTGAGATCCTTTTCAACTACGTCAGTAGATGTCGGGTCATCCAATGAAGTTGTATCAGGTACTCTGTTTGTTCACTCAGATTTTTCTAAAGTTTTGTTTGATACGGGGTCTACACATTCCTTCATCTATGATAAATTTTCTAGGAAATTAGAAATATCACCTCAACAAATGAGACCCGAACTTGTTGTTAAAACACCAGGGGAAAATGTTATAATAATGAAGAATTATTAGAATCTTTATATTGTGGTCTGTGGAAAGACTTTACATGAAAACCTCATTGTTTTACCCTTAGTCGAGTTTTATGCTATTTTGGGGATGGACTGGATTTCTGATTATCATGCTAAGATTGATTGTAGAGATAAAGAAGTTATTTTTCAGAAAGAGTTTCAGTTTGTATAAAAGAATGAACCTATACAATTGATAACATATTAGGAAGCTGAGAAACTAATGAATGATGGAAATGAAAATTATCTTTCTCATATTGTTGAAAACAATGGAACTATTCAAATTAATGATGTTCCAGTGGTAAATGAATACCTTGATGTTTTTTCTGATGAGTTACCTGGTGTCATGCCTGATCGAGAAGTCAAATTCACAATTGAATTAGTTCATGAATCTAATCCAATTTCAAAACCCCCATATCGTATGGATCCAATATAACTTCTTGAATTAAAAAATCAGTTGTAGGATTTTCTTGAAAAATGCTTCATTCATCCTAGAACTTCACCATGGGGAGACCCTGTTTTGTTTGTTAAAAAGAAAGATGGTTCCATGGGACTTTGAATTGATTACAGAGCTTTGAATAACATCATTGTTAAAAACAAGTATCCTTTTCCTCATATTGATGAATTGTTTGATCAGCTCCAGGGAGCTCAGTACTTTTCCAAGATTTACTTGAGATCTGGATACCATCAATTGAAGGTGAAGGAGGATTACATCCTGAAAACAGCCTTTTGTACTAGATATGTGCATTATCAATTTGTTTTTATGCCATTTGGATGAACTAATTCACTTGTTGTATTCATGAATCTCATGAATTGAGTATTTCATGAGTTCTTGGATAAGTTTGTGGTGGTATTTATTGATGATATTCTGGTATTTTCTAAAAATAAAGAGGATTAAGAAAAACATCTAAGGGGTGTTTTGAAAAATTTAAAAGAAAAGAAACTATATGGAAAATTAAGAAAGTGTGATTTTTGGTTGCAATATATTTCTTTTCTTGGGCACATTGTAAATAAGGATGTAATAACAGTCGATCCAGCCCAAACAAAAGTAGTTTATGAATGGACAAGACCCACAAATGTTATAGAGATTCGTAGTTTTCTGGACTTACAAAGTTATTACAGATGGTTTGTTAAGTAATTTTCATGGTTATCTAGCCCGATAACTAAGTTAACACGGAGAGGGGTTAAATTTGTTTGGACAGAGGAATTTGATGTTTGTTTTCCGGAATCGAAGAAGAGATTGGTGAATGCTCCAGTTTTGGCTTTACCTTCCTGGAATGGTGAGTTTGTCATCTACAGTGACGCTTCTTTGAAGGGACTTGGTTGTGTTTTGATGCAAAATGATCAGTTAATTGCCTATTCTTAGAGACAACTTAAACCTCATGAGGTAAATTATCCCACATGTGATTTGGAATTGGAAGCTGTGGTTTTTTCTTTGAAAATATTGAGGCATCATCTATACGGAACCAAATCCCAAATATATACTGACCATAAAAGTCTAAAGTATATATTCACTTAGAAGTAATTAAACATGAGGCAAAGAAGATGGATAGAACTAATAAAGGATTATGACTACACGATCAATTACCATCCTAGAAAATCAAACAAAGTAGTGGATGCCTTAAGTCGGAAACATCATGCATCATTAACCATGCTACGTCTGGAACATGATCCCTTGATTAGTGATTTGATGAATTTTGGCTTAGAAGTTATTGGTGCAGAGAATACATCTGTTTTGTTTCATATTTTAGTGTAGTCTTCGTTGTCAGACAGAATTAAGCAAGTGCAGAAGGAAGACAGTGAGCTACAGAAAAAGTTAGAATTGGTTAAAATGGGTGGTAAGTTTCCAGAATTCAATCTTGATAAAGATTGTTTTTTAAGATTTGTAAAAAGGTTGTGTGTGCCTTGTCATTCCCAATTTAAGAAATAATTGTTGTGTAAAGCTCATAGTTCTCCATTTTTTGTTCATCCTGGCAGTACTAAGATGTACAGAGACTTTCAGGAGTATTATTGGTGGGATGGAATGAAAAGAGATATTGTTTATTTTACAATGAAATATTTGACATGTCAGCAGGTTAAAGCAGAGCGGAAGTTACCAAAGGGGATGCTTCAGCCTTTTCTAGTGTCAGAGTAGAAATAGGAGAATATATCCATGGACTTTATGGTGGGACTACCAAATAATTCTCGAGGTAACAATGAAATTTGGGTTATTGTTGATCAACTACCAAAGTCTACACATTTTCTATCAATTCGAGATACAATGTCTTTAGATCAACTTTCTCGGTTTTACCTCAAGGAGATTGTCAGGTTACATGGAGTTCCTCATTCCATTGTATCTGATCGAGATCACAGGTTCACTTCTAACTTCTGGAAAGGGCTTTAGAAGTCGTTGGGAACAGAGTTAAATTTCAGCACAGCTTTTCATCCTCAATCAGATGGGAAGTCAGAAAGAATGATTCAAACTTTGGAGGATATCCTTCGATCTTGTTCAATGGAATATCAGGGAATTTGGGATCAACATATTTCTTTAGTTGAGTTTTCTTATAATAACAGTTTTCATTCCAGTATTCAGATGGCACCTTTTGAGGCCTTGTATGGAAAGCGGTGTCGGACTCCAGTGTTTTGGGATGAAGTCTGTGAAATAAAGTTGATGGGGCCATAATTAGTTGAAGAAGTGGCTGAGAAAGTGAGGATGATCTGGTAGCACATGAGGACAGATCAGAGCAGGCAGAAAAGTTATGCAAATAATAGAAGGAAAGACTTCTCTTTTGAGGTAGGTGACCATGTTTTCCTTAAAATCTCTCCTTAGAGAAGTGTGATGCGTTTTGGTAAGAAAGGAAAACTAAGTCCACGGTTCATCAGTCCTTTTGAAATCTTGGAGAAAGTTGGAACAGTTGCATATCAGTAGCTTTTCCTTCGAGCTTGTTTCAGTTAGACAATGTTTTTCATATTTCGATGTTGAGGAAGTATGTTCCAGATTCATCACATGTCTTGAGCCTATAAGAAGTTCAGCTGGAAGAGAACCTTTCTTATGAAGAGAAACTAGTTCAAATTATTGATCAAATAGAACAGGTATTTCGAAATAAGGTAATCAACCAGGTAAAGTTTTTGTGGAGAAACCACATGGTTGAAGAAGCAACATGGGAGTCTGAAAATGCTATGAGAGATAAATACCCTCTGTTGTTTAATAAGTAAATAAAATTGTGAGGATGCAATTTAAAGAAGGTGGGGATAATGTAACACCCCATGTTTTTCTAAAAAATAAATATAAATGCATGGAACTTTGTTTTAAGTATATATTTATAACTAGCTTGCTAACATAATTTTTCCACTTCTATGTTTTGAATTTCAAGAAACTGTCATCTACAATTGTGTTCAGTATGTTATTTGGAATCTATTCAAACTAACTTGTTTTTTAGTGAATATTAACATAACCTAGTGAATGGTAATATGAATAGTAATATGACCCTAATGAATATTAAATTTTATTATTAATTTATTTTCCTAAGGGTAGAAGATAATAACATCTTGGTTAATTTTTCATTGTGATAAAGAAGTAGTTGTAGAATTAGAACTGTTATTTTTTGAATTAAGTATGATTTTATTTAAATATTAGATTAATAATATTTAGGAAATTATTTTCAAAAAATGGACTTCACTTTTTAAATCTACACGTCGATAAATAGTTAGGGTGAGTTTTGGGAATTTTTCTGAAACATTCGATTTTTGGTGAATAGTAAAAAATACAATTTTTAGTTTCGGTGTGTTAATGACATAATTAATGAAACAATAATGATGTCATAAATATGGTCAGATTTTTTATAGTTAGATAAAGTGTGAGGTTTCCCAAGTGTATTATACTATGAAAAAATACCATGGGCAAGCCCATGGTTTTGCAAATACCACCCATGAGGTGTCCCTTGAAATTTATTAAAATAATCCCTCACTTTTCCTATAAATACCAACTCTTCCCTTCATTGAATTCATTCCCAATTCTCCCTCAACGAAGCTCTAGAATCCTTACCTTAATAGTAGTCCTCCCATGTTTTTCTCAAGCCCCCAACTTCCCAACCTTCATGTTCTAAGGGTTACTCTACAAGGTAAGAAAATTCTCAATTTCATTCGTTTTCTTTTCAAATTCTCTTATATGCGGTATAATTTTCAAGTTTCCATAACATGTTATTATTTACTTCTTATTCTTGATATAATATATATTAGGATTCATTTATTTATGGGTGACCCTTGTCGCCTCTCTTTTTAATATTTTCTAATACCATGTTGCGTAGCCGTTAGCCTGTCGAATTTTTGTAAGCGATTTCACAATTTTTCTTTTATTTTGAGTTCCTTCCTTATTCTTTCTTCATATCTCCTTACCCAAGAGGCATAAATTATCCAGAAATAATTTATACTCTTTATTTAATCATTTTTATTAAAAATTAATCATATTTATTCTTCTCCTCTCCTACTTATTTAAAGAATAAAAAACATTGTCTGTTTGTGTCGAATTACCGACATCGTAGACGATATGATTTAAAAATCCATTAATTCATTCAAGTATGGTCATGAAACCATTTATATGGTTGAACTAGGTTATAATAAATTTTTTATGACTTACCCAAGGTTCTAGAATTATTTTGTACTCATGTTTCTAATTTATAAGACAAAACGAGGTTGATATTATCAAAGAACCACTAAAAGGATCTAAACGAACATCATAAATATTCTAACTGATGAATCATTTTCATGTAATAATTCAAAATGATAAAAGGAATAATTTATGTTACTGGTTATATAAAAAAACTAATCCATTACAAATCTGGATTTTCACTTCCAATCATCAAGAATTTCCACCATGAACCAATTATAGAAATCATGTAAAAAATTCAACCAAAAACAGTGCAAGGGGAAAAATACTAACAATTAAGGGTGAAAAGATGTTATTAAATGATAATATAAAATGTTATCAACATAAAAATGTTTCTTTAAAATATTAATAAAACCCTTTTAACCATTATACAAGAGGTTTAAATAAGTTGTAAGTAAGACAAACTTGAGGTAAGGGAATTCTTAACTCGATTTCCATTCTTTGGGTTAACCGTCTACTTCATTGTTATGTGCTATTTAAATTGTTTTTGTGATGGGTTATGTTTATATTATGTTTTATTATGTGTATTTACAGTATATATACATACTCCATCCACCCTATTAAGTCTCTCTTCAATTTTATGATATTTAGAATGGTATTTTCTTTAAAAATCCTCTTTTTAAATTTGGTTTTACGAAATTCCAAAGCAATGTTTTTATGGAATTATTCATGTTGTATGATTATGTTTTGGTTCATGGGAATTATTTATGATGAATTGTGGGACCTATATTTCCCTCCAATGCATTGGGTATGAGTAAGTTGGAGGTCAGTCGTATGGTTACTCCAAGTGTAAATGTGATGGTTACACAATGTAAGGTAGCTGTGAGGGTTACAAATTTTAAGGTAGCCAAGATGGTTACAAGATTATGTAAGTAATGCCCCAAGATACCTCTATGACTATATTTATGTTCTCATTTTTTTGTATCTTGTTTAAATCACATGTTACACGAAGTAAGTATTTGTGGGTGAAAATCATGTCTTTTGAAAATGCTTTCATACGTTATGAGTATTCATGGACTAATGTGATATTTCCTTATTTTCCATCCCTTACTGAGCTTTTGTGCTCATCCCAAGTTTTTAAGTGATTTTTCATAGGTTAATGGATGTGTAATACAAGAAAGGAATACACATTAAATGTTGAAGAATTTTCAAGGAGTCTTGTTTTAAGTTTTAATGTTTTATATTTTGAGAAAAATGGAAACTGTTTTTATGGTATCCACTTTGTAACAATATGTAATGTTATGAATTTTTTGTACTAATTCTCTAAACCTATAAACTTGAAAAGATCCTCAATGTAAAAGTAAGTGTTTTCTTAACTAAACTAAAGATTATTTATGTAATAAGTTCGGGTCCTTATATACATTCTCATAATAGATCAATAAATTTTTATCCCTTTTGAAGTATATTAACCCCCATTTTTTAATGTTGTGGTGTCCCTAGATGAAAATAATGCATTATATTGTCATGGATTGACAGCCATAAGTGAAAGTGTTTTAAGAAAACTTTTTTTGTGTTGGAATTCCATGGTGATTAAATTAGCGAACTTATCATCATATGTTAAAGTGTAACCCACGTCATGTCAGGGGGACTAATCCCACATTGAAGGAAGACCAATATTGTTAAACAAAAGAGCACAAAGTATTGAAATAAGAGAAATCCCTAATGATTAATAGACCCTTTAAAAATGTCATAGAAGAGTTATAGTTTATGTGGAATGTGGATATCAAACTGGTCAACAAGATAAGTCACCGCATGTTCCATTTCTATTACTATTCGAGTAAATTGGTAATGGATATATTCTTCTACTACCCGGTTGTTTTCTATTGATAAGAAAATACACTCTTATTATGTTCAGTTACTTATCATATCATCATTGACTCCCATTCTAAGGAATTGGAAATGTTGAATCTTAGAAGAATTAGATCTAAATCTTAGGAATCACATCATGTAGAAGAAGTTACCTGGACTAAACAAAATCATCCAGTTGGTCATGAGAGTATATAAGTACATCAGGATTGGTATTATCATGTCCATCAAGAAGGAAGGAATTATGAAATTTTTGAAGTGGGAAGAAGTGTTTTTGAGAATGATCAAGAGATCTATTCCAAGTTGTAATTTGAAATGGACTGTGTGAAGACCCGGCCAGTTGAAACTATAAATGAGATCATGAATCTTCTAAAAAATTCCATGTCTAAAGAAGAATTGAATGAAGTTAATATTCAAGTCTAATCAATTCTAGAGATATTCTCTTTGCAATCCTTTATAGAAATCAAAAATCACAGTGATATTTTTTCAATGCTATAAAATGTCTCTTAGGAGATATACACTTTATCCTCATCTTTTGGTTCAATGCAGGGTGATATACTCTCAAATTAAATCATTTGATATCTTCAACAGGACTTAGATAGTTAATTAAGAAGAATTCAAGTTGTTCCAAATGAATCTCATTCATTGTATGATAAATCTATGAATGATATATCTCTTCTATTGAAACAAAAATGCCTGATGTTCAGAATGCATCTCTTGAAGTGAAGAAGGATGTTAGTTTTTTCTTAAATGGATTAAAAAATATTGTAGGTTCTTTTGGTAATAACTTTAATGTTATAAATAAAAAGTTCAAAGATCTACATTACATAGTTTTATGATGTTTAATGAAGAATAATTTAATGGGGATGAAGAAAAAGAAGCTGATGCATTTATGGAGTGACAAGAATCTTAGATCTCTAAAAAGGGTAAAGATATAATTTCCATTAGTCATACAACAAGAATTTTTTATAGTAACTTTGAATAATTAAGGAATTTGGTGGTTGTAATTAGAAATAATAGATATATAAAAAAATTTATATGATTTTTTTTCATAGTGATTTTGAAATTGATTAATGACTATCCTATACTACTATTAAAATTATATGGTGAAAAGGATAGATTCATGTTATGATTTCATGTTTCAAATGCATGGAAAATATCTACCAGGACCTCCTATAGTTCATCGGTATGGATCTACCTCATAGATACTAAGGTATATTTTGACCAAGAAAATGAGTATCTGAGGGAAAATCAAATTTTTGAGTGATAAGTTTCATTACCTTTATCTGAAACCACCCTCTAAACCATTATTTTTACAAGAAGATAAATATGATTCAGTTAATTCTTAGAAATATACTCTTAACATTCAATCCACACTAGTAAGGATCACTCAAGGATATCGAGTACATTGTCAATCATCTCTAATGAAGTTGGGTGATGTTGTTATTTAAATAGTCCATGCCCCTTCTCCTAAATTAGTTTTATCATCTTTCTAACCTTTATTATCTAAGAAACCACCCATAAAATCCATTTTAATATCTATGATTGATACAACTGATCTCATCAGTTTAAGAATTGGGTTTCATAGTTAATGGAAATATTTAAAATATTTGTATCATGCCACATTTTTTGAATTAGAAAAAAAAAATTAATCATGCCTTGGTATTTGGAATATTTAATACATTTGAACATGTTTTTACGATAACATTACAATGCCTAAATTTCTTTATTTTTTTAGGATGTTTATTCTTGATACACTTTTATTTGTTTAGTAGTTATTCAATATTATTTTTTATGATTTATCTATCTTTTAATCTATACTATTTTAACATTAACTTTGTAATCATTATGTTTTAATAAATTTTAACTATTCATGTTTGAATTTTTACTTATATTCTTAATGATCCCTTATTGAAATGACTTAATGCCAAATTCTATTCAAAATCAATTTCATTAACTATTTAATATTAATCATGTTCAGTATTAATTTAATTCCTTACATTACTTATTTTAATATAAAAAATGGGGAGAATAAATGGAAAAGACAAAACCTTAAGTTTTAAATATTTATTCCCAAAAGGTTGAAGGAAAATAAAATACAAAAATTTAACAGGTTAAATTTTTCTAGGAAGAAGAAAATGATCTTCAAATAAAAAAACTCTTTAAAATAGGACAACAAAAGGAATCATCAATATTTCTAAAAGTATTATCATAAATGAAAAATTGGAAGATGAAATATTATTTTATGAATTTTTTCTTATCACATTGATTTTTTATAATCAAAAGTGAGAAATTTTTTGAAAGACTATGTAATTCCAACATATCTTAGTTTTTTTGTTTTTTGATTATTCAAAAAAATCCTAATTTTGTTCTAATAATTTTATCTTATGTGTTTCATAAAATAGTATTTAGAAGTTTATATTAAATTTATTTAGGAATTTGATTGATTCCAAAGTGTTTTATTTTATGAAAAATGAAGAATATTTTCTGTATACTGAAAATCATATATTTTTTTAGTTTTATCTTACTGTGTAAGAATTTATTTTAAGAAGATAAAGGTTGAGTTTCTAAAGTTAGATTGTTTATTCGGAAATAAAATATGAGAAGACATTATTTTATGGGAATAATATTTTTAAAATATTATCTTGTGAAACCCAGAAGAAGTTAAAGAAGAAAAGTGTTACATCATTGTTGCATATTTATCTTAAACTAAAGAATTAACTAACACTCAATTTAATTTAGAGCCCTATTTTATCTTATGAAGTCTATTTGGAATTTTTCATATCATGAATAGTAATTCTAGTTAAATTTTTTGAAAAATTAGTTTTCTATAGTATTTCATGTTTACTTTTCTAATATCTTGATAATTCATTTCATGGTTTTAAATTGTATCAGAAAATAGATTATCCATTTAAGGAAAAATCTATATGCACATTATGTCACTTTTCTATGAATATAAAGATCAGAAGAGCGAGATGATTTTTAACATCGCTACTATAAAAGTAATTTCTACATTTTAATGGAATGGATTCATATCCCTAATAACTTATCGTATCATGTTTTCAATGTTTCAGTGTTTTTACCATTTTGATTATCTCATGCTTAAGTTAAAAATGAGATATAAAGCCACCACATGATAAAAAAGATAAAAACCCACATATAAAAATACATAGGCACATACATTTATATGAATTATATAGATGCATATACATAGAAAATAACAAAAATAATCACTCATATTGTGATTATCAGTTTTATCATTTTCACTAAAGATCTTATCGAACTATACCTTGAAGTCTATAATATTCCTAGGATGAGTCCTTAACTACTACCAATTACTGATTGCAACTATGTGTTGCAATAATACATAAAAAAATTATTCATTATATTTCATTTACACTCGGTTGAAGTGTATGTGTTGATACCTTGGATAGTTGTTATAATGGTATAGCCTTATTAAGATCTATTGGACCTTTTTATTATGTGAAAATTACTTGTACTCAGCTAGGAGCCCCAGTAAAATAGATTTTTTACTGATAATCACCAAAATCTGTGAGTACAATATTTATGGATTAAGATATGGAATTTATATTACCCAAACCACTATAAATATTCTTTGTTTGTTCTCTTCCCATTTAGCTTTTCCTTTAACTATTTTTATTATGGAAAAATATTTGAATGGTTATAACTAAAGGGGGAGGTTTTCTAAAAATAATATTTTTTGAACTCAATTCCCCCTCTTGAGTGTTCAACCATCCATTATCTGAGACAACATAGTTCCAAGTTTTTTCCTCATTATATGTATCCTATGTTATTATTTTTTTGTATATTGTAATGTAAATTGATGATAACTTTCTTTGAGTTGATTTTTTATATTAGTTACTTATACATGAGTATTCCTATTATACAGATTCCTTACATCAAAATTATCATTATATCATGAATATTTTTTATTGTTCATTTGTTATGTCACCCTTACTTATACTCATTTTTAGAGTGTGTCAGATTTGGGTTTTAAAAAGAAGAAAAAGATATTCTTTCTTATAATGAAATACCTAAATGGTGTTTCTATTGAAGAAGTATTTTTAAACCATGTGTGGTTTCGGTTTCAAAGGTGGATTTTTTAAAAGAAAAGATAAATTTTAACTTAGATATTTGTTAAATTAAAATGGTTTTGTTATAAAATTTTCAATGAATGGTTTTTAGAAATTTAATTTCTTTAAAATACCTCTTTAAGGAATGTTTTATAAATTTAGTTTTTTAAGAAATGATATGGGGTATGGTATTTTTATTTTTGTCTTTCATAAAGGAAATAAAAATATACATTGATACTAAAATAAAACTAGTAGTCTTGCTTACTTTATAGAAAAATAATTTAATAGAATCATGATTGTATCATACTTTTCTTTGAATCACACCTTGCATACTAACATTGGATGGTATGTATTATTAATATTTTTAATATGATCTTTTGTTTTGGATTCCAAATTAATTTTTTTATATATATCCATTGGTATATGGATATTCTTCAAGTTATAGTTTTGAATTCAGTGTCATAAAGATATTTTGGGGTTTGTTTCCAATTTTGATTCACCTAGTTTTATGTTGTGTGGTGTATTAGATTCTTATACCATCTACTTTGTATTTATTTTGGATTTGATTACTTATTTTTAAAATGTAATTTTTTTATAAAAATGGTTTCATTTATTGGAATCTTTTTTGTAATTTTTTTTATCTTGATATTTAGGCTTATTTTTGTTAGATTTTTTAATTCCTTATATTTATTATTACATTTTCATAAAATTTATTGAAAACTCAAGCTATTTTACATGTTAGAACCTTTTCTATCATGATTTTAATGATTTTGAAATCATTCCCTCATGCTCACTTATGATACCATGGTGCTTGTTTCTAGTCTAGGGTGATTGAGAATGCACCTCGGGCCTCACGATAGATTTAACTAGGTGATTTCTGAGCTTATCCTAGACCAGTTCACTACAAAATGGTATTAGAGACCACTTTTTTTGTTTTAAGGTAAATGATGACTAGAACTAAGACTGTATATGCTCGTATAGTGGTTTAAAATGAGTACTTTTCCAACTCTTCCTTATAAAGTACATTTATTTACTATTGGTGGTCAAGAGCCTTCTTAAAATGTGGTATTTATATTAGATTTATCTTGAGATATTTTATATGTTGTGATTTTATGTGGATTTGTATGAAGACCATAGAAGATATCTCAAGAAATTACTTATTTCAAAGTCAAATGGAAATAAATCTAGTTGGAACATGTTTAAGGTAAAAAATACTTCAAAACATAAATAGGTCATGTCATGCATTCTCAAAAACATTATTAAAACTCACATGGTAGGTGAAATTTTTGAAAACCATTTAGCTAA
The DNA here is from genome assembly GCA_963277665.1 of Viscum album. Classification (NCBI taxonomy): domain Eukaryota; kingdom Viridiplantae; phylum Streptophyta; class Magnoliopsida; order Santalales; family Viscaceae; genus Viscum; species Viscum album. The sequence goes on along the minus strand of OY728133.1, from coordinate 1,520,554,733 downwards.
ACCATTTAAACTACTGAAACTTGGTAATTTTTGTTGTTTTTCACCCTTCTATGCTCTTAGACCCTTTGCTGTTTAGAGAGGAGTTTTTTATTATCAAATAAATATTTAGGGCTTTTAAATCAAGTTTGTCAAGATTTTAAAATAAATATTTTTATGATTTTTTTTTGGAAACCATGTTTTTGTGAACTTGAGTCCCTTGGGTGAAATATTTTTGAAATATATCCTGAATTATTATTGCTGATGAAATAATTTATAGTTTGTGTTAGTATGAAAGAAAATTATTCCCTAGGTTTTGAGTGATGTTTTTCTTGGAATGTTTTTACCTTTGTGTTTTAAATGTAAATTCTTTTTTAATAAATGAGTTCCTTTTTATCATTGGGTTTGAACTATTTTTAATTTTTTTAAATATATTTTCTATTTTTAAATGGAAAGAAGTTTGTTTTAGGAATTTTTAAGATGATATTCCAGAAGGTGTTTTTTAATCTTTTATTTTATTTTTTCCTTTTACCCATTGTGTTAGGATTTGTGATGATTTTATTAAATGTTTTTTTTTTGTTTTTTTAAAATGTGAATCCCAATAAGGATTCCATAATTCAATTGAGAAATATATTGGGTAGTTTTCCTAGTGATCTAGAAGTATCCTTTCTGACCTTGATAATTACCTAGACTTATAATGGGGTAGCATAGCCTAGTTCTACTCATATTGTAGATCAAGATCAAGAGGACCTGAATCAACATCTACCAGTGTTTAGTGGTGATAAAGGATCTCATGAGATGATAGAGTAGATAGATGATATCAAAGAGTTATTTACATCCCTAGGAACTCCAAAATTTATATAGTGAGGTACACCACTACTTTTTTCAAAGGGTTAGGTTTGGATTATTAGAGGCATGTTATCCATGACCACCCATTTGAAGCTTTTTATTATGGATATTTTAAGTACTTCCTCATCCATTAGTACTATCATGGGGAGGTGATATTTTCTAAGGTGATGGAGATTTTAAGTCTCTATCAGGGTGATCAATTAGAAAATTCTTATATAGAATAGTTCACTAGAATAGTTTCTTTCTCTATTTATTTGGATATTGATGATTAGAAGAATAAATTTTTTATAGATACCATCATCTATATATCAATTATATGGTGTTTTATTATGGTCTGACTACCCTTCTGGAAGCGATGTAGAAGGTTATTGTTGTGAAATCATTGTTAACAGGACAGGATGTGACAAGACATATTTCAACCCTATCTATTGTCTGCAAGAGGGTCCCAAATAGAAAGAAGAAAAATCCAGTTGTGTACTACTATTAAGGAATATCCGAGAATGTTAATCCATATTACTTAATAGCTTAGGGGACCAATCATTTTTTTGGTCATCCTAACCACATCTATAGGTTATATAAGATGAACGAACATAAGAATCATAAAATGTATTGAACCAAGTATTGATTTAATAATTGTTCCTTGATTTTTATTCCACCTCAAGATTTGGGGCCTGTTCTTTGGTTTTAGGATTTTCCTTTCTATAATATCACTATTTTTATAATTTTTTTGTTTATGTTTTACACCATGAATCTCTTTTTTTAATATATGAAAAATATTTTGGGCTTATCTTAGTTCCAGTTTAGTTATACGTTTATTTTTTCTTTATAATTCTTGTTGAAATTTTTCTTTGCGTGGACTATGTTTTGAGTTTTTCTTATTGGATTAAATGTTAATTCCATTGGTGTATACTGGGGTAATTGGGTATGTTTCTAATTTATAAGATGATATTGAGAGATTCCAAATTGGGATTTTCTTTTAGGATCACCAAGAGAGGGTGTTCTGTGAGTTTGACTCAAATTTACCCTTTGTGTAGTTGTTTACCATAAGTTAGAGTCTTGTTACTCCTTATTGAGTCATTTTTCCAGTTTGGGGTGTTTATAATATTATTGGGAGAGTGTTATCTTGGTGAATTTGGGTTTTTTCATAAGGTTTTTCTCTTTTTGGTGCTTAGAGCTTATGGATTTTAGTTATTGGATCCTACCTATTTGGTGAGGATCATTCTTTTGGGTTTGTACCTTTGATGTTTCACCATTTTATATCTATTATAATTTTTTAGGAGATATTATTCTCATCTCTTCATGTTTATATTTTAATTGGGAGTTTTCTGCCAGAATCATTGTGTTGGGACCTTCAATTTAATGAATCTCTTTTGACCTTATATGTTTTAGAGGTGCTAGTGTTGTAGGTTTTAGAATGTGAGTTTGATGGAGTCCTTGAATTCATGGTAGACCATGATAGTGGTAATTCCCATATCTTATCTTTTTTAACTAGTTCTTAGGAGTCATGATGTTTCATTGGTTGGGAAATAAAAATTTGTTAGGGTTTTCCCAAGAAGTGGGTTGTTCATATTTTTTGTCCTTGGTTCCATGTTTGGGAGTTTCCCTTTTGGTTGGATTGTTATTTTTTGTTTAGTTTATTTAGACCATTCCTTTAAATTAATTTGTTGAAAATTTTCCAGGAGTGGACATTATAGGGGAAGAAATTAACATGTTGTGGAGAATTTTGACACCCCTAAATGTTAATTTTTTTATTTTGATTCAGTTGGATATTTCTCCATGGGGATTTGGATGTATCATGGTTAAAATTTGGAAATTTTGAATCCTTTCGAGGGATTCAAGGTTAGGTGCATGGTTTGAAAACTGTATAGTGGAATCCATATCCCCTTGGTCCTTTGGGTAAGAGTTGATCACATGGTATGTACATGGTTTGGTAAACTGTGTGAGACAGCTTTGTGACCTACATATATCTAGGTCAATGTATGTCAAATGATCTATAATAATCTAGTAAATTGTTCAAGTCAATCAAGAGACCTTCTTGAGATGGAGAATTTTTTCATTTTGGATCATTCTTAATTGTGGTTTCCACCCCAAGCATCCCCATTTAAGCTCCTATGAACTAGGTGAGTCCTAAGGGTATCTCTTCTTATTCAAATACCCTCTATAGTGGTTTAGAGGTGATTTCATCATATTTTATTCCTCAAATATATTGGTAATTTATTCTCTTTTCTTCTCTTGCAATTTTAGTTTTCCTATCTTTTCCTCTAATCCTAATGGTTATGTGGGATGATTTTAATATTTAAGGTTATTCTATGTTTGGGGATTTTTATTTTAATGTTTCTAAGACATCCTAAAAGGTTAATTTTGGTGGATTATATTAATGATGATATGATTCCAACACTTTAGGTAGGTTTTTCCATTATGATTCATTTTATGAAAGAGTTATTTGATTACTATATCTTTTAAAAAAGTCTTGACCTAAAATAAGGATATATATAAGATTCTATGTTGTTGTGTTATCAAAGTTTATATATATTTTTTGGATTTTTTACTTTGGAAAAAATGGTTGAATTTATTAGTTAAATATAATATTAGTTTCAATTGGTATTTTATTCATTTAAGGTGTTTGATAAAATTCCATTGAATGATATATATATATATATAGAAAATGATTGGTTCCTGGTGTTTTAAACAAAAATAGTTTTATAAAGTAGAGTGTTATTTTTTTAAAATAGATTTCCTATTATAATAAGAGTTCCCCCATTTTATAAAATAAACTTCTTTGATGATAAAGTGTTTTAATTATTTTTATAAAGGTTTTACCATATTTTTATGATCTTACATTTTTTTAAAAAGGGATTGGGTTCATGTTGGATTTTTTTCTTGGATGAATATTTTTTTGTTTGCTAATGTTGATGCCTTGATATTAGTTATGTGTGTTCAATATTTACCGCATTTTGAAGGTGATTGTGAAAAATAATTTTCAATACTCTAGATGGGTTTTTCATTGGTGTTGTTTTTTTCTCCCTTGGAATCATATTTGCGTTGAAAATGGTTTATAAAAATGGATTTTCAAAGCATACCTTTTCCATCTATGAAGATAAGGATTATTGGGTACCTTTAGGGTAGATGGTTTATTGATCTAGGTTTACGCCCTATTTTAAGCCTTGTTATTCTTTATTATTCATAAGTTTATGTGTTAAGTATATATAAATTTTTATTCATGCTTATGGAGTTTTGATTGAGGATAATATTCAAAAAGGGTTTATTAGGGGGGGAAATTATATGATTGATTTGTTGCAGTGCCTTTTTTTCTTTATGTTTTTCATGCAATTAATAGTAGTAAAATAGTGGTCCCCATCTGTTATCTATAATATTAGGATAAATAGTCTACTAATTGGGGTTTTAAGGGACATTAGATATGTTATTAGAGATCTACGCATTGGCTAGTATCCCCTAGTTGAATATTATAACATGGATATTGAGATGTCTTTGATGATACAAGTTGAGAGTTATTAAGGGTGTGAGATATGTAATCATTAACCCTCCAATTGTTGGTTATAATTTAAAACCTCTAATACTCATTAAATTAGTCCATATGTTATTTCCTATTGTGAGGTTTCTTATGTTATTCATTTTTCTATATATTAGCATATTTCATTCTTATCACCTTCTATGACCCTATGTTGGGGATCCATTACTTACACCTGATTAATCATATTATGTGGATTCCTTTTGATATTATTTTAATCTTCTAATAACTCTATATATTTTCATATGGTATGTTTTCTCTTATTTATAACCTTGTTGAGTGTGTGCGGTGTTGGGTTTTAAAAAGTGGGAAAGATATTTTTAAAAAAATTAAATCCTATAAAACTATTTCCTTTTAAAATATATTTTTAAACCATATGTGCGTTTTGTTTCAAATTAATATGTTTTATGATAAAGGATAAGGTTTAACATATTTCTTTTTGAAAATAATATGTTTTTGTATTAAAAAATCTAAATGGGGGTCTTTTAAAATTGACAATACCTTAGAATTCCTCTTTAAATAATGTTTTACAAATGATTGATTCAAAGAAATGATATGTGGTACAGTGGTCTATTTCCATTTTATATAATGGAAATAAAATACTATTTTGTTTTTTGTTTCAAAATAATAGAATTGTCTTATTTATAGTAAATGAATTTAATGGATTAAAGGAGATATTATACGGGAATTTGGCTCACACCCTACATACTTACGTTCAATGGGTATGTAATATTCATGTTATCTATAGGTTCTAAGGTTATGGAATGAAATTTGGTTTGTTACCACTCCCCATTAGGAAGAAAGTGTTGCTCAGGTTATTGTGGTGACCTGAGTGTCACATAGAGATATTAGAGTTTTTCACCTAGTTTGGTTCGACCAGTTTTAGGTTATGTGGTGTATCTCCATCTTAGGTTACCTCGTTGTTTTTAGTTTATATTTTTTTCAATTCTCTGGAGTGGTAAAATAATTGTATAAAAATGGATTCATTTATTCAAAAATGTATTGAATTTTTTTCATTTATCTAGAGTTTTCTTCCTTGTTTCAGAAGCTTTTACATTTAATTTAGATTATTTAGTATGGTATGGTTTTCTAATTTATGGATATGTCTAGTTGGGTTCCCAGTTGGAACCATTGCTGATCTTGTCATGTTATCTCAGGTTGGTTCAATACATTATTCATAGTGTTGATATTTTCTAAAATTTATCAAACCATGAAATAAACATTTTTTATAAATACTATAAGTAAAATTAAATATATAATATCTACTAACTCAAGTCTCCAATAAAAGTTATATCAATAAAAATCATGGTTCATGAGGAAAAATGAACAAGACATGAAATATATATATTTTCTAAAAAAAATTAGAATTATAAACTAAAGGTTTATATGTTCTTGGTCTATTATATGAGTGAATCCATCTTTATTCATATTTATATCTTTATATATAATACATTTGTTATACATAAATATATGTCCTTAAGAAATATCATTAATAGTAGAAAAATATCAGGCATCTAAAAATCATGACTTTATGGATTCTATTTATCAAATTTATATTTTTATAGAGTATCAACTGGTAAAATTTTATTTAAAAATAAGGTTTATTAACCCTTGAATCATAATGAAATTTTATGTATTTGTCTGAGAATAATAATTATTTATTAAAATATTTTTCTTAAACATATTTTACAAAAAAAATATTAGTTAATAAACAAATATAATATTTATAGTTAAAATTTCATATGATATTTTTTATAAAAAATTTAACTAACCAAAATCTAGTTTTATTATAAATGTCATAACTGTAACATGTAAACACCAAAAATAATGCAATAAGTTACTATATATATTTTAAATTTCATATTTAATTTCATGTGCATTTCATGAAAAAATAAGTGGATAAATAATATTTTATAGTAAAATTATAATTTATGAGACACTTATTCCATTAAATATTGGTATATTTATGGTTTAATTTATTTTTATCGCATTTATAAATTGTTACAACATTCTATTTTCATTTTTTGATACTATAAAACATTTATTTTAATGGTTATATACTATATTTTTCAATAAAACTATATTATGATTTATTTTATTATTTTTATTCTAAAATTCACATCTTATAATTTGAGTATTATTATTATATAATGGATACAATATGTTTTTATACAATTCAAATGAATTATATTATGGTCATTGGAATAATTGTGTAGTTGTTTTGAGTAATAGTAGTCACATGAAAAACCTTTTCGTAATTATTTATTTAAAAGATAAATTTTTTGAATTTATGATATGATTTTTATATGATGTATTTAATATTTGGAATATGGATATGGAAATTAGATAAGGTTTAAAAAAAATATTTATAGAAAAAATAGTGAAATATGGTAATATGGTGAAATGTTATAATATACATTAAATATGACATCATATATACATGTTATCCTAGAAAGATAAACCAATTTTTCAATAATGTCCTAATTATAGAATTACACATAATATTAGAACATTAAGAGAAGTAATGGGGTTCAATGTGTGTAGTATATCATTTAATACAATGGAAAAAATATAATAATTAATAAATTACTCAATAAAATTTCATTAACCACAACTATAAATAACCACCTCTATTCTCATTTTCCCCATAACAAAATTTTTCTCTTACTATATATCTTATAGAGTCTTTATAATCACTATAATTTCAATTATAAATATTTTTTGCAGTTATAGGGTTTTTAACTAAGCTTAGAAGCTTAAGTAAGGTAAGGGTTTTTATTCCTCTCATTTAACATTCTTATAACAATTATTTTATAATATACTCCTTTAAACATCATTTAAAGTTTATTATATGAATTTATTTATAGTAAAATATCATCATTGTTTTAATTTTTTTAATAATATGTTATTCAATCCCTCTCATATTACCCTTTTTTATAAGTCATTACCATGCTAATATAAGAGTTCATATTCCTCTCCCACACTTTTCTTCTTACTATTCATTCAGTAAATTTTTTGTTAAATTCCCATTACATATGAATATAATCTTATAATTTGGTGTATTATCATCCCTTTTATTTATCTTTCATTAAATATAATTAATTCAGCCTCATTTCACCCTTTCTATAAGTCGATACAATAACAATGCAAGGGTTCTTATTTTCCTATCTTCTTTTCCAATTGTGACTATTTTATAGTAATAAAATTAAAGTTTCATTTAATATGATAAAATTATAATATTTCTAGTATATTATAATCCCATTAATATACTATACTTTTAAAATTTACCAACTCTCATTTTACTCCTTTCATAATTAGTTATCATGTCAAACTAAAGACCTGTTTTAACCTCTCTTTTCAATTCCTAATAAAATTTCTATTATAGTATCCCTCTAAATTTCTAATATCATATTCAAATATTTTTTAAATATCAATATATTTTCTACCCTTATAAATTACTAGGCACTTGTAACTCCATTTATCTTACATTATAGTAAATTCATACACCATTGTAATGATAAAACTATCCTAGGGTGCATATGTCTTCATAATGCCATATGATCAAGAAACCTTTTATTATTGTTTTTTCATTTCTAAGAAGTGGGGTATTTTTTTGGAGGGATTATCATGATTAAAATTTTAGAGAATTTATTAATTCCCAATATTATTAAATTCAATTTTATCTCTAGTTTAAATGTGTTATCAATTCATGATGAGATAGAAGTATTTACTAAAGCAAATTGTGTATCTCTAATGCATGTCCATTATCTGTTATTTAATAAAACGTTTATATAGTGGATTAATTTATAATTATGTTTGTCTCCAACCAATTTAAAAACATTTATTTTATTTACTAAAAACAATTACCAACTTAAACTTTAAACATACAAAATAACTACAATTCCATATTCTTCAATTGATACAAGAACTTATTTGAACATTTTTAATCCCTAATCATCATTAATAAGATTTAAGGGAATTCATCTAGATATAATTATTAATTCAATGAGTAGGAAAAAAATTTATATTCCTCAATAGTCATTTATTTTATATGGTAAAATATTTTAAGGCAGTATTAATTATGAAATTATTCTATATATTTTTACATTTTCCAGTATGAACATTATTCTATGTATTTTTTGTGAACTTCTAGTACATAATGCAATGCATTGGGATTTTATATAATTGTTAGGGAAAAAGATTATATATCCCCCCAATTCGCTATTAATACTTATGATATAACTTTGATATGTTAATCGGATCATCCTCACCCTTTACGAGTGATGTCTTGGAACAACACTTCAATTTCATGTTTATGATGTCTGACATTAAGAATTATAATTATATCCATCATTATGTGATAATTTAATTTTATCCATGTGATTATTTATATCAATTTTCATACATTAATTATGTTATTTTTCTATATTCATTGATATGGAATCATTTTTTTATCAATTACGAATATATAGCTTAAGAACATATAATTCCATATCAGATTTTGTTCTACATTATCTATTACTAAGCATTAGATCTCACCCATTAAATTTGGTTCTCATTTCTATAGGTAATAAAGTTTATTTATATATATGAAAAGATTTATTGATAATATTAATGATTAATGATAAAAACTCAAATGATGTAATATTTTATGTTGAAATTTATGCTCTGTGTATACAATGTCTTAAGGACTACATAACCTTGTTCCGAGAAATTTATTCTAATATAATCTGATTACCATAAAAGATATAACCCACCTTCTCTATATGAACAGTGTTGGGGGTTTTACAAAAGGATCATGATAATTATTTCTATTAAATGAATATAATACATGAAGATCACAATATTAATATGAAGATAGAATTTTAATAATGAATGAGATCAGTTAAGGGTGGGAAAAATACCCCCAACATTAAGTATTTTGAGCTTGAGGTCAAAATTATAAATCTACATGTGATATAATAAAAATATTACCAAGGCCATAATATAAGTGGTTTTTAAATGGATGTTTCTATAGAGATTCTTTTTTTAAAAAAATAATTAATTTAATGGCAAGAATGGTTTGAAATCATCTAAATATATATATACCGAATGATCAAATTATGAGCTTATTATTGTTATAGATGATTTTTTTGCACAAATTATTTTAAATAAAAATATTAGGTCTAAATTCCATGTCTAAATAAATATGTTATGGGGAAAGTTTTGAGAAAATCCATAATTAAATCAAGGGTGGATGTGATAAAGAATAAAAAGATTTATTTCTCTAAAATGAACTCAAAAAATGTTTTTTAGCTTAAACACATAATGAAGGTAAATTTTTCTAGATGGTGATACAAAGGAAGAAAAAATTACTCAATAGACATTGTTGGTTTTGTGGAATGTTCTCACACAATCCCATTTATTTTTTATAATATTTTAGTTATTATAAGACAAAGAATACCTATATTAGGGGAGAAAAAATCTGATTTGAAGAAAAAATATTCTAAGATAAAACAAAGTACACAATATATGGGAATGAATCTCTCAATAAAACCCATGTGTGTTTGATAAGATATTTATTATCAAAAATTCAATTAAATTGGTCATTGTGATGAACAATTGAGGTTTATACCTGCTAAGAAGAATTCACATACTATTAAATAAATAAGACCATGCATGATGATAAATAAATAACATAGATGTAAAGATTAATTAACCATAGAGTGTTGAATAAAACCCACCCAAATATATTCTAAATAATGTTATACCATGGAGAAGATATATATATTATAGAACAAAAGGTCATATCATATATCATTAAAAAATGTCCTTGAACATCAATGGTAAATCTATAAAACTATAGTGACCAAGAAAAGAATTAATCCATGAATGAAACAAAAAGGATGGTTTATTGGAAGATATCAATAGAGAAGAATTTAAATTTCATGACCTATAAACAAAAATATGTAACTCATGTAATTTTTTAGAATCCAGGTGAAGACCCCAACATGATAGATATACTAAAAAGAATGTATAACTATTATGTAAAACACAACTTCAGATGTAAAAAAGATAAATAACAGACAATAGAATTCACGTGTTTTATATGATTATATAAAAATTATAACTCCACATAAGTATAAATTTTAAAAGAGTAATAACACCATGATACATAAGAAGTTTTTAATTTTTAATATAAAAGGGTTATTCATGAAAAAATTTCCTAAAATTGGAGGTGAAAATAATGGAGTTCATGTATTGATAAGAAAATACCAAATATATTTATCTCATTAAGAATAAAATTAAAAACCATATTACTCTCTTATATATTGTGTTTTTATGTAAGGAATCATAGGTGATGTGTTTAGGTTGATAATTGAAAATTTCATATCATATTACCATATGAAAAAATATAAAACATCGATTGAACTATATCATTTTACATCTATTTCTAAATATTTCTTATGAATAAGATAGTTGGATTTCATTTGAAGAAGTGATCAGAATTTTCAAAGAGATGAAAGCGTTATCCATTCAGTGGGGGAATTATTTATTAAAACTATGATAAATTATTATTTTATATAATGATCACTTTTTTTTAAGTTCTTTATTTCTTTCATTGATTATGTTTTTATTGAATTATTTTACCATATTATTTTAATTAAATAAATTATTATTTTAATGGGGTATTTTTTATTGATACTATTAAGAAAAGAAGTAACTTGTATGCGGATAAATATTTCTTCTCATGAATCTTTTAATTTAAATTTTGAGTTGAATGAAATCGATAGACTGATTTCTTTTAAAACATTACATGGAAGAAATATTCCATTTTGGTATCATATACTGAATTGTTTAATAGGGAGACTATATGTCATAGTTATCCACTATTATATTCTAAATTGAGATAGCTCATGTTGTAATATAAGTGATTAATTCAAGAAACATTGAATTGAGAGTAGTGATATTATAACTATCAAAATTTTCATTGTATTTATATTGAATAATAGGTGAATATATATATTGATTTTTGACTTGAAATTGGTATTAAAAAGGTTATTAACATTCAATAAAAATGGTTGAATGAAGTTCCCAATGGATTATGATGAAAAATACTGTATTTTTTATTAAAACTGACTAATGTCAATATAATCTAATAGAATCCTATTGTCAATAAGAATTAAATTCAGTTGAAATGTTTCTTTTCCTAAACTCACTCATTTATCGCAACAAAAAACCATTAACCAACCATCAGTATAATATTAATGAAATAGATTTTTTCATTATGCATACCTATGCATTAAATATTGAATAATGACCCATTTTCAAACTAAAAACGTCACACTACACTCTAATTTCACACAACATAGTCCACTATATGTTTTTTTATCAAAAGGATGACTATGTATATAAAAAAGAAAGGAATCTAGGAGGTAAGAAAAATGTATGAAGAGTGACTCATGCCACCACTTTATCCTCACACTCACTTCCATATAAATTCCTTGAAACTAGGTTGCATACCAACCCACTCACTTTCACAATTCCCTACTACTCCAAATGGAATAATAAAAATAAAAATAAATAGATAATAAAACTCTAGATTCAATTATCAAATATCTAGATGGCCATTAATGGTGACTATGAATGTTAAAAAAATACACTATAGCCTTTCCTCCACACTCCAGATATCCATGAGAAGAAAACAGAAAAATTTATGAAATTCATCTTTTGTTTCACTACTTTATCCTCAGTGTGGATCCAAACCAAGATCATAGTGATCTTCTTCACTTTTTAAAAATATTCAAATAAGATCTTGAGCTCTCTCGAGGATATAGATATCCCTCCATGTGTAGGTATGGATTAATTACACATTGAAGCTTCAAGGTGGTTCTAAATTTAACTATATCATTTCCTCACACCTCAAACAACTATAATAATCTATTTGATTATTTCTTTAAGTATCCAATATAGGTGGACCACTTTATAAATATTTCCCTGAAATGGTTAAACATTTTACACTAAAAGTATTTTAATTTTATCTCATGTACCATATAGAATCCATGTCTATTGGTGATGAATACAAGGGATATAATTGACTTTATTGATTCTTCTTGTCTCTCGCAAAGTGATCCTATGTGGTTCTGCAAGTAGAGACTCGAAGCTTGACGTACATTGACATTACATTACATTTTTGGAATACTTAGTACATAACAAAAACACACACGCAAAGACCGTAATAGTTTAGTGTCTTTGGAAACTCGGAATATAATCCTCTAATCCTGGTGAAAGATCTTCAATATCTCCCATAAATATCTTCCTTTTTATTATACCTAAAACCTTTCTTAATGTCCTGGGTAAAAGAAAACATAAAAGGGTGAACTCAAATGATCAGTAAAGGTAAACAAAAGAAATATCAATCACATCATATACATAAGCACATAACTTTTGGAAATCTTAACCAGTAAAAGAGGTCATAATTTCATAACCTAGGATAACTCATGGCAGTGAAATGTAATCACAATAATCATAACTTAAAACATTAAACTTTGTGCCATACACACATAATCATAGAGAATCATTTCTTGTTAGTCAAGACTCATTGCCAAGACTATCTTAGTGGACAAAGTCCTTTTCTGAACCGAGTCATCCTCGTTTCAGTCCTGTTTCACTGAACCGGTATAACCTACCATTCCAGCCATGTCTATCTCATGAGATATAAAATCTTTACCCAATGCATTGGAGGGAGATATATGTTCCACCCATATCATAATGATATCATTCTTATGTGTTCCACAAAATCATAAATCATACATCATAGCATAACCCATGAAATAAAATGGGATTCTTAAACATCATGCCATCATAACATAATCCATAAACAATTGATCTCATTTCATCATAAGAAAATTGAGTCCATTTAAATCATAGAGAAATTTTACTTGAAACATACACATATGAAATAATGTCATCTTAGATGTAAAATAGTTTTGACAAAACACTTGAAATGAATTCTTGAGGAAACTATCCTTTCTTCTTTAAAATCATGTTCTTTTCACAAAAATCCATAAAATTTTAAAAGATAAGGGTTTTATTGAAAATAATCATGCAATATTGTAGAGGAAGCTTCTTGAAAATGAGGCGTTATGAAACCGTAAAAATCCGTTCACTCCGTATAAGTTAAAAATAACATTCTCCTCGTACTTTTGTCAGAAAAGTCAAAAAGTACCTTATATGGTAACCAAACGAAAGATTTCATTCATACAATGTGGTAAAAAGTAAATAAAGGGTAAAAATTACTTTAAACATCCATGGAGGAATGGTAAACATTTTATGAAATCATTTTTAGAAATCATGGTCATGGATGATAAACGTAACCCCAGTAAATACTTACGTATAAGCAATCTCGGATAAAAATGAGATTGAAAATTTATCCCTTACCTTAGGTCTGATTTGCTTCGTAAGTGTCTGAAACTCTTGTATAATGATTTAAATAATGTCATTGACTTATTACAGAATCATATTCATTGTTATTATATCTTATATGGTTCACTTATGACTTTATTTTACCTGTTCCTTTGTAAATTCTATGTTAAAGAGTGTTTTGGGTAAAATCGTTTCATTTGTCGTCCGTGTTTTGACTTTTAATAATTCATATGATTATGTAGATCATGATTACTTAATTACAGAATATAAAAAATGATTTATATATAATATATATTCAGAATATACATATATATAATAAATCAGTAAATGGAAAGAAATACACCGTTCATGGAGACGGTAGGTCGTACGTACGCATTAACGCTATTTTCGGTTCCTTATTGAATTGAGTGGAATTAAGTAGATGACATAAATATATATACACATAAATACAGTAACTTTATAATGTCATATATTTCATTATTATTGCTTATATATACTTTATAATCATTCTTAAATGGTTAACATGGAGAATGAATCTCATCACGTCGTGGAGACGGTAGTCCGTACGTACGCACGAGCGATGATATCATTTCCATAATTATTGAATTGAATTGGAGTGGATGATACAATATATCAGAATCATTATGATGTTATAATAACTATGTATAGTTATTCTTTACACCATAATACCCATCCATGTAAGGTGTTGGTGGAAAAACAGATTACACCACGGCGTGGAGACGGTATTCGGTACGTACGCACGCAAGGTGATTTTGTTTTCTGTAGGATGGATAGATGGTGAATTAGGATTGTTTCATACTTATAATAACATATAAGTATATGATTGATACTGATGTTATTACTTCATAATGAAACAACCTAAGAAGAAGAATTGAAAGAAGAAATAAAGGTGAAATAATCGGTAATGGAAATTACCTCTTCTTTGAAGCGCCTCTTTGAGACCTCCTCTTAGGGCACTAAGATTGGTCTTTGAGGAAGACCAGAACCTCTAGGATGTTTCTAGGGAAGTGGAGAAGAGAATTTTGCAAGGTTTGGACGAGCTTGAAGGCTCTAAGTTTTGTGAGGAAGAGAGGGAGGAGGTGCCCTTTTATAAGGGAGGAGAGGGGCACCTTTGGAATAACTAAAAATATTATTTTATTATAAAGTCAAGTTCGGTTTTAAATAGCTCCAAATTGATTTATTTAGAGGATAACGTAGGGATGGGTATAAACCCTCTCATCCAATGGAATTTAGACAAGTTTAGGTTCCTATTTTAACCTTATCATTTAGATTTAACATTAAGTTAAATAATTTTACTTTTACCATGTCTTCTTGTGTTCTTACACTATAAGGTTAATAAACTTACTATAAGAAGCCAAACGAACCCCAAGTTGTTTATTATTAATATATATAACCTTATCTAAGTCATTTGGCCGAACCTTAGATTTTTAGGAATAAAATAACAATTAATAATATAATATTTTTTTTTAGAAACTATTTTATGTCAATTTTGACACTATTTAGTAATTGATTTTTGTGAAAATAATAACAGAATGATAAGTTCTAAAAAAGTTAATTAAATCAACAATAACATGTCATATTAACCTAGAAAATTAGTGTAAGTCATAAAATGTCTCAAATTATGTTTATTTTAGTATTTATAACATCAATTATGTCAATATTTCATTAATAAGATAATTATTGCATCATCGTTGTGTCATAAATAAATTAAATTATTTAATGTCTAAAAATTAAAACTAAAATACCATTATGTAGTAAATCGTTTTAGATTTCTAATGAATATTTACAATCTAATTTATCTAATGTATAACCCTATATTAAAAATGTTTTAGTAAATAAACTTTGATTTTAACTCTTTTAACTCTTCTTTGAATTAAATAATAATAAATGTCCTAATCTAATCCAAGTGGGCCTAAATGGTCATATTTTATTCCTAAGTTTGTTTTTGGTCGAATTAAACTTGTCCAATAGAATTAGTACATGTGTTAGGGTAATTAATAATATCATTTTTACCCTTAATTACCCTATTTACTTTTAACCGTGGTAAATAAAAGTAAAAAGTTCATATTCACCAAAAATTATTTTCATCTCATTAAACCACATTTTACTTACTGAAATCAACCGTGTCTCTCGGATTTTTTGAAATTCCACTCACAAAAGCGGTAAAATTAAGTTTTATGAAAAATTCAGTTTTTTTTAACTACCACTTAGTGGTTTCACTATTCATCAAAAATTGAAAGTTTTCAGAAAAATACCAAAAATTAGGCCTAAGCTATATTTGATATTATGAACCAAAAAAATGATTTCTATTTTACCAAATTCAAAACATATCAGTTGCATTAATTAATTTAAAAATTAATTTCTGTCGTCAAAACAAAAGGCGTGTTTTTAAGAGATAATAACTATCAAAAGATTGACACTTGTTTATAACTGGTTTAAATGTGAAATTACATCCAATGACCAACATTGTATTAAATTGTAAAAATATATTCTAAATATACTTTAAAACCACTAAAATTAATAATTTATCACTATTAATTATTTCGATTGAAAAATTTGTTTTTAATTAAAATTTAGTAATTTTCACTATTCATCAAAATATGAAAGTTATCCGAAAATCACCAAAATTTTACCCTAAGCTAATTTCGATATTCCGAATCCAAAAATGATAAAATTTACAAGATTTCAAAAAAGTGGTTATTACTATTCATAATGGCTAGTTTTAATAATATTTTAATAGCATATCGTTGTTTAGCAAAACTTGGTGTTGCGTACAACACACGCTATCGTGGAAGGTCGCGATTGCGTGTAATTCAATCCAGGTCAGAGATGTGTGTTGTGAAAGCTCCTTTTGGTGTAGCGTATAACACAAGATATTAATGAAATTAAAAAGAATATTTTTCGTAAAATCTTGGGGTGTTACATTCTACCCCCCTTAAAATGAATTTCGCCCTCGAAATTCGTCGGGGTTATAAATGGTTTACTACTCGAAAGTTTCTTTAATAGAAACCCACATCGTAAAAAGGAATACCAAAACCAATCTTGAAAAATAAAAGTATGAAATGTAACGGTTACCCAAATAAACTAATCACTGGGTTTCCACATAGGTGAAAATATGGATATGGAAGAAAAATCTAACCATCATGTTCTGATGGAGAGTGGTAGAGAACATGGCTATGGAAAAGCCAACAATCACAAATCCATAAATTTGTGACGATCTAAGGTACCATCTGTTTAATCGGATATAAGAGCACTAGGACAACATTTTTGGTTTTCAAGATCGTTTCCCTAAAGTTGAAGAATTTGAATTAGAATAAATACTTACTTTATTTTGGTACAATCTCACTGTTGTTCGTGCCTTGAACAATTTCCACTTAATATCTTAAATAAATGAAGTTGAATTTGTTATTCGTGAAGTGTTAGCAGATCATGTGATAAAATGAAGGGTCATTACATCTGTCTCAAACAAAAGGTTAGCAAAAGTTATTAAATATACATAAGTCTTTCTATAGTGAGATTAATCATATATGGTTCCTAAAATGGACTTATACTTCATATATCATACTGCTTAATATAATAAAACTAGTTTTTACTAAACAGGGACTTTCTGTAGGCCAGTGGTAGGCGATAAAGGCCAGTCGCACTTCGGTTGTGGGTTCAATTCCCATAGCCTTGTCTGACGCGATGGGTTGTCGTCCGTCCTACAGGTTGTCCTTTTTATAAAGCTATATTACTATAACATCCCATCAATAATATCGAAAAACGTTTTATCCTAACTTATGTCCAACATAATCCATTCTAATCATTAGTCTTATCTAAAATACTTCAGTCCAAGATCATAGTATAAAGAAAATGATTTCTTGAAATGTCACAGAACAATCACGTGAATGCCATCATTTATCCCCCATATATCATAAAATATATCTTGTTGGTCAAATTACAAACATGTGAATACCTTAATCATGTATTCTCTTGAAGAATGAATACCCATTAAACCTTAGTGAAAACATGAATGCAGTTAAAAGTTAACACTTTCCACATACCAAAATCCTCAAAATTCTATATACTCAAACCATGATATCACTTAGTCCTTATATCAATCATGAGCTCATGAATACTGTTAAACATTTCATTTTTTCGTTTTCCCTTCATTATGCGCATATCATCTTATTTCCAAAAATACCTCAATCACTTTGAATACCACATTAGACCAATACATAAATATTCCAATGCTCCATGATACAACATTATTTTGGAATCCCATTACATAAACACTTAATCATTCCACCACATCATTGTCATATTCAACATCGCCAATAGTGATCGCATGTGACTTCCCTTTGTCCTTTGCCTTAAGTAGTTGCTCATGTTGATCATCACTAACCCTTGGATTAGGGAATTTATTAGCATAATTCCCCATTTCCTTGCACTTGAAGCATTGAAGTGTTGGTGGTGCGTTCTCTTCAGTGTTTGCTTCATTCACATCATTAGAAACCCTTTTTCCATTACTTCGACACTCATCTACTCGATGACCTTCTTTTCCACACATAAAACATTTTCTAGTCCCTTTAAGACAATCTCCACCATGCTTATTTCCATACTTTGTGCATAAGGAAACATTCATCTTCTTTTCACCATTATTCTGAGATTTCTCCTTGAACTCCATCTTTCATTTCTTGTCAAAACCATGAGATGGATATGTAACAACAACTTCCATTTCTACCTTGATAGCACAACGCACAATTTCTTCATAGCTATTGAAGTCTCTTATAGCTAATTCCCTTCAAAGACTTGGTTTTAAGCCACTGAAAAATCAATCAACATTACTTTCACGTTGGATGATAATGCCAGATGCATACCTTGCAAGTCTTGTAAAATTCGCTTCGTATATACCAACAGATTCATCATCCTTCTGCTTCATCTCAAGAAACTCATTTTCCATCTTTGTTCGAAGAATACGAGGGAAGTACTTACTGAAAAACAAGTTCTTGAACTCATCCCATTCCATGGACTCAATTTCATCTCTTGGCCTCGTATTCTTGATAAGATTCCACCATTGATCAGCTTCACCTTCCAAATGATATAATGCTAAGATGACTTTACATGTTCAGAACATTGAAGAAATGAAAATATCTTTTCAGTGGTACTGATCCATTGTTCAGCAACAAGTGGATCAGAAGACCCACTCAAAGAAGGTGGACGTTGACTCATGAAGGACTCAATAGAATATTATTCCCTTCTCTGCTCATTTGGAAGTCCAGAATGATTCATAGATTGTGTAAGTATAGCAATAAGATTTTTCACTCCATCTCCCATAACATTTGTTTGTTCAGGAGGACAATCATTGCATTGTCCATTGCATTGATCAACATGGTTCCTTCGGGTTCCAGCCATCGTCTAAAACCCAAAAAGAATAGTGTTAGAGGCAAAAATCATGATATGGAAAACAACATAATAAAGGGGGAGTACCCTCAATATCTAAATTCTTAGGTTAAATTATATGATCGTTACCGTAGTTCTAGGACTGTATCCTATACGTATACTTATCCTTAGGGACATCCCTAGACATACCTTATAAATATCTCTAGGGATCTCACTAAAGTTCTCGCATCCTAGTTTCCAAATGTTGACTAAACCTTTCCTCTGATACCAACTGTAGAGACCCGAAGCTTGACGTACATTGACATTACATTACATTTGTGGAATACTTAGTACATAACAAAAACACACACGCAAGGACCGTAATAGTTTAGTGTCTTTGGAAACTCGGAATATAATCCTCTAATCCTGGTGAAATATCTTCAACATCTCCCATAAAGATCTTCCTTTTTATTATACCTAAAACCTTTCTTTATGTCCTGGGTAAAAGAAAACATAAAAGGGTGAGCTCAAATGCTCAGTAAGGGTAAACAAAAGAAATATCAATCACATCATATACATAAGCACATAACTTTTTTAAATCTTAACCAGTAAAAGATATCATAATTTCATAACCCGGGATAACACATGGCAGTGAAATGTAATCACAATAATCATAACTTAAAACATTAAACTTTGTGGCATACACACATAATCATAGATAATCATTTCTTGTTAGTCAAGACTCATTGCCAAGACTATCTTAGTGGACAAAGTCCCTTTCTGAACCGAGTCACCCTCGTTTCAGTCCTGTTTCACTGAACCGGTATAACCTACCATTCCAGCCATGTCTATCTCATGAGATATAAAATCTTTACCCAATGCATTGGAGGGAGATATAGGTCCCACCCATCTCATAATGATACCATTCTTATGTGTGCCACAAAATCATAAATCATACATCATAGCATAACCCATGAAATAAAATGGGATTCTTAAACATCATGACATCATAACATAATCCATAAACAATTGATATCATTTCATCATAAGAAAATTGAATCCATTTAAATCATAGAGAAATTTTACATGAAACATACACATATGAAATAATGTCATCTTAGATGTAAAATAGTTTTGACAAAACACTTGAAATGAATTCTTGAGGAAACTATCCTTTCTTCTTTAAAATCATGTTCTTTTCACAAAAATCCATGCAATTTTAAAAGATAAGGGTTTTATTGAAAATAATCATGCAATCTTGTATAGGAAGCTTCTTGAAAATGAGGCGTTATGAAACCGTAAAAATCCGTTCACGCCGTATAAGTTAAAAATAACATTCTCCTCGTACTTTTGTCAGAAAAGTCAAAAAGTACCTTATATGGTAACCAAACGAAATATTTCATTCATACAATGTGGTAAAAAGTAAATAAAGGGTAAAAATGACTTTAAACATCCATGGAGTAATGGTAAACATTTTATGAAATCATTTTTAGAAATCATGGTCATGGATGATAAACATAACCCCAGTAAATACTTACGTATAAGCAATCTCGGATAAAAATGAGATTGAAAATTTATCCCTTACCTTAGGTCCGATTTGCTTCGTAAGTGTCCGAACCTCCTGTATAATGATTTAAATAATGTCATTGACTTATTAAAGAATCATATTCATTGTTATTATATCATATATGGTTCACTTATGACTTTATTTTACCCGTTCTTTTGTAAATTCTATGTTAAAGAGCGTTTTGGGTAAAATCGTTTCATTTGTCATCCGTGTTTTGACTTGTAATAATTCATATGATTACGTAGATCATGATTACTTAATTCCAGAATATAAAACATGATTTATATATAATATATATTCATAATATACATATATATAATAAATCAGTAAATGGAAAGAAATACACCGTTCATAGAGACGGTAGGCCGTACGTACGCATGAACGCTATTTTCGTTTCCTTATTGAATTGAGTGGAATTAAGTAGATGACATACATATATATACACATAAATCCAGTAGCTTTATAATGTCATATATACATTATTATTTCTTATATATACTTTATAATCATTCTTAAATGGTTAACATGGAGAATGAATCTCATCGCGTCGTGGAGACGGTAGTCCGTACGTACGCACGAGCGATGATATCATTTCCATAATTATTGAATTGAATTGGAGTGGATGATATAATATATCAGAATCATTATGATTTTATAATAACTATGTATAGTTATTCTTTACACCATAATACCCATCCATGTAAGGTGTTGGTGGAAAAACAGATTACACCACGGCGTGGAGACGGTATTCCGTACGTACGCACGCGCGGTGATTTTGTTTTCTGTAGGATGGATAGATGGTGAATTAGGATTGTTTCATACTTATAATAACATATCAGTATATTAGTTATACTTATGTTATTACTTCATAATGAAACAACCTAAGAATAAGAATTGGAAGAATAAATAAAGGTGAAAGAATCGGTAACGGAAATTACCTCTTCTTTGAAGCGCCTCTTTGAGACCTCCTCTTAGGGCACTACGATTGGTCTTTGAGGAAGACCAGAACCTCTATGATGTTTCTAGGGAAGTGGAGAAGCGAATTTGGCAGGGGTTGGCCGAGCTTGAAGGCTCAAAGCTGTGTGAGGAAGAGAGGGAGGAGGTTCCCTTTTATAAGGGAGGAGAGGGGCACCTTTGGAATAACTAAAACTATTATTTTATTATAAAGTCAAGTTCGGTTTTAAATAGCTCCAAATTGATTTATTTCTAGGCTAAGGTTGGGATGGGTCTAAATAATCTCATCCAATAGAATTTAGACAAGTTTAGGTTCCTATTTTAACCTTATCATTTAGATTTAACATTAAGTTAAATAATTTGACTTTTACCATGTCTTCTTGTGTTCTTACACTATAAGGTTAATAAACTTACTATAAGAAGCCAAAAGAACCCCAAGTTGTTTATTATTAATATATATAACATTATCTAAGTCATTTGGCCGAACCTTAGATTTTTAAAAATAAAATAACAATTAATAATATAATATTTTCTTTTAAAAACTATTTTATGTCAATTTTGTCACAATTTAGTAATTGATTTTTTTGAAAATCATAACAGAATGATAAGTTCGAAAAAAGTTAATTAAATCAACAATAACATGTCATATGAACCTATAAAATTAGTTTAAGTCATAAAATGTCTCAAATTATATTTATTTGAGTATTTATAACCTCAATTATGTCAATATTTTATTAATAAGATAATTACCGCATCATTGTTGTCTCATAAATAAATTAACTTATTTAATGTATAAAAATTACAAATAAAGTACCATTATGTATTAAATCTTTTTATCTTTCTAATTAATATTTACAATCGAATTTATCTTATGTATAACCCTATATTAAAAATGTTTTAGTAAATAAACTTTGATTTTAACTCTTTTAACTCTTCTTTGAATTAAATAATAATAAATGTCCTAATCTAATCCAAGTGGGCCTAAATGGTCATATTTTATTTCTAAGTATGTTTTTGGTCGAATTAAACTTGTCCAATAGAATTATTACATGTGTTAGGGTAATTAATAATATCATTTTTACCCTTAATTACCCTATTTACTTTTAACCGTGGTAAATAAAAGTAAAAAGTTACTATTCACCAAAAATTATTTTCATCTCATTGAACCACATTTTACTTACTAACATCAACCGTGTCTCTCGGATTTTTTGAAATTCCACTCACAGAAGCGGTAAAATTAAGTTTTATGAAAAATTTAGTTTTTTTTAACTACCACTTAGTGGTTTCACTATTCATCAAAAATTGAAAGTTTTCAGAAAAATACCAAAAATTATGCCTAAGCTATATTTGATATTATGAACTCAAAAAATATTTCTATTTTACCAAATTCAAAACATATCAGTTGCATTAATTAATTTAAAAATTAATTCCTGTCGTCAAAACAAAAGGAGTGTTTTTAAGAGATAATAACTATCAAAAGATTGACACTTGTTTATAACTGGTTTAAATGTGAAATTACATCCAATGACCAAAATTGTGTTAAATTGTAAAAATATATTCTAAATATACTTTAAAACCACTAAAATTAATAATTTATCACTATTAATTATTTCGATTGAAAAAGTTGTTTTTAATTAAAATTTAGTAATTTTCACTATTCATCAAAATATGAAAGTTATCCTAAAATCACCAAAATTTTACCCTAAGCTAATTTCGATATTCCGAATCCAAAAATGATAAAATTTACAAGATTTCAAAAAAGTGGTTATTACTATTCATAACGGCTAGTTTTAATAATATTTTAATAGCATATCGTTGTTTAGCGAAACTTGGTGTTGCGTACAACACACGCTATCGTGGAAGGTCGTGATTGCGTGTAATTCAATCTAGGTCAGAGATGTGTGTTGTGAAATCTCCTTTTGGTGTAGCATATAACACAAGACATTAATGAAATTAAAAAGAATATTTTTCGTAAAATCTTGGGGTGTTACACTGCAAGAGGATTTAAGTATTTTAAATAATCCAATATTCACATTGTGATTTTAAAATTGGGTATTTACTAATCTAATGGGACAGCATAAGACTTGTGGTACACATTACATGGGATGCATATCAATCAGTTGATTCATATGTGAGTACCTCTCTATAAAATTATCCTAACATATTGTTCAGTTTTGTCTGAATCACTTTATTCATGAGATTTTTATGGGAGTTCACCTTAGTAAACTGCTATGATTTTTGTTTAATCACCTAAAAGGCCTAAAATGTAATTTATAATCACATTAAATGAATAAAAATCATGGAAAAAACTTTTTATGTAAAAAAAATATCAAAATTAATTTGAAAATTATATTATCAATAATCATAAATATTAAGACACTTTTCAATAATTTATTTTATTCACCCTAAGGTAATAAAAAATTGATTTGCGCCTAATTATTAATAAAAATGTGTGTATTTAATATTTGAAATTTAAAAATAATTTTCTCAAGGGTAGTTTTTCATCTCTACCCCAAGCATATTCTTTTTTACACTTGGGAAAAAATCTAACATCTCCACCATAATACAAACAAAAATCTTAGCTGAGATAATCTCAAAAAATATCTTCAAAATAGATTTCATCATGTATAATTTATAGAATCGATTTTCATTCATTTTTCTTCTCCCATATTCAATATTTTCAACTTCATTATTCCACCCAAGAAACATATCCCAACTCCCCTATAATGAATTCATGTCACTCATCTCTTAAATAACATAAATATATGTATTTATACTCAACACAAATTATTTCATGTCATACCGAAGGCATTGTATCATCCTAGATATCTATGAAATAGGAAATGAAATATATTCAAATCATTAATATTTTTATATATTTAACACTAAAAACATATAGTGTTAAATTTCACTTTAAATATATGATAACGTTTATTTCACAAAACATCATACTAAAATGTACATTTCACTATTTAATTATGGTATAAAATTACAACAAAAAATGATATACATTAAAATATAGATAAATGAAACATAATTATCAAAATTACAAAAAAAATAAAACCATATGTATATAAAGATACAATTACATTGGAATATTCCTCATCTCGATCTATATTCAGCATTATGGCATTAGTAATAACTATTAAAAGAATTAGCAAATATAAAAAAATCATTAAAATGAAATTACAAAATGAGATAATATATTTTGATATAGTATGTGTGGATATATATAGGAATGAAACATTTTTATTTTATATATTTTTTATGGGATTATATTATCATTTATATTTTATAGTTGCAGGACTTATATGACCATGAACACAATTATTGTACAAATAAATAATTAATGAGTGTAATTTGATTAAAATTTGACCATTTTAATATATCCATTGAATTGGAATGAACATATATAAGTTACCACATTATTAAATTTATTTATAAGGTATATAAATTGATATGTTGTATTAGATTTATTCATTTTTAGGCTCATTTTTCAAGCTTTGAATTGTTGTATAATTACAAGGTCTTTCCCTAAACAAAAACTAATATGAACTTTAATAAGCATAACGTGAGAAAAATTGTTACTGGGAAAATTTAAATTTTATGGAAATCAATATTAGATCCATTTTAGTTGTATCACCACATGAAATTTCCACTATTTTATATTCTACATTAAAGTCATATGTATATTTCATAGGGGGTTTTTTAAATTAAAGTTATGATGATATAAAGAAGTAAATAATAATTTGACACATGTATTTTCATTACTATGTGTACTTTTATATATATATAATTTTTATAAAATATTATTTTAAGGAAATGATTTAATTAAATAAATTTTTTATAGAAAAATATCAAAAAAATCAATTGTTTTTAATAAATAAATAATAAATTTTAATGAATTATGATTAAATTATTTCCATGTTAAAATAGATATTTTTAAAGAATTATTTTGTATTTTTATGTATTTTTATCATAGTAATATAAATTAATCACTGGTGATGAATAATTATAACATATTGATAATAAATGTAATCAAATATATTAACATTAATCTGATTTTTATTAAATTTCAAGGAATAGAAAAAAATCAATTATTATTATTAAGAATAAAAAATTCTTAGAGACACATTTATATATTATTTTTTCTTATATTGAAATTAATTTTTATCATACTTAGAAATTCAATCCAAAAAAATGGATTTCATATTTTCTATCAAAACATCTAATTTACGTAGTGTTGGTTATTTCATTTTTAGGCATAAGATTAATTTACCAATGTAAAAATTGAGTTACTATGGTAAAGGTTAAAAATTATAAAAATATTAAATAAAGTGATAAGGTCCTTAAATATAAAAAATATATCTAAATGAGTGTATTATTGAATGATCAGCCTACCCCTGTCTGGTCTTAATAATTTTTTGACATTAAATCCACTTTTCATGAAAAAACATATTCCCTGATCATTAATGAATGGGTAATTTTGAATATGTTCTAGTATAAAATTTAATATTGATGATTGGATGATGTTGAATTTTTTGGAAACATTTTTTGGTTTTTTCTATATCATATATTTTCCCACCCAAGTTTTATTTTTTTGTGGAAGTTTTTAGAATCATTGTATTTAATTTTGGATGCTATCATAATGTGGAAGTTTTTTTGTGGTAGTGGAGGAAACATACATGATGTGATGAAAGGTTACCATGACCATGGTCACTGAAAAATGCATATAAGTCTTTAACTATTCCATGGTGTATATAATTTTGAGTAGTAATATTTTCTATATAAAATCAATAATCAAATTTTTGGCATAGTGGAATAAATGATTAATGATTGGAGTTTAAATGAAAATACTACTCTTATAAAAGAAATATAGAGTAAAAATGAGTTTTATATGTTTCTTTGTACAAGAATAACATAGACAGACCTTGGGAATAATAATCTCAATGAATTCACCAATCCAGAGCAGTATATAGGAGGAGAGAATAGTGTGGGTTAGGGTTTAATTAGTTGGGCATAGCCTTACACTAGAAGGAACTAGGCATTGGTTTTATAGTTTAAGGAGTCACCATGAGAGTAAATTTATTATCCATTTGAGTGATAAATATTATTAATATGTGACTAGATAGAGTACAATCTGATGTGAAAATAAGGTATAGAAAAATAGTAATGAAGGGTTGGATATTGTTGATCCCAATGGAATTTAATTGTATTTTTTTCAATAAAGGGTCAATATGTGTTAGAAATTATAAAATCATATAAACTTGAGAAGAATATAGAACTTCTCTTATCCATATATATTGTTATTATTGTTGGGATGATATTATTATTAAGGATAACTTTCAATAATTATGACATGTTATTTTTCCACATGGAAAAAGAATAAGAGTTGACTAATCCCATGAAAAAAATAATAATTTTTTGAATAACTCAAAGAAGTCCATTTAAAATGAATCAACATTTTACAGGATGGATAATTAAGGAAATGCATTGAATTGTATTCTATACTTAGAATTATATGTATTTTTTGAAAATTTAATTTTTTATTATTCAAAAAATTGTGATAAATAATGAGTTCAACCATAAAATAAATGATAGATCCATTAAAGAAAAATTTAAAAATATTATAATTAAAATCCCTAAAAAATTTCCATGAAATATTGGTTACCTGAGTGTTGGGTTTATCCATTAATAAGACTTCAAACTCAAAGGCCAACCCGTACCATTACTGGATGTGCTTCTCAAGACTGATCTTGGCATTATTGAATCCACCAATAATAATTAGGTTTTTCTTGTAAATCTAGGAATATTGATCCTCATTGAGGTTTACCCTCAAAGACCACCCCATCACTCTAGAAGCTTCCTATTCATTAGAATTGAGAAGTAAAACTTTTTCAACCACCTCTTCTTCTAAACTTAAAATTTGATCCTTGGATTTATCAAGCACAATTTATAGCTTCTATGGCTGACTGGAAGCAACATTGTCTATCATCTTTTCTTTCAACTTCTTTTTCTAATGAGTCTCCATTGGGGGTGGGGAATAGGAATAATTCTTCCTTTATTTATTTTATGTCTTTCGGGTCCTCCTTTTTCTTGGAGACCTATCTCCCATAACTCCTTACTTTGCTTGTCCTGTACTATACACACACATAAATTCTTGTTGCTTATCCATGGGTTTCCTATCTAGATCAACCTCACACTCCTGGACTGGTTTATCAATTGGTAAATGTTTGAAGTGATTACCTAACTCAATGGCGACCACCTCTCTATTAGGAATTTCCCTAGAACCACACCTGGGACACACCACATAAACATATGATGCACCCAATGGAGGTTTTAGAGGTTCTCCAGTCACTTCAGTTTCTCTATCACGAATAGGAGCATCTCTAACCATTGTAGAATGAGCTACATGAGTGTACCTGCTGCCCTTTCCCTCGCATAATTAGTTTAATAAATAACCCATTCCATTGTATAGTGGGTAACATTTAAAATAGAATCAGTGAAAACACCTGCTAAATTGCACTGAGAAGTCACTACCACTTGGTGTTTCATACCATTATGATCTCCAACTAACCTTTTGAAAACATCCTTGACCTTCGGCTCAAGAGGTAGAGGTACTGACTTTAAAGAATCATCATTTTGGGTGATCCAATTAGGAATTGAATCATATTTATTCATAGGATGAAAAATATATTCTATAATCAATCCCATACCACTGTAAATAGGGGAATTTCACTTGGTATGTCCCTTTAGTAGGAAAGACTACAAAGGCTCATTCAAGGCCGCATCATCTTCTGTAGAGAGACACTAGTACTCATGGGATCTGAGGTACCCACCGACTATTTCTTAGGGAGAACCATTCCACAATCAACCAAATTTGAAGATTTTAAAAACAGTGAAAGACAATCCCATTGAAGATGACTCAATATACAACACGAAGTGAAAAAATCATACCATTTATCAAAATCCACTGGTTGTTGGAAGAAAAGCACATTTTCAAAATTCATCCATACTTATTCTATAGGGGGTTTAGGGACATCTACTTCCATGAAAATTGTGGGTGATATAGGATGGAACAACATCCTCAGCCTCTCATAAAAATACAAAAACCTAACAATTGAAAAATAGTGGGATTTTGGAAGGGAAGGGGGAGACCCAGAAAGCTCACCTAGATCACTTCAGAGGGGTAATCCCTCTCCCAATGGAAATTATAGCTCCATAGAAGAAGGAATAAGTGGTGCCCTTTATCGTAAAAAAGACCTTTGACCAAAATTTCGTGAAATCATCATCATTAAAGAACTGCAGAATGAACTGATGGGGATCTAGGAGCATGATGATAACACGATCTTGTAGTGGAAAGCATTGTTGAAAAAACAAGAAAAATTGTCATGAGATGGGATATGAAAACCAAAAGGATCTAGTAGAGATATCCCATAGATATTAGACACCTCAGATAACTCCTAGAGGGATAGGGGAAGCGAAGGGGACCCTTAGTGGAGGACTGGGATATTAGGGAAAAGTTGAATCCAAGGGAAGTTGGGTAGAAGGGATGGATCTAAGAATAGAGAAAAAGATGCCAATGATAACTAGAATTGTCGGAGAAGGGGGTGGGTGGGACGTCCATCACCACTGCCTGAAAGGGTGAGTTTCTTCCTAGGGTTGTAATGTGATCACCTAAATCCTTACTCCTTTCAACTCAGATAATCAGAATTCTATGTATTTTTATAGTGGGAATTTATCCAAAAATTATCTAACCACACAAGGTCCAGCTCATCAACCTCATACTTGGGACCTATCTCAACCACAAGGTATAGTTATCCCAAGTTATCTACCTAGAAGTGGGGGTGTGATAATATGTATAGAAACTATAGGGAAGTTCATGCTTAGGGACTTCATGGGAATGTGTATGCACACACAGGTGTTCATAAGGAGGTGTCGAGCCAACGTGTGGGATGAAACAATGGTGTGTGGATAGTGTGTGAGTGTTGAGGGTTCCTCAACCTATTACATGCTTGGGTGGTGAATTAAATGAGAAATTTTATAAATCATTACTTGACCGAAGAGATTATTGATGTGGGACATGTGTACATGTCACATTATTCATCCATTTAAAAACACTCAGATATAAAAAAATCCCCTCAATTGATTTGATCTCGGTCATCTAATAAATATGAAATATCTTCTTCATGTTGGCCTTCATTAGATAAATGTTCACCAGAGTATTTGATTCTTTGACTAATATCGTCAATCTAGAGGTCTCTATGGTTTTTTTGATGATTGGATTATGAGTTTATGAGGTTGAGAAACTCAATTCATTCAATATCCATCTTTTACGTATGAAGATATTCTAATAATTTAACATCTTTAAATGAAAAATTTACTATAGGAGTTTATTTATACAAATGTACATGTATTAGTTTAAAGATTTAAAATAATGATCATTTATCAATGAAAGTAAGTCTACATAATAAAGGAAAATATGACTTTATTATTGGTGTCACATAGATAATGTGAAGCTTAAAATTCCAAAATCTGTGTGTTTTAAAATATTTAGATACATTGAGATTTTAGAAACATTGATGACACTCCTTTACTCAACATAAATATTATACCTGAGGTAGTAAAAGTAAGTGGTGATCATATCCAATAAAAGTATAAGAACCAATACCAAGATAGTAGCTACCCTTTAAGAAGCACTTGTTCTTCTAAAGAAAATAGAGAATCCTGAAACCTTGTGTATTATGAAGATTTGTTCCATGAAGTACATTTCTTGCATGAAGAATAATAATAACTCATAACCTCTTCTTTTTTTAATCATACACTCAATTTTTTTGTGAAATAATCGAGACACTGTGACTATATTCTCAAAGAGCTAGCTCCATGAAGCCCTTACTAGTGTGAGTGAACTCATTGATATTCACATACACTATTTGCATGAAGAATTTTAAGACTCCATGTACATAATAGTTATTTTCCATGAAGAATATTGCAGACATCATTATACATTTTTCAATATCTAGAAACATATCAGGTCTACCAAACACTGTGATTCATGAAGGAGGAGAACACACACAGAATAGAATACAGTGAATACATAATTACTTGCATGAATGAGAGTGAAATTATAAAAAGGAAATTAGTGAACACATTATTTCATAAATAAATTAATGCATAATAAATTTAGATACATGATACATGTTAACTATAAGGAAGTATGAATCTTGAGGAGATAGTGGAAAAAATTAATAAGATAATAAATCCATAAATAATATGTGATAGGGTTTCAGGATAAAAATTCCACAATAGAGTAAATTCAGATTGTGAAATTATTATCTTCCAAAATGTAGTATTGAATTAAATTTTGTTCTTCTCTTAAAGAAATATAAGTGAGGCCAGGTCTTCATCAATCAGAATAAATATTTCTTTTCTTAAGAATTCGACAATAATAAGGAAGTTCATTATATACTATGATCATAAATTTTTTAATCAAGACAAATATCTATAAAAAGGTACATGAATTGTACTTGGGAAAGTGTGATTAAACAAGATCATGGAGGAGGATTGTCAAAAGTATCTTTCTATAGTGGATCATTTCATCTGAAGATGATGGATATAATGGGGGTTATAACTAGTTTTTAGAGGATTTTGGCTAGGTTTATAACCAATCAATGTAGAAGAAGGTACATTTGGGGTGTATAAACAACTGTTGAAAGTGTATCAGAGTTATTATTACAACCATCTTGTAATTGAGTGGTATAACCAATTACTATTTATAATTATCTTATGATATAGTATAGAATCTACAATGGGATTAATAACCAACATGAAATATAGTAGGTATCTATACTGAACCTTGTAAATCTTTGTATTCCATGCCATTGATTTAAAACAATATTCAAGGTGCGGTTGAGAGACAAATTAATTGTGGATCAACAAATTGAATATCCAGAGAGATCAAATTGGAAATAAACAAGTTTTCAAAAAGAAAAGGGATGTATGATTCAACCTTCCCCCTCTTAGTGGTATCACAATGATCCATGATCATCAAATATAATGTGGAGTAGTTGGACTGTTCTATGGAGGTAAAGTAGTGATCATACTTTTACCACACTATAGAGTTTGGTGTTTCACACAAGGTATTTCACTTTCTAAAATAGGTAATCCTAACTCAATAATTTTGAGTGTTCATCTTGAAGAATGCTAAATGTTTTGGAATTTTAGATCCAATTCCAAAATTAGAAACTAGTATAAACCTACACAATAGTGGATTGAATTGTGAGTTTTTAAATACTTAGTAGTAAATGGGAAGGCCCAATACATGCATGTTGGTTATCATGGAGGAAACTTGTAAGGTTAGTTGAAGTGGAATGTCAAAGATCTCATTTTTCATGGTCTAAATCCTAAAGTTTTTCATGTTTATGAGGTAGAAGATAAAATCACTTAGTGAGAATGGATCCATACATTTCAGAGTTAATTTTACATAGATAAACCATTTTTTCATGTCGTGGTTCCTAGGTTATAGTCATTGTATAGGTAATTTTTAATAGAACATGAACTATGTAAAATGAGAAGATATAATTCCAACCATTTTATTATCATGGATAATTTATGAAATATAATTCATGTAGAGAAGTAATCACTATGTTTTGGAGCAAATTTTGTTAGAAGTAATTCTACCTGGAATTATGTCATATTATGGAAAGTGAAGTAACACTTCATGGTCAACCTGTTATATCTAATAAATGGTCATGTTAGGATATTATAGGGTATATTTGGAGGATAAAATATAATTAATTTATGGGTGGTTAATGATTATTTTTTAAGAAAAATTATTTGGTTACAGGAGGAAATTAATGTCACTTGTTTTTGATAAATGATTCATTAATTTTAAAATGGGTATTGGTAAAGAGAAGTGTTAATTTATAGGAATTTAAATTAAATATCTAATTCAAAATATTAATAAGGATATTATTTCTATATTGAAAAGTGAATAGGGTCACCATATCCAATTCTGTTATAAGAATTGTAGGTACTCTAATGGTGTGTTTTAAGGATAAGAAAATTAATACATTGATGTTGTTATACAAAGAATAAATATTCATAATAAGGGTTATAAAAATGAAAATATAAATAAGAGTCGATGAAGAATATTTAAGATCGTGGAAAATATTTGGAATGAGTTTCCATGATGGCTCATTAAATGATAATGTTCTTGTTCATGGTGAATTTTATAGTATACCTTAAAAGGAGAAGTAGGTGGAGATGAATGGAACCAACCTACATATAGTGAAAAAATAAATTGGTGATAATATTTTAATATTGGAAGGTTATACAAAAGTTATAAATCTATCATGAGTTGTGACAAATTAAATGGAGTAATTTAAGGGACCCTTGGGTGGTAATAAGTAGAAATTAAATCTTGTGATGGGAGTAACCCTAAAAATAAGGGTGATCGAACATGAACCCACTATTAATCATTGTAGTCTGTTGAAAAAAATACACTAAAATAATTTGGGTGTAGGATCCTCATAGAATCTCATTGAGTTAAACCAAGTAAAAATCACAATGTCATGTATGATTGATTTATTTTATTTTAAAAAATAAAAAGGGTAAAATTTAGTAATGTAATCCTTGGATAAACTGGATGTGGGTTTTTTTTTCGTCTAGCATACTAATCATATAAATATTTATATAAGAGAAAAATAATAAAACTAATGACTATGAGGTCAAGATCTATGAAAGCATTGAGTGTTTCAAGGGAAAAAATAATTTGAATGAATATTATTTCCCTAACTCGCCACCCTTAATGTATCAATAACCTAAGTACCTTATAGGGCCATATAATTAGTATAAGTGTATAGTTTCCCTTGTGTTGGATTTTTTTCAATTAAATTAATCTAGCAGATTTTGTAGTTTAGTATATTTCTACCTCTAAAAACATTTAGTATCATTGATCCAATGATGAATACTTTATCATCATGGGTAATATCTTTTATGTGTGAAAAAATGTGATGTATTGGTTTTTTTAGGATTCTATTAAGGATATTGTAGAATGTGACCAATGGTATATTGATATAGTAAATCATAATAAAAAATATTATAATATTAAAACATATAACATTTTGAATAGAGGTATCTCTAATGAGTTATTCCTAAAAACAATTCATTATTCCAATACTTTTTATATATTGGTATTGATAGGGAATATTTATTAAAAATTAATGAAAAAAGAGGTAATAATATCTTCCTTAATAGAATAGTGCCTTATTGAAAAATTCGTGAAAAAGAATAATTGGAGGAAGACTTTAAAATGACAAATATTTAAACTAATGTAAATAATATTGATTATTTTTTAAATATGATTCTAATAATATTTTGGAATGTTCTTGAAAATATGGAAAATTAGTTTTTCCATATATGTTGGTAGAAGTGTAAACTCAAATAGTGAAATGAAAACAACATTATTTTTTCAATTTAGATATTGTTTATGTAGTTACAATGATGGGATCCATTACATACAAGACAAGGTGTATCAACTCAAAACTGACTACCATTTAGATTTTTTATTCATTGAAGACCTATCCATAGATTATATGAGATTTATGAGACAAAAATGAAGATAGATCAAGGATAATGTAGATGGTTTTTCAATATAAAGATAATGAAAATAAGATCAAGGATATTGAATCAAATCTAAAGTCCTCAAAGAAAAGTTAATATGAAAATTACCTCTATGGAAGCCTCAACTAGTGCAGGGAAAAAATTTTTGATTTGGAACTGTAAAGTAATCAGAAGGTGTATAAAAAATCTATAAGAATAATCTCTCAAAGGAAGATACCTAATATATTATAAATATATGGAAATATGGGACACACTATGAGTGTGTTTCTACATGCTCTATGCCCTAATGTTGATGAATTCCTATTACACCAACACCAAAACCAAAAATAAACTAAACGATGTATGTGTTTTTATTTTTTTATGTTCAAATCATGTACACTTTTAAAGGGATATAAATAACAATATATTAAATGTATTACTAATTATTTCATCAATAAATATTATATTTTAAATAAAACTTCCATCATAAGAGTTTCTATTATAATAGAAATAAGATTCACTATTTTATAAAAAACATTAGTTTACAAGGATGGTTTAGTCAACAACCTATTATTTATTTGATTGAGTGTGTTTCCTTGGGAAACACCTCTTCATTTTTCATGAAATTAGATGTAACCCTTTACTTATGTGATGATTATCGAAAAATCTATCAAGTTATGATCAATAATAAGAACCCATTATCCCAAATTCATTATTTTATTGACCAGATAAAGGGGGGAAAGAGGTTCTCAAATATTTATGTTTGGTTTGGTTATCACCAGAATAAGATCAATGAGTCATATGTACCTATCACCACCTTCAAGATAAGGTATGACCATTGTGATTTCCTTATTATTCCTTTTCTCTTATGTAATGATATTGGCGTGCTAAGGACGTTGATAAACATGATTTCCCATAATTACCTCAATTATTTTGTTCTAGTATTGATTAATTAAATCTTTGTTTACTTTAAAATCATGGATGGTCATGTGAGTCACTTGGGATAAGGTCTATACATTTTGATAAATCACTAAATTTACACCAAGCTATCAGAAATCAATTTATGGCTTTGGGAAATAATTTTCCTGGGATATGTGATTTCAGATCATGGTGTCATAGTTGATCCTAATAAGGTGGAAGCCAATATATCTTGTCGATAACCATGGAACATATCCAAGGTTTGGAGATTCGTAGTCTTAGATCGATATTTCTTCTAGTTTGATAAATATTTAAATAAGTTGTATTCTCTATTGACCATTATTACTCGAAAGGAAGTGATTTTTTTATGGTATTTAAGATTTCATAATTAATTCAATGAGTTGAATATTACCTTTAATTTAGTTCTAGTGTTTATTATTCTAGAATCTATTTTGGTAAATGGGTTCTTTTGTGATGCATTAAGTTCAGGTTTAGGATACTTTATCATTAAGGGTGATCATGTGATGCATTATAATTATTTTTAGATTAGTCCTCATGAGAATAAATATCCCATGAATGATAAAGAATTTGAAAATTTGATGAAAACTCTTAATATTTTTTAGTATTACATTTTTTAGTGAAATTGTTACAATCTACTCTAATCATAAAAGTTTGAGTTATATCTTATTACAACAATATTTGAAACTTTGGAAGAGGCATTGGGTGGTGTAACTACAATCCTTTGATTTTTACATTTCCTATTCTTTCAGTAAAGGTAATTCCATTTCTAATTCATTGTGTAAGAAAATTCCATCCTATTGAATGAATCTTATAAGTAATGGATTTTTTTTATCTTGTTTATTGTATGAATGTTTTAGTTTTATAGGATAGGACCAAGATAATTCTATCGAGTTTTATATTTACATCCTAAATTCATGAGATAATTATATAGAAATAGTTGTTGGATGATTATTTATAAGGTATTATGAATTCTTTATATAGTGGGGAGACTATTGGTGACTTTTCTTTGTCATCTGAGAGTATCTTATGAGTTTAGAACTAGTATGTCATTCCTTTTCCTTTGAGGAACGATGTAATGGGGGATTTACATAATTCTCAATGTATAGTACACTTAAAAAAATATATTCTATAACATTAGATGATTATTCTTATGCTCAAGTAAGATATGATAAAATGATGATTTTGTTTCACATTATTATACTTTCCAACAGATAATGGTAAATAATTAGAAGCCTTTAAGTTTGTTTCAACACATTTCAATTTTATCATAGATGTGTGATAAGATATTTATAGACTTTGTGGTGGGTTTTCCATGTACCCCTCAAGGAATGAATGAAATATGGGTATTGGTTGACTGGTTGGCCAAATCAACTCACTTTATTCCCATTCCTAATACAAATAATGTTGAGGAATCTAGAAATTTTTATGTACAAGATATCGTACAGTTACATGGATATTAGTCTACCATTGTTTCCAACGGGGATCCCCAAATCTCTTATTGTTTTTTAGATTCCTTCAAGAGGTGATGGAGTCCTGGGTAAATTTTTTCATAGTGTTCCATCCTTAGACAGATGGTCAGATAGAATAGGTTATATATATTCTTGAATAAATTATTTATTCATGTGTCCTTAAATTTGGAGGATCGTGGAATTACCACTTTTACATAGTCATGTTTTCATATAAAAATAGTTACCAACAATTTATTAACATGACACTTTTTGAGTCCCTATATAGTCGACCATGTAAATATATGCTTTGTTTTCCACTAATTAGGGAAGCTTACATAGCTAGACCGAGTTTGGTTCATGATACCACAATGAGGTTTAATTTTATCTATTAGAGAATAGGAATGGTGAAAAGAAATTATAAATCCTATAATGATAATCATATATTCCATTTGGAGTTATCGGTTGGTGACCATGTATTTTATAGAGTTTCACCTTGGTTGGGTCAACAAAATCTTGGAAAACTATTGAAGTTGACACTAAGATGCATGGGCCTATTAAAAATTATTTAGGGAATTAGGAATGTTGTTTACCTTTTGGATTTACTATATTAATTGAAAATAATCCATGATGGGTTTTATATATCATAGATCAAAAAGTATCTTTCAGACCCTTCTGAAGTCTTGAAATGGGAGGACCTTATTTTGGAACCTGATATGACCAAGATTGAGTAGCCAGTTTAGCTTATTGATTCTCATATAAAGGTTATTTGTGTAAATACTATACTTTTGTTAAGATTTTATATAAATACTGTACTTATTCTCAAGATAAATGGCAGTGTGAGGCTTTGATTAGAGAGTAGTGGCCTCATCTATTTTCTATAGATTCTCCTTGATAGGATTTATGGGGACATAATGTGTTTATAGTGTGAAGAATTGTAACATCTCATGGATTGATTTTATTTACTTTTAGGCATTTTATTTATTTTCCTTTTATTAGATATATTTTTAGGTTTTTTTGGAGAGTTTTGGAAAATTTTGGATGTTTTTGGGCTTATGCATGAATGTCACTTGGTTAGAGAAATCCATGTGGGTAATCCTATGAAACTGTGCACTATATATTGTTGTTCTAGAGAAAGCCACATGGTTAGGAACACATCAAATATAAACCATGTGGACTAACCCTTAAGTTGCACAACTTGATAGTGGGGAAGTGCATGGTTGGCACAAATTTTGTTAAACCCTTCACACTCTTCATGTTGATCAGGTATGGTCACATGGTTGGTGAAAATTTTACAAAACATGTGGAAACACTATGAAAACCCCTATAGTATCCTAGTAAGACATGCACAGTTGGTTCACTATTTTTAAAAAAATGAATCCATGCCATATTTTGAGAATTTAATGCTTTAATTTTCTTAATTAAAATCATGATACCCCAATTTTAAATCCTAAAATCCACTTATTTAAACTTAATATAATTATTTGGTCCATATAGGCTCTATATAGGTTATTTTGTCTCCTAAACCTCTTTTCTTCCTGGATAAAAGTGTCATTTGTTGTGTGGTATCACTTTTGGTAATTTTAAAATATTTTTAATTGTGAATCCTTATTTACTCATGTCTTTCCTTCTTTGAGTGTGACGGATCCTCATGTTTTTTATGGATCTATATATTTATTTATTGATTTAGAGAAATAATATTCTCCTTTAATCATTATATCCTTCAACAATTCTTATAGATCCCCTGATGGGTGTTTATGATCATAAATTTAGGTTTCTGGTTTTTTAATGATTTCATATCACTTGAAACCCTTACTTCTTGTTGATTTTAAATATATTTCTATTTGATTTAAAAATATTTTTTTGAGTATCTTGGTAAATGGATTTAAAAATGGCATGAAGTGTGTGCGATGAAATCTCTTTGAAAATAGATTTTGAAAAAAAGTGTGATTTATGGGAAATTATTTTGATTTGAAATAATTGATTTGAATCATTATTTTTTATAATATGGAATGGCTTTAAATATTTTTTTTAATATGAGATTTATTGAAATTAACGGCATGAATTTGATAAAAACCATTTAATATAGGTTTTTAAATGAAAATACATGAGTTTTGATACTACCATTAGATATTGGTTTATGAAATGAAATAGAATATTTCTCAAAAATAACTTTGGGATAATTTTAAAGGATTTGAGATTGAATGAAATGAATAATAGCCCCTTTTATGTTGAATTCACTTAAAGAATATGGGATATGTGTCAGTAAAGTGGAGAACAAGAATTCTAGGAAAAACCGATTACCTAGGAATGATTTGATGATGGAAACATTTCGGAAAACTACTAAATGGTTTATGTTTTGGTGGATTTATTTTTATAGGGATATTATCCAAGTGTTATATTCATATTATTTCTATAAATGGTTTATGTTTTGGAGGCTTGATTTTTATGAATATCGTTTTTCTTTCACGGGTTATATGTTTATGTAATTTGTTTCACTTTCATGAGTTATATTCTTATGAAAACCACTTATTAAAGGGTTATTCTTTGATGAAATAATTATTAAACCTATATATTTTCCATAGGTTATGATAAAATGACATGTTTATAATACCCATTTCATTTAATGGGTTATGATATGATTTTTTATGAACTTGTCGTACCTGTATGTATGATTTAATTATGATATTTGTGAGACCTATATCTCCATCCAATAAATTGGGTAGATATTTATATATAATTAGATATACAATGTTGAAATAGGGAATGAACTCAGTTTATTAAAGTACTTTATTCTCTAAGATGGTATCAGGAGTGAACCTTGACTACTAATATGGCATGGGAGTGAACCATGGCTACCAATATGGTATGGTCAGTGAACCCATACTACTAATATGGACTTGTAAATAAGGATTGACTACTATGGAAATAATTTTTATAGGAATATGTGTCTACCACACATTATATGACTTATTCATATGTTATTATTTCATGATTTATGCTCTTGATTCCCTTACGGTTAAATTCTTATGAACTACCAACAGTTATTACATGAATCATGTATACGATCATTGATATGTATGATATGATCTTAAAATGTTATTCTCATGTTATCTTACCCTTATACTCATTTTACGCCTATGTATCTCCTTTATTTACCCTTACTGTGCATCTGACCTCACCCTTTATTATGTTTCTTATCCCCAAGTTATAAGGAATGGTTTTATGTAAATATAATAAAGGGAAAGATCTTTTTTTGAAAACATTGAAGATATTTCACTAAGCTAAAATATTTTGTTCAATGTTTCCGAAGGCACTAAACTATTACAGTCCTATAGAATGTATTTTTGTAATGTACTAAATATTCTTATAAAATGATGTAATATTTATGTATTTTAAGTCTGGATCACTATAGAAAAAATAACCAATGTTTTCCAAATTTTATTGGTTGAGATATTTTTAATAGTTATCAAATTATAATAGATTTACAATAAATTGGATCCATTTTCTATGAAAATAAATTTATATTAATTTATTATTTTATATAATTTTATGATTTTCCCTCCTTGCACTTATAAAAGGACACGACCTCTCCCCTCATCCTCATGTAAGTTGAGCACTTTATATTGGTCAATATCAAACCAAATCAATTACTAGAATTGATAACCATGTAATATATTTGTTATTTTTTCACAATACCAAACATAGAGGGCTGAAGGTTTATAAAAATTGAGGTTTTCTATAAAAGAGGTATAACTTTTAACCAAATATTTTAGTTTTATTTCTTACTCTATATCCTTAAAATCATCTTAAACCATGTTTAAATAATAAAATAAGTATATTCCATATACTGGTATGTTATTATGTTATTGTAATAACCTATATCCTTCATTACTTCAATCAAATAGTAAGTGAAACCATCATTCATGTGTACTGTGGAGTACCACCTCGCTAATCAATGTAAATATTTTTCTATTACGACCACTCAAAACTGGTTAAAATGATGTGTTTATTGTATACATATTTTTTTAAGAATATAATTATTATTATTCAATGATTATATATCATATATCTATTAGCCTTTCTATCCATTGAAAAACAATAACGCCGTTCATGCATATGTGTGAATTACCGCCTCCTCAATGTGATGTGATTCATTTTTCATCACCACATCACATGGATGGTATATAGAAAGAATTAAATAGGTAATAAGATATTTAGTATATAATAATCATTCTAGAAAAATAAAATAATACTTACCTCCATTCTCCCATGTTCATTGGAAAAATGAATTTTTACTCATGCGTGAGTATGATCAACCATCTCTATAATTATAACATAATTCATTTTTCATAATAATATTAAATATTTTATTTTAATAGTTTAATTAATGTTTAAAAATGATATTTATATTTTTCTTATTATTCTGGAGATGATGTAATAATTAAATATTTTACCATAGTCAACTTTCTGAAGTCATTTTCGACATATGAGCTAGATATCATCAAAATATCCGATGGGAAATTAATTGATCAAGTATCTGTATATAACATGGTAATAAGTAAAATGGAAACATTACACATGTTTATATACAATATATTCTCTCTATAATTGTAAAATAATTAATTTTTCATATCTATATTCAATGGTTTCTTTTAAAATTATAATTAATGTATAAAAATGATAGTTATATTTTGATTATTATTTTGAAGATGATGGAATAATGAACTCTCTGACCATAGTCAATATACCAAAGTCATTTTGGAAATATGAACATAATATCATCAAAATATCTTATGTGAAAGTAATTTATTATGTAATTTTATATAACATTATAATAAATAATATTGAAATTTCACTCATAAGTATGTATGACCTACTGTCCCTATAATTGAAATGAATTTTTTTTCATAACTATTTTAAATGGATTGTTTTAAAGGTATAACAATTACATAAATAATTTCATTCTATCATGTTCATTTGAAAATGGAAATATTACTCATGAGTATGTATGACCTACCATCTATATAATTGTAACATAATTCATTTTTCATAACTATATTCAATGGTTCCTTTTTAATGTAAAATTAATATATACTTACCTTCATTCTGTCATGTTCATTGAAAAATGGAAATGTTACTCATGCATATTTATGACCTATCATCTCCATATTTTAAGATAATTCATTTTTCATCACCATATTCAATGGTTTTTTTAAAAAGTAAAACTAATTTATACTTAACCCCATTATCTCATGTTCATTGAAAAATGGAAATGTTACTCTTGCGTATGTACCACATAAAGTCACCGCAATTGCAACAAAATTATTTTTTCATAACCCTCATAAATGTTTTATTTTAAAATTATAATTAATGTATAAAAATTATGGATATATTATTATTATTATTCTATATATGATAGAATAACTAACTATTAAACCATAGTCAACATACCATTCATTTCGGACATATGAGCTGAATATCATCAAAATATATGATGAGAAATTAAATGATTAATTAATTGTATATAACATGGTAATAAATAAAAAACAATAATAAACTAGAAAAATAATATCAATAAATTAATTAATTAACATGATTTTATAATTTTGCAATTTATTGAATTTATGTGACGAGTCAGACTCGGGTCAAGGGACACTTTAACATAAAACCTCTTTTTAAATGTTTTAAATATATATTTTATAAATATTCCTATTACATGTACATATTCATAAAATTATTTTAGGGATATATATATAGAAATAAATGATATATATAAAAGAAATTATTTATCTATTTTGACATTATTTCAAAGGTTTTCAAAAGAAATCATTTCTCATGGAATGTTTTGACTTTATTTACAAAATAAAAAATTAGTGTTCTATTTTAATGTATATGGTTGCAATGGCTTTTAGTTCCACAAAAAC
This sequence comes from Viscum album, assembly GCA_963277665.1. NCBI lineage: Eukaryota > Viridiplantae > Streptophyta > Magnoliopsida > Santalales > Viscaceae > Viscum > Viscum album. The sequence goes on along the minus strand of OY728133.1, from coordinate 1,520,512,157 downwards.
AATAGTTTTTTATTCCATTAAAATATTCCTTGTTTTCTTCAAATAAAACCCATCCTCCCCTTTGTTCTCATTATTTTAGTTTTTAAAATGGGTTTTTAAAAGGAATGGGTATTTTGATATTTAAAATTTTTTTTCATAAGGGTTAAAAGGAGTTTTTATAAAGAGTTTTATAATTAAAAGGTGAACGAATAATATGTTTTTTTCATGATATGGTATATGAACATCATATTTGATAATGGGTGATCGTGATATAACTTATATGATGGGTAATACTGATATATCATATATGATAGGTGATATTAATACAACATATAAAATGGGTGAGCACAATATATCCCTCCAATGTATTTGGTAAAGTTCCTTATCTTCAAATAAAAGAAGGTAAGAGTTAACTAGAGAGGTTTATACTATGTATTCAATGGGGCTCATGTTATTTTTGGAATGGGTTATAAATATTATGCTCTATGTTTCCTAAAAAGGTTTTTATTTTATTATAATGGGTTTTATAGGTTTTATTGAGAAAAAATGTGCTTTTAATTTTATTAAAGAATATTATGATAAATTTAAAACATTTTATGGGATTCCATATTTTTCACTGGACTAATTAATTTATTAATTTTTCTTCCATTACAGAACATTTTTTTTCATCCCATATTTTTAAATATTTTTCATAGAGTTTAAGGATGAGTAGAAAATTTAATAAAGTCATAGTTCTAGATATGGAAGTTTATATGAGTGAAAAAATAATGTATTTATAAATAGATTTTTTTGGAAAAATGGATAGTGTGTGGAAATATCCTCCTTTAAATATTCTATTATAAATATATAAAATAAAAATAATAAAAGTTCCATGGGTTTTTAAGTGAACCAAAATTTCATTTTTTATGTTGTAAGTTCAACATGGTTGAAATTGGGGAACGTGTATCATTATCAAAGAAAAAATAATTATTATTATGTTTTTATCACCAAATCTGAGAGTGAGGGTTTGGGTTTTTTATAAAAAAAGAGTATAAATTTCTTATTTTTATTCAACTTATAAAATTTTCTTAAAACAAGTTATAAAAATCATTTCATGATTCATATATTCTCGGACATAGAATACAAGAATTGTTTTTTTGGAATTCCCTAAGTACTTTTACTAATTATTTGAGACATTATTGTTTGATATATTCATTAAAGTCTTTAATCATAAATTTTAATGATCCATTACTAATAGTCTAAGAACACCTCTTAATTTTATAGGTAAAATATTTAAAAATATCTTCCAATGGGGTTTCATATTAATTTATGATGTTCAATATTTTTTAATTTAATATAAATAAAAATATATGTATTAATGGCACGAAGAATGAATCTAAACATTCCTAGACATGGAATTATCTTGATAATGAAATTTTAATAGTGGTATTTTCAATAGTAAATTAATGATCTCTAAGAGTTAAGCACAAGGTAGACCAAGGTCATCTCCTTATGAAGCTCAATACTAAATTAATTTATCCTTAATAATTTTTTTCAATAATTTTTTAGTTTCAATATAATGAAAACAAACAAAACTAGAGATATTAATGATTATGTAATTGAAAAGAAAATAAAAGTCAAAAAATAAAGACACCAAGGGTGAGAGGTAGTCAAGCCTGGGAGTTTATCTATTTACTCACTTACATTTTACTTGAAATGATTCCATACCTAAAATAACTCACTATCTTGATGAAAAACCCATCCTCCATCCAACAGTATTAGCATAATGAAATGGATGCATGAAATACACAAAAACATTCATTCTATACAAACTCATGCCTCCTATTACATTTGAAACCTTCACACAACACTTTAATCTCACACACCTCACTCAAAATTATGTGTTGTGGTACTCATCATGATTTTAATATATATTTAAAAATGAATTAAATCTACTAGGTGAGAAATTTATATGAATAGTTACTCCTTCCTACACTTCATTTACAAACTCACAATCTTGAGAAGTCATAGATATCAAGTAAGATGCATACTCCCTCCTCTCTATATCTTTATACTTATAGAATCATAATAACCAAAAGAACATTGAAGATATAATAAAACTAAATTATGTATTAGAATATCCCTTTCTAAACTTCAATTTCAACTATTTATCTCTTCAAAAAAATATATAACAGCCACACCTATATACTAGAAAACAAATTAAAAAGAAAACAAAAAAAGGAATGAAAATTTATAAGTTCCACATTAAATTCTCCATAAAAGGATTAAAACCTGATTCATAATGTTTCTATACTATTTTTAAATGGATTAACTTCAACTCTTGATCTCCTCATGAATAATGAGTTCACTCTATCTTGATGTCCTAATTCATTCATTGTTAAATCTACCAAGTGGTTCTAGATTTTTGAATTTTCTTCCACCTATCCTTAAATAGTACATAAAATCTATTTTATTCATTAAACAAGCATACTTTATATATAGTAATATTCATAAATATTTCTCAAAAATGGTGAGTCATTTTATATAGGGAATATTTTATTTTTCTACTTTGTCCCACATGGAAATCATATGTGATTATAATGATTCAACGAGATTTGATTAAGTGTATCACTCCTTGGATATCCCTGAGTGTTCTAAGGTATAATTCATGGATATTCAAGTCTGTTTTAGTTATCTAAACCTCAAGATGTGTTTTTAACACAGTAACATAGTTAATGTAATATGAGATTCTATCTTTAGTGGTTCAATAATTTTTAGTAATGGATTTCTTGGTTGATTCTTACATGATCACATGATTGTTAAATCAATCATGAAACTAATTTATTCATTGTTGTTTCTCATTACATATATTCTTTTCTTAGGTTATTTAACCTTATAAACATCTATAATTATTTTTTGATCACACACATGGCTTTAAATTTTCTTTTTTATCACGAATAACACCTAAAAAATTAGGGAAATCCCTTTTTTTTTGTGTTGAAAATATGCAAAATAATTCCAAAATGATATAATAATAAAATTAATGAGTATTTTCATGTTTATAATAAATTTATTTATTCAAAATAAGTTACAATAAATCAAACATAACATCAATTATTAATTAGACTATAGGGCATCCACATATAAAATTAAATAAAAAAATTATCAAAATTATGCTTTAATCATAGATTTATTAAGTGTTTTTATGAATTCTCGATATTATTTATTTTCTTCATAGATTAATTGTGACTGTTGAAGAAAATTTTTGAAGGTTATAGGGTGAAAATCATTGAAAATCATGCAAAATAACTTTTCATGTAAGTGTAATATTGAATTTTTTAGGTCAATTAGATTTTCCTTGGAGACGTGTAAGCGTAAAAATATATTTTTTTAGATAATTATGAATTAATTAAATACTATATAAGAGTAATTGGGAAGATCACTACCTATGTTATAATAATTTTTATATTATGTAATAGTAGTTTGGAGACTTCACATGGTACATAAGAATAAAATTTGGGCTATGTAAATGTCGATTATATAGAGATAGTAATATGTATTAGTAACTCCAAAGGTACACTGGATCATTAAGAATAATTGTACTCTCATTTAAGATTAATTAAATTCTATATAAGTATATGATAATATTTTCAATGATCATGTACATATATATCTTCCATGTGTATGAATATCTTGAGTTCACTATAGTATATATAAGAATATATATTTCTTACTTGATAATAATCTCTTTGAAAATATGAGAGATTAGTTTTGGATATTTCAATGATGAAATTTTAGAATATTTATATGAAAATATTTCAATAAGATGATTCTTCGCTATTTTTTGAAGGATTTAAATATCATGAAGGTTCAAGGAGATCATCATTCTATATAAATTGTATATAAACATATTTTACTATGAAGTATGAATCCATGTCATGATGGATATATGGCTATGTTTAATTTTGAATTATGGATATTATTGTTCCATAATGATATGTCAGGATGAAATTTTAGAACATAATAATATGGTATTACATTTAAGAATTTCATAACTAGAGTGGTAATTATAATATATTATTTTAGTATTTAGACCTATATTCCAGCTTATAAAAAACCATTTTTATTTTTTTGGAAATATTTATAAAATAATCTATATATAATATATATTTAAAAGAGTAATTTCATTGAATAATTATTGACATGATTGGGGTAATCATTGTTGAAGTATTTATAGGAGTATATTTGAGAATCATATTTGAGGATAATTAATGTAATATATTTTAGAAGACCCATTTTTGATATTAATGAAGGATATACTTCTATATCTTAAATAATATCTTCTTCTATATCATTGGATAAATTTACTGGTAGAAAAAAAGAATGAATTAAAATATGAATTTCATGATTTTGATATTGAATGCAATTTCCATAAATATATTATTGAATATTATCATTTATATTTTAAATTTATACATATCTAAAGATAAGTTAAAATATAAGATAATTAGTTTATACTAGCCTATAAGTTTTATTTAAAATAAGGTTTCAGGAAAAAGGAATCCAATGATGTCTTGATATAATTCCTTATGCATTTAAGAATAATAATTATAGAAAATATGTTGATATGAAATAAATAAACAATCATTTAATTTGATTATTATCTATATTAAAGAAATATTATTTCATTGTTGATCATAAAAAGGAGTTCTATTAGAAAATATGAAGATAATGTGTGATTCCATATTTATCAACATGAATTGATAATTTTGAATATTTTTTGAATGTGGATGTGTACATTATTATATCTACTTATCATTAGTTATTAAAATGAATATATTTTAAGAACATGGGATATTATTGTTTTTGGAGAAATGTGAAGGATTTTTAAAGATCTTATTTATATAATGGGTGTTTGAACATCGATATTAAATAGGGTAATTCTTTACAAAAGAACTTTTGGGATCTAATAGTGTTCTAAAGTTAAATTAAATATTGTGGATGATTCATTCATTAATGAGTGTTCACTTTTTGATATTAGTGAACCACTTGTATCTTGTACTTGAACTAGGTATGGAAAGAACTTAGTCACCCACATCTATAGTGAACCTTTTAAAAAATAAAATATTTTATGATATATGTTTTTCTATCATGAATAAGGTGTGAATTTTATTATTGATAAATTCAAGATCCATTCATCCTAACATGTATAGATGTTTGAATAATTAAAGAGAACTGAATTTGGTAAAATGTTTACCACTCTAATTCACCCCCTTAGTGTAGCAGGATGATCCACTATTTATTACATTAATCATATTAAATTAATTTTTATAATACCTAAATTTATAATGATAAAATTCATTCATTTACACTAATAGAAAATAAAATAAACAAAAAATATATTACATGATTGGATCATTTGATCTAAATCCTTATGAAGAAGAGAAAATTTTTACTATAGGTGGAAAAATCAAAATTTAAAACTCGTAGTTCAACTCAAATTTAATATTAATCAATATTATTCATAATTCTTGATAAAATAATATTGTTATCAACATATACCAATATATAGATTAAAGAATCATCTGAAATTCTCTTATAATAAAAATAATTATCAAAATGTTTACTATGAAATTTTTAATACATTTTCAATAATTCAAACCTATTCTGTCATTTCATTAGATACTTTTTTACCAGTATAAATATATTTTTTATAAATAATACATTAACCTCCTTACAAAAAATTATGAACACATATGGATATGAAATATAAATATTTTCTACCAAATTCAAAAAGAATCATTGTTAATAAATCAATCCACAATACATCATGATGAAAAATACACATAATTTTCAAATAAAAAAATAAATAAAATTATTTTTTTATTTAGGGAAAATAACTAATGATAGTTAATTAAATAAATTAGTGAAATATATTTTTTCTCATCCTTGATTTGAACCTTTATGGTGAAACTATTGGTATTAATTCCTTGTCTTTGAAGGCTTATTTCTATTTAAATATCATTAATTTCTTAATTAGAGGTAAACCATCCCAATAATGAATCTTTTATAAATAACATATATCCTTGTTCAATTCTATAATCCAATAAAATCACACATTACTCAAATTACTTATATAATTTAGGATTATGAGATTCAATATTATCTACTAATTTAAACAATAATTCAGGTGATTAGTGTTATAAGTCAAATCATAATCTATATAAAAGGATATTTTTCTAATATTTCATTATTTTAATATAACCATTATGTTAATATAATATATATATTACACATCTATAACCTATATATATTTCTCCCCATGGTTTGAAGAACCGTTTATGTGGGTTAAAATTCAGACTCCACCATCATTCAAGCACCCTTATCTTTATGTTATGCATGATCTATAGAATCCTCCTTCTAAAAATCCCATAGACTCATCAAAAGTTCCATCCCTACCAAAAATAAATTCCATAATTCTATTTTCCTCCATTATCTATAATAATTACCCCTTATTAATCCACCAAAGCCAAAAAAAATATGCATTATTTAGCATGATGTTTAAGTATTCCATTATTAAATTGAGTATAAGCTAGGCTTAAAAATATTTTCAAGAATAATTAAATTGAAAAACATACCATGTCTCCTTTGGAGTGTTAAAATAAAGTATAGTTTATACATATCTATTTATTATATAAGATGAAATTTTATTTTCCTCGTCTAAAAATTCATTTTAGATTCATGCATTTATATACATGCATATTTCCTTTTATAAAAGCATTTAGTTCATTGTTTCTAGAACACAAATATATTATGGAATATTCAAAATATTGGTGCCTTTATATCTACTAATCCATATGCAATCCATAAAATAATGAATTCTATAATTTTAAAACATTGTTAGTTTTATTATCTTAACATGTTTTCCTGTGAATTGTATCACAAAGATTTTATAATTTAAAATTTAAATTTACACATCATGTGTTGATACTATAAATTAAACCCATTAGTTTCTATAAAATCAATTAATTTTTTAAAAAAATTACATATGGACTTTATGAAACTTCACCATAGTTTGAACCCATAAATCTGATTGAAAAAAATAAAGGATATATCTATATTAATTTCTATCAATACTAAACCTTTCCTTGTATTTACTTTTAATCCAAAATACTTATAAGATTACAATACTTCTATATAATCTCCTAATAAATTTCTTTTTTCAATCATAATTTCATGAAATTTATCTTTATCCTCATGTCTTGATAATATAACTATTTTAGATCCACATCATAAAATGAATGTAAAAGTTTTGTTTTCACTATCATTGATTTACCCATCAAAAAATATTACCAACAACGTTACATCCCTTTCATCATGACCAATGATCCATTTGTGACATGATATTTCCACACTCTTCAATAATTTGATAATGGTAATTATCTATATTACCCAATGAAATAATATCTTCTATCATAATAGGATACATATGGAATCAAAATATCTAAGTAGCATACAATAAATTAGGATTAATGATGAGATACATCCACCAACATTAAGCTCACTATAATTCTTAAAATCCTTGATAATGGACTACTTATTTAAATATTAAAATAATTCTCCATATAAATAAATATTATATAAAACACCAATGTCTTGGAATCAACTAATTTACAAACCTAATGTGATGATAATGTAAATTTTAGATAACTCTATATCATTAAAATATTTTATAACAACCATCAACATAAAATTTATACAATAATAATTCTTATAACATATCTTTGGTTACTAAAGAAATATAATTTTTAAGTATTAATTTTACTTGATGAAAGAATATCTCATCCTATCAATCTTCAATTTACACTATGACTTATTTCTAAATTCTTCACCACTCTAAATGATTCCCCCAACCAAAAGTTAGACCAAGATAGGATAAAATATCATCCACCAAAATATTTTTCTTATGTTCTCATGATTCAATATAATTTTTCACAATGTTTATGTTAATTGTTTTCTTACAATACATCATGGTTTTGAAAAAAAAATTTAAATTATCCAAACAAATAAAATATAAGAATATTATCCTTCATGTTATAACTTTATTCAAACTCACTAAAAAAACATGATAAACACTTTTAAAAATATAATGTGTTCTTGGATTTTCATACTACTAAAATAACTAGTGTGTGTTGAAATTAGTTCATATAGATTCAATTCATCAAGGATTTTTTTCTAATTTTTTCATTGAAGTTATTCTAATGTTTTATTTTTGTATCTTTGTAATTAACCTTTTATAAATTCTCATCAAATAGTCACAAAAAATACATTGTGTGCCCATAAAAAATATTCACTTCACCTTCAATAAATATATATAACTAAAAATTAGTTATAACCTCCACTATATGTTCATAGACCTGATTAATTATAAATAAATACATCACCAACTTCTATAAATATAAATCAAATTAATATTGGTATTTCCCAATATCAATTTTATTTATTTATGTAATTATTATTCTATAAAAATAGTAAATCTATAACTAATATTCCTTAAATTAAGAGAAACCCCAACCAAGATAATATGATAACAATTATTAAGACATGAAAAATAGGAACAAAAATTTGCACAAATATAAATGTAATCAAACATATGAAATATTACACTGTTTGGTCAATTTGATATACATGAATGAACCAGTGAGAAAATTTTCACTATAGGTGATAATAGAAACAATCTATGGAAAACCCTAACTGTTAGTGATATAATATTAATTCTAGTATATAAAAATTTAAAACTATAATGGATCAAGTATGGTGAACATTTAAAAATTCATTTTTCAACAAAAGAAAATATTAATGATCAATAAAAAATAAATTCAATCTGTGAGAATAATATAAGTCAATTTTTGAATCCCTATATACTGAAAATAATTTTATTATATGAGAATATTTCATGTCAATAACATGACTTTATTTTTAATTATATCTTAATTTTAGCTTCTCAAAATCATATCTATGGAGTTTAGTTAGATAGATTATAACTTACTCAAATCCCATGTAGTCTTGATATACTCTACACTTCTCGTGGTTTACTTATATAAAAATAGTGAATTCCATATATAATGAATTACATAGTTTATAGGGAATATATATTATGTGTCTCTACAAGAAATGTATTTTCTGATATTTTGGAGATTTATTTTATAAATACTATAGTGAAAAGTCTAATAAATATATGTATATTACTAAAATAAACACATGTGGTTCTATTGAATACAATGTCTCACTGTAGCTCTACTCAACACACCATATTGGAAATAACTGATACAATATAACTAAATTTTTAAAGTATATAGTTAATAAATAATCTAAAAGATGAAACATTATAGTCAATAAGGTGTAGTGTGATAATATACTGGAAAAACAACCATTTCATATCTACTAAATACAATAATCATAGTTTTTTCAATTTAGTGGCCAAATGACCCTATCATACACACATTATTCTCATAAGTTATAATTCTTTTAAATGATGTGATAAATACAAAAATACACCATGTTTAACTAATATATCTTATTCTTTGGAAACTACTCAATGTGATGTCAAGATCCACCAATCACAAATAATTTTTCTAACTTCAACACATAGTGGATCTTTAATGCTACCAAACATACATTTTTTAAATTGAGTAACATTAAATAACATCTACCATGTAGAAAATAATAGCTCATTATTATTTTATAGAATATAATTATTATAGATTTTATACCATCATTTTTTTAAAATATTTAGAAAAAAAATTATTAGAAAATTTATTCATGTAAACTAAAGTTATTCTATATTTTCTAATATAAGTAAAACATTTTTTAGAACCACATTAATTATAAGTAAAAATTTATAGAACATTAAAATAAAAAAATGCTTCATGGATGTTAGGAAAATTTTATATATTATGAAACATGGTGTCATTTTTTATTATGATAAAAAAAATACAAGAAGTAAAAAATACCCAGAGGTAAATTATGTCTAGTTAATTGTTCGATTGTTTTTCTAACATATTTTATATATATACACTTTTATAGTAATGGGATTGTAAACCACTGTTTAAATTAGTCCTTGTCTTCCATGTCAAATCCAATGGATGGAATATTACGGTTTATAGAAATTGAAGATTTTTCTATAGGAATGGGTTTTAATATGGATGTTTTATTAGGAACTAAATGTTATTATAGTGAGATATTATTATAATATTGAAATTATGAAACCCATAAAAATAATAAATCCAAACAATATCGATTGTGTTCCATATTTTCATAGAAACATATAAAAACTTAACATAAAAATCCTAATGTAAAAAATCAGTGAAGCTATAGTAGTTGAATCTCACAGAAATTTTGGGTTTCCACTCCAAAAACAATATTAGGAAAACCTTATGGTAAAAAATATAATAATGTGAAAATAAGGGAAATACTCTTAGTGTCCTTTTATAATATCATTAAATACATTTAAATCTTTGTATCCTAATTTTATAAATAATTTCTCAATGGTTTATTTTAATAATGAAATTGTAAATAAATCTAAAAGATTATCAAGAGACCATATTTACTAGATATCAGTCTCATTATTCATTTGAATTATTGAACTGAAAAACAATTATTATAAAATATTTTTTTCTATAATTTTTAATAAAAACTCAATATTATTATATTATAAATTCAATGTTACCTTCATATAAAATAGTACGAATATCATATTTATTAGCTAATATAAATTAATTTATGATATTATAAATAATCAACCATAACTAATCAAATTATCTATAATCTGAATGAGTTGTAATTACCTCAATATGAACAGAGAAAGTTAGAAAAATGATTTTTTTGCAATAATTTTATTAAATATAATTTTCACAATATTTGAATAAATATATATTTGAGATAAAGTACTATGTCTATATTTAAAATGTCTCATATCAATATAAACAACATTTTTTTATATAACAAACTAAACACAATCTCTATCCAATATATATGTGTTACATACCTAAGGATTGTTCTCGATCACCATAGGAAAGAATATGCTCTAAATGAATCAATGTAAAATGAAAGAAATTATTTATACTTTATAAAAATAAAGTATAACTGTGGATAAAAATTAATAAATCAATCAAATAAACCAACATTTACTTACAAAATACACCATAAACACATAAATATATGGAAACTATTTTTATATGAAGAATATGAAAAACTAATAAAAAACAAATAGTTAGTGATATATATATATGACACATGAAGAAATTGTATTTTATATGAATCCATTACTCAAAAACTGAGGTAATGGTACACTTCTAAGTAACTGGAACATCAATTATAAACTCTATAAAATTCAAGGAAATAAAATACTAGATACACTCCATGAGGTATATACAGTGTTTTAGATAGTTCCCATTATGACACCACCACAAATATATGCATCTTCATCTATAATATATATTGTAAATGATAGTTTGGGCATAATATTAGTAAAATAATTTTGTTAATATTGCATAGTACAGAAAAAAAAATCTCATCTTACAACTTTTATTTTCAAAACCATCTTTCTTTTAATAAAATATATCCCTGGTGTCTGAAAATAAAAGTCTAAAAAAGACACAAAAACATATGATAAAAATAAATCATATTTAGAAATAAATGTTAAAAAAACATCCCAAATAACCCACAAAAATGGTACCATAATCAATCATTCCATGGAACTAAGTGAGTTCCCAATCCCAACGGGTTAGAGACTAGTGGATGGGCATCCATAAAAAATCAATAATGAATGATTTGGCCACAATAACAAGAAAAAAACAAAAAAAAACTAGTAGATAAGAATCCATAAACTGTCAGTATGAAAAACACTTATCAAGAGAAAAATACCACAAATAGATAAGTACAAACCCCAAAGACATCATCATCACAAGATCTCCCCTTGACAAGTTGATCAAATACTCCACTTTTTAACACCAACCCCCAAGGTCCTACTATCATGAACACCCACTCCACCAATGTAGTGATTTTCATTTTCCTTGATCAAGCATATGAAATTCCATAAGATAATGAATGAAACATTAGGGTGTGAGAACACTGGCCCTGTAGGATCCCACAAAGACATTTTATAAGAATTACACATAAAATAAACCTAATATTCTCAATTTTTAAAACAACATGTGAGTAAAATATTTTCATGATTCAATATAAAACATGATTTTCAAAATCATTTCAATAGAAATTATAAATCTTGTAAAAAATTATATTTAAATTAAAATAGTAATGAATAAGCATTTCAATCTAAATTGACATGAATTACTCATTTCCTAAACCATGTAATGTATAAATAATTTACAATAATAGCACCATGGTTATAAACTTTAAGATTGTTTAGGATATATCAAAAGTTTCTACATAATCAGAGTGAAATACAGCTACTAGTTTGCACACATCCCTATATATCAATCTTAATAGGAATAGAAATTTTTCCCTGAATAATGAACCCCTACACTCATCAAGTTTCTATTTGTGTTGTTGTCATTAATCATTATAAAGTTATAGATAATATATTTTTTTATACATACCCTTCCACCTAACAATATAGGTAGTTATGTGCTTTAAGTAAATCATTCATAAAAGTGGTATGATTTATTTAAATCAGTCTCAAATAATTTTAATCAATCATTTCAATCATCCCAAAGTTCTTATTTCAAAAAATTATATTTCATTTTAAAAACTAACATCAAATTATTTTCATAAAAAATCATTCCTTTTAAAAACATTCATTTATTTTGAAATTAATAAAACATTTTATGAATTTATTTATCAAGAAACGCCATATATTCATTTAATAAATAATTCATTTAAATTCAATATTATTTTATGAAAATCAAAAAATTATTTCAAATTCCATGTTAGAATATATTTCATCACACACACCTTATCATTCCAAAACATTTATCAAAAGAATTTAATATAGCTTTGAAAATAAATTTGAAATACATTTCATATCAAGCAAGAAACAATTGATTTAATTGATAATAATTGAATTACAACACGAGATACCTAAAACCTCGTATCATCAAACACCCAGAATGGGACCAAAAAATATATTTTCTAATGGATAAAATTGATCAAATAATAATCCTAGAAAAAAATCATATTTTCAGGATCAAGATCCATAGAAAAATGACCCACCACTATGGAATAAGGAGAGTGGTAAGAAAAGTTGAATACGCAATCTAATCAAGGTCAAACATATAGAAAGAGATCCAACATGACAATTAGCACTTATATCTAGTATTTTACAAGGTTGGAAGGGACAAAATAATCTGAAGAGAGTCTCTATGATTAGTTGGTTTAAATTAGGCTCAAGGGAGGTGTGTTTATAAATAAAAAAGGGGATTATGATAAGAGAATTAGGATACTACCCCGGGATTCATCACCCAAATCTGTTTCATTGGCTAGAAAATGGATTTTAATGACCTGAATGTGGTGACAAATATATTGAATGAACTTATGTGAACACCAGTGACTAGATAAAGGAATTCTTGTAGGAACTGTATTCTAAAAATCTTACACAATATGTCATATATCCCTCAATAACTATCCCATAGACTTCTTCTAGGAAACCCTTATTTATTTAATTCCATTTTCTAGCTGATAGATCTCACTGGCTAGTCGGTGGAATACCTGTAGCGATTCTTGTTATAGTTCTATGACCACTCGAAAACCAAACACTTGATAACCACCTGATGTAATGACCTAGGTATTTATATAATAAAATTTTTTCATTTCTATTAATATTTATGAATAAGATATTAATTTTATGTTAAATAGGACACTTTTTCTGATAGCATACTCAACACACAACAATGGGTTTCCTTTAAATCTTATGTTACACACAACATTGAGTTATACTGAAAAATAAAGTAATATTATTATTATTTTAAATTGTAGTTAACACATAATCGTTGTATTACTGGGAATGAACATAACTAACTAAATTATGATTACACATTCTTGTTAAATGTTTTTACATTTATCCAATAAATATTGAAGGATTAAAATAAGAATAAATCTGATTTTAAGCATGAAATACTTTAATATTCTTTAAAAGGTCGATTTACAACCTTTTGATGGAGAACCCTTTTTAAATATAGTTTATTTCACTTTTATATGTTCTATTTGAAAAAATAAAATTCCTATTTAGAATTGGGACATCAACATTTACTTTGGATTAAATTCTTGTATTTTTTTGAAAAAGTTCATTTTTAATGAATAGTGAAAAATACTGCATTTTAATTCAAAAGTGCCTTTTAATATAATTTATTTATATAGTTATATTATAATTTTAAATGGTTCTAAAGGTGTAATTGGATTACATTATTATTATTTAATACAATTTTATTCATTTTAAGTAATTTCACTTTGAAATTGGACAAAAACGCATGTCAATCTTACGCTAGTTTTTACTTCTTAAAAACATGCTTTTTGATATTGACAACGGGAAGTAATTTCAAATTAATTTCTGAAACTTATATATATGGATTTGAGAAAATGGATTCAATATTTGGAATCATGAGTTATAAATTTTTAAAATAGTTAACTTGTTTTTAGACATTTTGAATAGTAACTTCAGTAAATATTTTATTTACCATGGTTAAAGGATGAATCTAGTAAATAAGAGTAAAAAATAATATTATAATAATATTAAATTACCCTAACACATGTCCTAATCTTATTTTATGAGATATTTCTGACCATGGGAATCGTTGGGTTTATTCCATGACCCCATGGAGCCAATTGTGTGTGGAAAGGATATTTAATTACTTTTAATTTAAAGTTACGGAAAATATAAGATAAACAAATATATTTTACTAAAACAATTTTTATATGGTGTTATATAAGAGATTTATTCAACTATAAATAGTAATTATAAATCTAAAAGTATTTCCTAAATCATGGTATTTTATTTATAATTTTTAGACATCAAATAAATAAATTTATTTATGACACAAAGATGATGTAGTGATTACCTTACTAATGAATTTTTTAAATAAATGAGATTATAAAAATTAAAATAAATTTATTTTGAAACTTTTTATGCCATAAAAGAATTTTAGGGATATTTATGACTTGTTATATTTTAATTAATGATGGTTTTTTTAAATAATCAAGTTTTTATGGAGTTGTTAAAAGTCATGATATGAATAGTATATAGATTGACATAAATGAGTTCTTAAAAAAATAATATTTTATTAAATGATATAATAGTCCAAAAAATATACGATTTGTCCAAATGACTTAGATAAGGTTTAAAATATAATTAATTAACCACTTTATGTTCAATTGAATTTTATAGTAACTATATTAACCATAAATTATGAATATATAAGAAGACATGGTAAGAGTCAAATATGTTAACTAAGGGTTAAAACTAAATGATAAAGTTAAATTTGAAACCAGAACTTGCCTAAAAACTATTGGTTGTGTAACACCCTGAGATTTTATGAAAAATATTCTTTTTAATTTCATTAATGTATTGTGTTATACGCTACACCAAAAGGATATTTCACAACACACATCTCTGACCTGGATTGAATTACATGCAATCGCGACCTTCCACGATAGTGTGTGTTGTACGCAACACCAAGTTTCGCTAAACAACGATATGCTATTAAAATATTATTAAAACTAGCCGTTATGAATAGTAATAACCAATTTTTTGAAATCTTGTAAATTTTATCATTTTTGGATTCGGAATATCTAAATTAGCTTAGGGTAAAAGTTTGGTGATTTTCGGATAACTTTCATATTTTGATGAATAGTGAAAATTACTAAATTTTATTTAAAAACAACTTTTTCAATCGAAATAATTAATAGTGATAAATTATTAATTTTAGTGGTTTTAAAGTATATTTAGAATATATTTTTACAATTTAATACAATTTTGTTCATTGGATGTAATTTCACATTTAAACCAGTTATAAACAAGTGTCAATCTTTTGATAGTTATTATCTCTTAAAAACACGCCTTTTGTTTTGACGACAGGAATTAATTTTTAAATTAATTAATGCAACCGATATGTTTTTAATTTGGTAAAATATAAATAATTTTTGATTTCATAATATCAAATATAGCTTAGGCCTAATTTTTGGTATTTTTATGAAAACTTTCAATTTTTGATGAATAGTGAAACCACTAAGTGGTAGTTAAAAAAAACTGAATTTTTCATAAAACATAATTTTACCGCTTCTGTGAGTGGAATTTCAAAAAATCAGAGAGACACGGTTGATTTCAGTATGTAAAATGTGGCTCAATGAGATGAAAATAATTTTTGGTGAATAGTAACTTTTTACTTTTATTTACCACGGTTAAAAGTAAATAGGGTAATTAAGGGTAAAAATGATATTATTAATTACCCTAACACATGTCCTAATTCTATTGGAAAAGTTTAATTCGACCAAAAATAAACTTAGGAATAAAATATGACCATTTAGGCCCACTTGGATTAGATTAGGACATTTATTATTATTTAATTCAAAGAAGAGTTAAAAGAGTTAAAATCAAAGTTTATTTACTAAAACATTTTTACTATAGGGTTATACATAATATAAATTCGACTATAAATATTCATTATAAAGCTAAAAATATTTCCTAAATAATGATATTTTATTTGTAATTTTTAGACATTAAATAATTTAATTTATTTATGACACAACGATGATGCAGTAATTATCTTATTAATGAAATATTGACATAATTGATGTTATAAATACTCAAATAAATATAATTTGAGACTTTTTATGAATTCCACTAATTTTCTAGGTTAATATGAAATTTTAGTAATTATTTAATTAACTTTTTTCGAACTTATCATTCTGTTAGGATTTTCACAAAAATCAATTACTAAATAGTGTCAATATTGATATAAAATAGTTTTTAAAAAACAAATATTATATTATTAATTGTTATTTTATTCCTAAAAATCTAAGGTTCGTCCAAATGACTTAGATAAGGTTATATATATTAATAATAGACAACCTGGGGTTAGTTTGGCTTCTTATAGTAAGTTTATTAACCTTATAGTGTAAGAACACAAGAAGACATGGTAAAAGTAAAATTATTTAACTTAATGTTAAATCTAAATGATAAGGTTAAAATAGGAACCTAAACTTGTCTAAATTCTATTGTATGAGAGGATTTCGACCCATCCCCACCTTATCCTCGAAATAAATCAATTTTGAGCTATTTAAAACCGAACATGACTTTATAATAAAATAATATTTTTAGTTATTCCAAAGGTGCCCCTCTCCTCCCTTATAAAAGGGCACCTCCTCCCTCTATTCCTCACACAACTTTGAGCCTTCAAGCTCGGACAACCCCTGCCAAATTCTCTTCTCCACTTCCCTAGCAACATCCTAGAGGTTCTGGTCTTCCTCAAAGACCAGTCTTAGTGCCCTAAGAGGAGTTCTCAAAGAGGCGCTTCAAAGAAGAGGTAATTTCCGTTACCGATTCTTTCACCTTTATTTCTTCTTCCAATTCTTCTTATTAGGTTGTTTCATTATGAAGTAATAACATCAGTATCACTCATATACTGATATGTTATTATAAGTATGAAACAATCCTATTTCACCATCTATCCATCCTACGGAAAATGAAATCACCGCGCGTGCGTACGTACGGAATACCGTCTCCACGCCGTGGTGAAATCTATTTTCCACCACCACCTTACTTGGATGGGTATAATGCTGTAAATAATAACTATATATTATTATTTTAAAGTTATATTGATTCTGAAATAGTATACATACACTCCAATACAGTCCCATGATCATGATAACGATATCATCGCTCGTGCGTACGTACGGACTACAGTCTCCACGACGCGATGAGATTCATTCTCCACTTTAACCATTCATGAATGATTATAAAGTATATATAATAAGTAATCATGAAATATATGACATAATAATGATACTAGATTTATGTTTATATATATGAATGTCATCTACTTAATTCGGTTCAATTCAATAAGGAAACGAAAATAGCATTAATGCGTACGTACGGCCTACCGTCTCCATGAACGGTGTATTTCTTTCCATTTACTGATTTATTATATATATGTATATTCTGAATATATATTATATATAAATCATGTTTCATATTCTGGAATTAATTAATCATGATCTACGTAATCATATGAATAATTACAAGTCAAAACACGGACGACAAATGAAACGATTTTACCCAAAACGCTCTTTAACATAGAATTTACAAAAGAACGGGTAAAATAAAGTCATAAGTGAACCATATATGATATAATAACAATGAATATGATTCTGTAATAAGTAAATGACATTATTTAAATCATTATACAAGAGTTTCGGACACTTACGAAGAAAATCAGACCTAAGGTAAGGGATAAATTTTCAATCTCATTTTTATCCGAGATTGCTTATACGTAAGTATTTACTAGGGTTACGTTTATCATTCATGACCATGATTTCTAAAAATGATTTCATAAATTGTTTTCCATTATTCTATGGATGTTTAAAGTCATTTTTACCCTTTATTTACTTTTTACCACATTGTATGAATGAAATCTTTCGTTTGGTTACCATATAAGGTACTTTTTGACTTTTCCGACAAAAGTACGAGGAGAATGTTATTTTTAACTTATACGGCGTGAACGGATTTTTACGGTTTCAGAACGCCTCATTTTAAAGAAGCTTCCTCTACAAGATTGCATTATTATTTTCAATAAAACCCTTATCTTTTAAAATTGCATGGAATTTTGTGAAAAGAACATGATTTTAAAGAAGAAAGGATATTTTCCTCAAGAATTCATTTTAAGTGTTTTATCAAAACTATTTTACATCTAAGATGACATTATTTCATATGTGTATGTTTCAAGTAAAATTTCTCTATGATTTAAATGGATTCAATTTTCTTATGATGAAATGATATCAATTGTTTATGGATTATGTTATGATGGCATGATGTTTGAGAATCCCATTTTATTTCATGGGTTATGCTATGATGTATGATTTATGATTTTGTGGAACACATAAGAATGGTATCATTATGAGATGGGTGGGACCTATATCTACCTCCAATGCATTGGGTAAAGATTTCATATCTCATGAGATAGACATGGCTGGAATGGTAGGTTATACCGGTTCAGTGAAACAGGACTGGAACGAGGGTGACTCGGTTCAGAAAGGGACTTTGTCCACTAAGATAGTCTTGGCAATGAGTCTTGACTAATAAGAAATGATTCTCTATGATTATGTGTGTATTCCACAAAGTTTAATGTTTTATGTTATGATTATTGTGATTACATTTCACTGCCATGAGTTATCCCAGGTTATGAAATTATGATCTCTTTTACAGGTTAAGATTTCCAAAAGTTATGTGCTTATGTATATGATGTGATTGATATTTCTTTTGCTTACCCTTACTGAGCATTTGAGCTCACCCTTTTATGTTTTCTTTTCCCATGGAAATAAAGAAATGTTTTAGGTATAATAAAAATTAAGATCTTTATGGGAGATGTTGAAGATCTTTCACCAGGATTAGAGGATTATATTCCGAGTTTCCAAAGACACTAAACTATTACAGTCCTTGCGTGTGTGTTTTTGTTATGTACTAAGTATTCCGCAAATGTAATGTAATGTCAATGTACGTCAAGCTTCAGGTCTCTACAGGTTGAGAGTATTTAAAACAATATTCATCTTATATTTAAATTAAATGAGTTTTGGACATTTCAAAAATCAAGATTTGATTTATAATAAAATAATATTTTAAACTTTCCTAAAGTACCCCTCCTCCCACTTATAAAATGCCACCACCTCTAACCCTTACTGACACCTCTCAATCCCCCTTGTATCATCCAAAAACTTCACAAATAATCTCCCAAAAATACCTCTCTTCCTACTATAAACCTTAAATTTTGAATAATCCAATTCAAGAAGTCCTTTTAGCTTAAATTAAAAGGAGTTACCCAATTTGAGGTAATGTCTTATCTCAAGCTTCTTCCATTTATTTTCAATATCCAACCCACTAAACTCTCTTTATTATATTATTTTATAAAAAAACAAGTATCGTAATTATACTAGTATGTTTTATGAAAAGGATCCTACCTAAAATTACCCACACCTCTATCTAATGGATTTAGAATATATCATTTCTGGAGACGGTGAACTACTGCCTCACAAAACGATGATTATTTAGTTATCTCCTACTACCTCTCATGGTGGCCATTATGATGGAACAATATTTATATATGATATATATTATATTTATATTATCTCTATTCTTATGTATTTCTCATTTACATCATACCTTTATGTTTTCTATAATGCGTAAATATGATAATTTCATTTGAGGAAGTGCGGACTACTGCCACCTCAAAGTGATATGACTTGTTCGTGATATACATGAAACATATAAATTATTTAATTAATTAACTTATGTAACATAAATAAAATAAATATTATACTATAATTATAATATACCTATGTATCATTTATTTTTTACTCCTTTAAATATGAAAAATAAATGATAGTAGCGTTCATGCGTACGTATGGCTTACCGTCTCCATGAACGGTGCATTTCATTTATTATATCCCAATGTTATGGACTATTTTAAATACATATATAATGGATATAAATTCATATGTAGTATATATATATGATATTTAAATAATTAATACAATTATTAAGATAATTGACTTTTGAACACATAGACAATTTGTAATTACAAGAAGTTAAATTTTTTTACTCAAGTACCGAACATCGACAAAATGACCGATATGAAATTAAATAATTATATGATTATTATAGAAAGGTAATAAGTGATATAAAAGGAGTAATAAACTTGAAAAATTTTCTGAATAAATTATAAATTAACTTAAGTTTATTATTCAAGAAGAATAAGGAACATACGTGACGAGTCAGACTCATTGTAAGGGAACCTTTCACCCTCCTCTTTTAGTCAAAGACTTATTTTTTTATGTCTTTTAATTTCAATTTTGTTATGTTGGGATATATTCTTATATATAATTATTTTTTTACATTTTATGTCCAAGTGATGAGAGACCATTTTCTCTCCCATTAACTCATAATCTGAATTTTAATGTGATGTCGTTAGGCTGCCGAATTTTCTTAAGGGACTACATCTCAATCTCCCTTCATTAAGGCATATATTGATATTATACACCTTTATTATACTATAAGGTTTATATAATACCCTTTGACATATTATATCATGGATTTATTTATTCTCATGATATTATAGGTTTCATTTAATGTTATTATTTAATTTTTTTATTTTTATTCAAGTATTTTCTCTAGTGGAAAGGGACTATTTAAATAAAACATTGTTTTAAAAGTTTTAAAGATTTAATCTTCTAAATATTTTTCATTAATTCCCATGTCTTAAAAATGATTTTAAGGGTTTATTTATATGGATATTAATTTTTTAAAATATTAATTACTTTAAATGTGTAAAAGAGGTATTGGACAATTTGATTCAAAAATATCTTTATTAAATGTTTTAAGTGGTTTTGGATTTGGATTGAAGATTTTAATATCTTGAATTGATTAATTGTGGTTGATTAGTGAAATGTTGATAATTTCACTCTTTTATGTGTTATTATTATGTAATAGTACTTGGACATTTGATGAGTGGTTAAATGATAAACCAAATATGGGTGGTTCCATGATAAACCTAGTGTGGGTGAGCCCGACATAGCTCTTCAATGCATTGGGTAATGTAATGGAGGTAAACATTAATGTTTATCCTTTGAGATTTAAGTAATATACTGTGATGGGTATTCCAAATGTAACTCTATATGTAGTAGTGAAATATACAATGTAAGTATGATATGGATGCTAGAAGTTACCTTTATGATATATGATTTATTCATAATTCTTATGATTTTCTGAGGTATGTTAAAGATCCTATGTTTTATTATTGAGATGTATGATTTCATTGATTTGTATGTATTGATGGAATAATGTTTTATTTCCTTATTTTATAACCCTTAATGAGATTTTTATTTTCATCCCAAGTTTTTGAAATGTTTTTCATAGGGTATAAGGAAGGTTAAGAGAAAATAAGTATTTAAGAAGTTTTATATCAAGAAAAGATCTCTTGTTTTATTTAAGGTGATTTATTATTGTGAAAAAAATTTAATAGAGTAGAAGTGACTACTTTGTAATTTTTGAGATATAATGTAATAGTTACGGCCTAATTCTCTAAAACTATAATCCTGAGAAGATAATAAATGTGAATTCTTTACTTAAATCAAGATTATGCAATGTTTAAGGCTGGGGCCTTATAGTTGGTACCAGAGGTCGTTTTACATAACTTTAGAGGTTAGGGTATTATTTAAGAATTAGTGATATATCCATAATGGTTAGAATATTAGAAATAGTAATAGTTATTTTAGATATATTGAATGAGTTTAATATAACATGAATAATTATAAATTAGTGTTTACCCTCCTCATCAGATATTATATGATGATTTTTCTGATATACTCACACTGACATTTTTGGTTTTGGTAAATGGATGGATCTAGAATGCACCAATGTAATAATTGGTGTGAAGAAAACTGTGAGGGTTTTCTGAAGGAGCAGGTCAAATGAAAAGGGATCTTCATTGAGAACTCTTGTGGTTATTCTTAACCGACTATCTGGAGTCATGATTGAACACTTAAACCTTTGAGATTTTTTCTAAGTCATTAAATATGCGAGAAACGAATCCCTATGGATGTCCAGGTAATAATCATAAAGGTAAGTGTATTTAAAAATCTATGTGTCAAGGATGTGAAAATAAACACCTTGGAAAATGCTTCAATGGGATGGGAAGATGTTATAGATGTGGTAACAAAGGTCGTAAATCAATAACCTTCCATAAAAAAATGGAAGCATCCAGTTGAATCTAGGAAAAGGAAAGAAGTTATTTTTGAGGGATCAATTGAATGTTTTAAATGTGGTGTACATTTTCATTACACAAATAGATGTCCTATGAAGAAGGTTATAGATTGGGATTAGAGGTACCATACAAATATATGTTTACCAATTCCCAATGTCATTCCAATTGAGGATGAGGAAACTCACAATGACCTATGAAAGGTATGTATTATTTCTTATCTGATTTTTTGATATTATCTAATCTTAGGATATGGTTCATGATTTTATTTATAAAAAAGAAATATTACGAAATAAGTTGAAAAAAATTATTAAGGGGTTATAGAGAATTTTGTATGATTAAGATGACTGCATTTTAGAAATTAAAGAGTTTTGTTAGATATATGGGTGATGAAATGTTTAAAAATATTAATGCTCTTTGTTTATGTGATTAATTTGGAAGATTTTTCTCTTGTATTTGTAACCCTATAGTTTTTTATGTGAAAATTATATTTGATGAAGGATTATATTTTCATAGATAATATGTGATCTGGTTAATTAATAATAAGTATGTGACTTTAAGATTAGTCGGTGTTATTTGGAGATAAATGTTAAGATATATTGTGGAAGACTGTGTGATCAAATCCTTCTGAATTTTGGGTTTCAAACTTATTTTGGATTATTTTGAATAATTTTGAGGACAATTTTTTATTTAATGGACTTTGTTGAACTTTGGGTATTGTTTGTTTAATTTTTGAGATTAAGAGTAGTATTTCTTTCTATAAAGGATTATCATTTTTTGGGGATCATCTGATCTTGTACTAACCATTTTGGTTTTGGTTAATGTCTAAAGAAAAAGGAAATATATAGTTCATATTTTTTAGATTATGTGATTCTCTAGAAGTTTATTCTAGCACTTCAGGTGTGACCAAGTCATCTTGAATACTCATCGTTTGGAAAAAAGATGATTTTGGGGTAGAATTTTATTAAAGGATGAGGCTCTACTTGAAAAGTAAGTATATCTCCTTATGTTATTATTAAATCTTATAAATAAATTCCTCAAAATTATGAAAATGAACTTTAAAAAAAAGTTGTCTATTTACTCTTCCTACTGGGTAATCAAAGACCGTTTAACCCATCACAAGTTTATGGTTTTCTGGTAGTTAACATTCTCCTGACCATGTTTTCTATCACTCTCCATCATGACTTGATGTTTTATTTTCTCTTCAATATTCATGTTTTCCTACATCGAACCCTAGTATAGGTTATCTCAGGTGACATTTTTACTTCTCTTTCTTTCTTTTAAAGTGATATATGTATTGAATCTTTCCAATGTGGGACTTTCAATGAAGTTTCCAAGCCAAATTATAAAATTTCAGGGACTCAATTTCCAAAAGGGGGGAAGGATGT
The DNA here is from genome assembly GCA_963277665.1 of Viscum album. Lineage (NCBI taxonomy): Eukaryota > Viridiplantae > Streptophyta > Magnoliopsida > Santalales > Viscaceae > Viscum > Viscum album. Next base: position 1,520,487,829 of record OY728133.1, on the reverse strand, counting down.
AATGACCCAGGTATTTATATAATAATAATTTTTTCGTTTCTATTAATATTTATGAATAAGATATTAATTTTATGTTAAATATGACACTTTTTTTGATAACATACTCAACACGCAACAATGGGTTTCCTTTAAATCTTATGTTACACACAACTTTGAGTTATGCCAAAAAAATAAAATAATATTATTATTATTTTAAATAAAAGTTAACGCATAGTCGTTATATTGTAGGTAATGAACATAAATAACTAAATTATGATTACACATGTTTGTTAAATGTTTTTAAATTTATCCAATAAATAGTAGAGGCTTAAAATAATAATCAATCGGATTTTAAGCATGAAATAATTTAATATTCTTTAAATGGTCGATTTACCACCTTTTGATAGAGAACCCTTTTTAAATATAGTTTTCTATCACTTTTATATGTTTTATTTGAAAAAAATTCTTATTTAGAATTGGGTCATAAAAATTTACTTTCAATGAAATTTTTTTATTTTTCTGATAAAGTTCATTTTTTAATGAATATTGAAAAATACTGCATTTTAATTCAAAACTATCTGTTAATATAATCAATTTATATATCTATATTGTACTTATAATTGGTTTTAAAGTTTAATTGGATTATATTTTTATCATTTAATCCAATTTTTTTCATTTTAAGTAATTTCACTATGAAATTGGTCAAAAATACATGGCAATATTTTGGTAGTTTTTACTTCTTAAAAACATACTTTTTGATTTTGACAAGATGATTAATTTTAAATTAATTTCTACAAATTATATATTATTATTTTTTAGAAATGGATTTAATATTTTGAATCAGGAGGTCTAAAGTTTTTTAAATAGGTAACTTTTATTTTTAGACATTAGGAATAGTAATTTCAGTAAATATTTTATTTATCGTGGTTAAAGGGTAAATCTGATAAATAAGGATAAAAATAATATTATAATAATACTAAATTACCCTAAAACATGTCTTGATCCTATTGGATGCAATATTTCTAACCATTGAAATCTTTGGGTCAATTTTAGGACCCCATGGAGCCAATTTCATGTGAAAATGAAATTATATTATTTTTAATTTAAAGTTAAGGAAAATATAACGTAAACATATATCTTTTACTAAAAAAAATTATATGGGGTTATATAAGAGATATATTTGACTATAAATATTAATTATAAAGATAAAACAATTTCCTAAATCATGGTAGTTTATTTATAATTTTTAGACATCAAATAAATAAATTTATTTATGACACAACGATGATGTAGTGATTACCTTATTAATTAATGTTTTAAATAAATGAGATTATAAAACTAAAAATAAATTTGTTTTAAAACTTTTTATTCCATAAAATAATTTTATGGAAAATTTTTACTTTTTATCTTTGAATTAATGAAGTTTTTTTGAAATAATCTTGTTTTTATGTATTTTTTAAAAGTCATGATATGAATAGTATACAAATTGACATAAATGAGTTTTAAAAATAATAATATTTTATTAAATGATATAATAGTCTTAAAAATATAATATTTTTTCAAATAACTTATATAAGGTTGATAATGTCATTAATGAACCATTTAATGTTCAATTGGGATTTTATAGTAACTATATTAACCATATAGTACGAATATACAAGAAGACATGATAAGAGTCAAATAAGTTAATAAGGGTTAAAGCTAAATGATAAGGTTAAATTTGAAACCAGAAATTATCTAAAAACTATTAGTTGAGAGTATTTTAAAAAATCCTCATCTTATATTTAAATTAAATGAGTTTTTGAACTTCTGAAAATCGAAATTCAGTTTATAATAAAATAATCTTTCAAACTTTCCTAAAGTACTCCTCCTCTTTCTTATAAAAGCACACCAACTCTAACCCTTACTCACACCTCTAAATCCCCCTTGTATCATCCAAAATCTACTCAAATAAGCTCCCAAAATTCCTATATTCTTCATAGAAGCCTTAAATTGGGTAGAAGGAAATTCAATAAGGCCTTTTATCGTAAATAAAAAGGAGTTACCTGATTTGAGATAATGTCTTCTCTCAAGATTCTTCCATTTATTTTCTTTCTCTAACCCCCTAAACTATCTTTATTACATTATTTTGTAAAAAAACTTGTATATTCAGTATACTAGTATATTTTTATGAGAATTATTATACATACACTCACACACACCTCTATCTAATGAATTTAGAATATACTATTTCTGTGGACGGAGAACTTTTGCCTCACGAAATGATGATTGTTCAGTTATCTCCTACAGCCTATAATGGTATACATTATGATGGAACTATATTTATATATGATATATATTATATTTATATTGTCTCTACTCTTCTATATTTTTAATTTACATCATACATTTATGCTTTCCATAATGCGTAAATATGATAATTTCATTTGAGGAAGTGTGGACTACCGCCCCCTCAAAGTGATATGACCCATTCATGCTATACATGGAACGTATAAAGGATGGAATTAATAAACTTATGTAACATATATATCATATATATTATACGTTAATTATAATATACTTATGTATCATTTAGTTTTCATTTATTTAAATATGAAAAAGAACTGATAATAGTGTTTGTGCGTATGTACGGCCTACCGTCTCCAAGAACGGTGAATTTCATTTCTTATATCCCAATTTTATGGACTATTATAAATAAATATAAAATAGATCTGATTAATATATATACTGGATATATATGATATTTAAATCATGAATACAATTCTTTATATAATGTACTTTTGACCACATGGACAATTTCTAATTATAAGAAGTTCATTTTTGACTCAAGTACTGAACATCGACAAAATGACAGATATGAACTTGAATAATTATATGATTGTTATAGCAAGGTAATAAGTGATATAAAAGGAGTAATAAAATTTTAAAATATTCTGAATAAAGTAGAAATTAACTTATGTTTCTTATTCAGGAAGAACAAGGAACATACGTGACGAGTCGGAGTCAAGGTAAGGGAACCTTTCACCCTCCTCTTTTAGTCAAAGACTTATTTTTTGTTTTTTCTTTTAATTTAAAATTTCTTATGTTGGGATATGTTCTTATATATAATTATTTCTGCACATTTTATTTCCAAGTGATGAGGGACCCTTTTCTCTCTCATCAACTCATTTTCTGAATTTTAATGTGATGTCGTTAGGCTGCCAAATTTTCTTAAGGGACTGCATATCAATCTCCTTTCATTGAGGCATATATTGATATTATTCACCTTTATTATCCTATAATCTGTATATACTAACCTTTTACATATTATATCATTAATATCATTATTTTCATTATATTATAGGTTTTTTAATGTTATTATTTAATTATTTAATTTTTATTCAAGTATTTTATCAAGTGGAAAGGGACTCTTTAACTAAAAAATTATTTTAAAAGTTTTAAAGATTTAATTTTCTAAATCTATACCATTAATTTCCATGTTTTCAAAATGTTTTTAATGATTTATTTCTATGTAAATTAATGTTTTAAAATTTTAATTTCTTTAAATGTGTCAAAGTGGTATGGGGCACTTTGATTCAAAAATATCTTTATTAAATTTTTTAAATGGTTTTAGAAATGGATTAAATATTTCAATATATTGAATTGATTAATTTTGGTTGATTAGTGAAATGTTAATAATTTAAATCTTTTGTGTGTTATGATTATGTAATGGTACTTAGACATTTTATGGGCGGTTATGTGATAAGCCAAATATGGGTGGTTACGTGATAAACGTAAAGTGGGTGAGCCTGAGATAGATCTCCACTACATTGTGTAACGTGAATGAGGTAAACATTAATGTTTCTCCTGAGAGATTTATGGAATATATTATGATAGATATTCCAAATGTAACTCTCTATGTAGCTGTGAAAGCTACAATGTAAGTATGATATGGATTCCACAATTTACCTTTATGATTTATGATTTATTCACAATTATTATGATTTCATGAGGTATGTTAAAGAGCTTATGTTTTATGATTGAGAAATATGATTTCATTGGTTTGTATGTATTGATGAACTAATTTTTTATTTCTATATTTTATAACCCTTACTCATATTTTTATTCTCATCCCATGTTTTTGAAATGTTTTTCACGGGGTATAAGGAAGGGTAAGTGAAAGGAAGTATTCAAGAAGATTTTTATCAAGAAAATAAATCTTGTTTTATTTATGGTTTTTTATTATTATGAAAAAAATTTGATAGATTATAAGTGTCTACTTGGTAATTTTTTCTATGTAATGTAATAATTAGAACCTAATTCTTTAAAACTCTAAAAATTAAAAGATCCTCAATGTGAATTCTTGACTTAACTCAAGATTATGTAATGTTTAGGGATAGGAACTTATACCTAAGGATTATCCCAACCTATAAAATAAAAATAAAAATACACACTTGACTTCTATAGTGGATAAAAAAAGAAAAAACCAAGAATCAAAGGGAAAATCAAATATCAGTAAGAAAAAAAATTGCTAAAAAAACTAAGGATCATACCTTAATGAAGGTTTCCATATGTTATAATTATTCGCATCATAAATGTTTTGTACCACCAAAAAGTATATCAAGAGGATAGGTCCACCAGGATGTGAGGTAGAATATCTCTCATCACCACCTCATTCTCCTATGTATTATGGTAATTGGTACAATAATGCCATAACAAGTGAAACAATGGTCCAAAATTTCAATTGAGAACCTTCATATGAGAATCAAAAAGCTGAACTGGATTCCTAATCATGTTCATATTTGGTTCCACATCAAGGTACTCCTATTTTAAAAATTTTGGGGGGTATTAAACATATTTCTTTAGTTTTGACACATGGAAAAAATCATGGATCAAACTGATTTATGGTTTTAAGGTAAAATGGTGCACCAACCTTCAAATTTTATCGACAACCTCAAATTTACCCACATATCATGGTTCAAACATTACCTATTTCTATGATTTTGGTGACCCAGTCAAGGGTATTCTCTCAATAACACCTGATTACTAACTAATAACTACAAAGAACATTGAAAAATATTCTCATAATATATGTACCATATTTTTTTACATTAATAACCTCTGATAAATGATCTAGATAGTCATCATCATCATTTATACCAATATGGGTTAAACTAGTGAAGCTCACCTATGTCTGAACAATAGATAAAAGATTTACAAGGATGACCATAAAAGTCCTCATAGAGTGATTGTAATGGCCCAGACCTTATTTATCCATTTCTTTACCAAATTATAGTGTTTGGGGTGTCCTAGAAACCATCGGTGACTCAGGAGGGAATCAGTGTCAGTGGCAAGGTGTAACTGTGGTTTTACCTATGAGTTCCATCAATTGGAGCTGTAGATCAGTGCCACTAATCAAAGTCACAGATAAGTACCACCAATCATCCCTGATCGATGTCTCACCCGAATGCTGCCACAGGGGGGTGTCAGGGTTTCTTTCCCCACTTTTCCTGTAACATATATTTTAATTTTTATTACCTATTTTAAAGTGGTTTAAGATGGTTTTAAGGCCCATAAAGGATATCTTAAATCCCCTAAGAATGTTTCAACCCTTAACTTACCAAAACATGTGGACTTTTAATTAGTTTCACACCCTCTACCGTGTTTCCAGTTATTCCCCTATTATTCATTTTTCTCTGTTTAAATGTAACCTATAAACTATCCACTTTTTGATGGTTTATCTTGTTTTATTTGAGGAAATTATTAAATCCCAATAATTCCCAATGTGTGGAACTATCTATCCATGTGGTCAAACCATGATCCACTTTTTAAGCACTTCGAGATTGCAAATCCCATAACTCTAGGATCGGGCTTTTTATCACGGAGAGATCTTCTTCCACTACCTATTTTGTTCCCTCTTGGTGCACTTGGATTCCCTCTTCTAGAGATTATTCATGACTATGTGAGAGCCCTCTAGATATGTTCTTCTTAGAGTTTCCTATCACATGACCCCAGTTATGGAACTGGTAGAAAACTTCGATCTATAATCATCTATGTAGGTGTTCTTCCTTCGTCTTTATTTAATGTGCATCATGTGGGGTGTGTATGATGTTGTTCCCTCAGGATGTTGATAAAAACAAATTTAATGAAGATAATAAACATACATTTAAATAATGAAGGTTTGGGGAAGATGACAATGTTGTTTCATTTTATCTTCCTTTTTATGTTGTGAATTTTATGGTCTTATGTCCACTGAAAATTGTGGTTGTTGGTGGTCCTTTCTTGTGATCTAATGAAGCTCTGTTTTTTAGATAATCTTGTGATTGGATTAATGTAACATGGAAACTGATAAATAATGTAAACATGGATGATTAAAGGATTCTTGATGAATAAGAACCCTTGTGTGATCACCCCGATTAACCAAATGGAAATAAGGAACTTGATGAATGGTGTTAGATAAATTTGAAAACTCCCTTTCTCTATTCTGATGAGATGCATTGTTTTTTTGTTTAATGTTTGTGGGGTGATGTAGAGGGGAATAGAATATCTATTTGATAGGTTGTTGGTTTGTGAATCTGAGGTCGTGTAGAGCTGGCGATAAATGTTCTGGGACCTATAATTTGGGGCTTGTTTTGGTTCTAGTACTTTGAGTGATCTCACATATCCATTTTTATGTTGTTACTTACAAGAGAACTGCGAGTTAATGCTTAAACACCTACTTGGTTGTTTTCTTTCAGTTGTTGTGGTTATGAATTTTAGTTGCCCAGTAGTGAAGTAATGTTTAAACAAAATCACTTAGACATGATAACGAGAACAATTACACTGGGAAATTGTTTCTTTTTTAGAAAAGGTTTGTGATCTATTTGCAGTTATTGTGTACCTGTGCATGTAGGGGTAGCAGCAAGAGTGGTTGTGTATGAGTTGGTTGTTGGTTTCAAAACCCTTAGGTTGGGATGATTTCTTGATTACCTATATTTATATGATTTAGTTCTTGTGTTTCTTATATACACCCCACCCATGTTGAGAAATTCATGTTGAACACCCCCCATTTCATGGGGGGTTGTTTTTCTAACATTCCTAAGAGTGGCTAGTTATTAGATTTTTTATGCTCCCTCTCCCAGGTATCCCAAGACTCTTCAGGCAGGTTGTGACAACCTAAGGTTCATTATGGCCCAAGAATCTTTCGGCGGTGTGTGTTGTGGTGAGTTGTCCTAGGTGTGTGTGGGTAGGTTTGTTTCCCATGTGTATTTGGGATGAGTCCCAAGTGTCTTCGGACAAGGCATTGGTTGTTCTGTCCTAGGTGTCTTCGAGAATAGCGGTGGTTGTTCTGGCCCAGGTGTCTTCGGGCGTGGTGGTGGTTATTATGGACCAGGTGTCTGTGGGCATGCTTATGTGTGTTTGTGGTAGCCCAGGTGTTTGTGGGTAGGATGAAAGGTTGTGATGGCCCATGGGGTTGTTGTTAGGTAAATATTGGGATATTAGTGGAACTTGTGGGGGAGGTCTGATGCATAGGATGTCCTAAATAACCAGTGGAAAAGCAGTGTGGGGTAACCAAATTTCGATGTGCTATTAATATTACTTTACTGAACTTTCTTTATTTGGTGAGTGTGCCTTAGTGAGGTTGGGTGGATATTTTCCTTACTAGGTGTTTTGGTTACCTCTACTTTCTCATGGGGAATTAGAATGCCTCCCCACTTGTGCACGAGGGATTTGGGTTTCCCTACTGAGTATACTTGTGCACTCACCCTACGTATATAAAACTACATTCAGGTTTTTTGGAGGACTTTGAGGATCATATCAGACCTTACTAGCTTAGACGTTAGTATAGTTTCCATTTCTTCTTTTCTTTTCTTTTGGTACTTCCTCTTAGAGTTTTCTTGAACTTTGTATCAATTTATTTTTGAACATGTGTATGGGAATGGATTTTTGGCTATGTTTTTACTTTTAGTTTTTGGATTTTTTTGGGATTTACCATCTTATATCTTGATATTGTTATATAAAAAAGGTAATTCCTTCCATATTATTTTTGATTCTATACCCTTGGTGTTATTCTCTACTCTGGTGCCTATAGAAGGTGGGACTTTGGGGTCATTAACTCTCCTTCAACTTGAAGAAGGAAGGGTCTGGCAGTTTTTTGTCCCTTCCCTCATCTTGGAGAATGAGAGTCATGATAGAATGGTATCAGAGGTGATGGTTGAGAGATAGAATGAATTTTGGGGTTAGGAACAATGAGGATTTCATGGTTTGGTAGGGAAACAGTGTTAAGAAATGTGGGTGCACGAAATAGGTCAGGGAAGACTGTCTAGGACACGAGATCTTAGGGCCCCCATAATCCAATGCAAGTACTTTGGACCTACTTAATGACCAGGTGAGGCTACACTGATTGCAGGGTAGAGACCCTAGGAAAGTTACATGCATCATAATGACTTTTTCTTGTGTGTTTTGGTGTTTTGGTAATTTAAAATAAATAAAAAAATTAAACACAATTAAAGAGAAATTTTCCACACTACTCGGGAATAGGAATTCTTGTTTATCTTTTCGGCTATGGAACCCTGATGATGTCCATGAGTGGTGCGGCTAGTTAAGACCAAGAAGTTTGATCTGGTTGATCAGTGTAGGGCCGATCAAGGGGAGGAGGATGACTATTGGTAGAAAATTATTCATGCCTTCCAGTGGTAGGCTCTAGGGATGTACGAGGGAAGCGTCTCAGACATAGGTATGGAGATATGGATTGGGGAGATGGTGATCTCTTTCAAATTGATTCGGCCTCTCACAGAGTATTGGGTTACACTAGTTATGATCTAAATGTGAGGGGTAGTGCATTAGTGGTGGACGCTTTATCTCAGGGAGAAGAATGAAGATGAGGTTTCATGGACTGACTTCAAGAAGGAGTTCTCGGTGGAATTCCTTTATTCCATGATGAAGGCCGAAAAGAGGTTGGAGCTGATCTACCTTCATCAAGGGTGTATGGTGGTAGGGTAGTTAGGGATTAATGTAAAGGATCTCATTTGTTTCGCTCCAAACCTCTTCCTAGATGAGAAGTCACGGGCAAGACACTTAGAGGAGGAACTCTGGCCTTCCTTCAGTATTTTGTTACTCCCTTAACTCTACTAAGATACTTGGAGGTTCAAAAGAAGGATGAAGTGATGGAGAGGATTCACATTCTGGGAGGTGTGATGCAAGAGCAGATCTAGTTGATTTTGTCAAAAGGGAAGGTCATCACCAGCAAGCCTCCAATATCAAGTCCTTCTAGGTTTCGGCCAGTGGGGAGAAGGCCTAAACAATTCTAGTTTAGATCTCTAGGTCCTCTCCCTTTCCCCATGGGCCTATGACCAAGTTTATTTACCTGTGGAACCCATGGGAACCTTGAGAATCAGTTCCCAGACCGAGTGCAGTATAGTGGGGGTGGGTCAGTTCAGTGCTGGCCTCAGACCAGTTGTCGGCCAGACCTTTTCAGCAACAGTAGAAGGGATAGCGAGCTCCCACTCCACCGAGGGAAGACAGTGCTAGAGGAGGCCAACCTCAGGGTTCTCCTCAGGGACCTTGACCAGGGCTTTGTCATGGAGGCAGCCAATAGCCAAGGGGTATAGGAGTTGGGTGTGGGCAGTTACACGCCACAGAGGCAGCAGTTCCAGTAGGTCCAGAGATCATTTGAGGTATGATCAATCTATTTAGTACTCCTTATTGTGCCTTGATTGATTCAGGAGATTTTCACTCCTTTTTTTCACCTGGTATAGCTCATTCCTTGTACCTAGATGTAGATAGACTCTCCATGCCCCTACTATTGAGTACGCCAGCTGGAGGTCGGACCAACCTGTTTGATGTTTGTCGAGGATACAGACTGATATTGGGGCCGCATCAGTCCAGTGGGTATCTTCTTCTGCTATGAATGCATCCATATTATGTCATCCTAGTAATTGATTGGATGTTTTCCATGCACACTATTATCGACAACATATAAAGAAGCATCTTGTTATCAGATACAAACGGACAACATGTGTCTTTAATTTGTGAGTGGGGTTTCCAAGAGGGTAGTTGGTGAGTGGAGTCCCTTCTTATTTTATTAGTTGAGATGTTAGTGTAGTCAGCAGACTCGGAGATGGTGGAAGTTTTAGGGATTTTCATCGAGTTCTTGGACATCTTCCCAGAAGAGTTTGTGACTCTACCCCCTCAACGTGATGTTGATTTCATGATAAACCTAAAATATGGTGCCCATCCGATTTTGATGGCTCCTTATTGTATGTTGCCTTCTAAGTTATGGGAGTCACAGATTCAGGTTGATGACATAATGAAGAAGGGTTTTATCCAACAAAGCGCGTCTCCATGGGGTGATCTAGTCTTGTTCGTAAAGAAGTCAGATGGTGGTCTCAGGCTATGCATAGACTACCAAAGATTGAATCAGATGATGGTCAAGAACTGTTACCCCCTCCTAAGGATCGAAGACCATTTTGACCTATAAAAGGGGGAAGGTTTGTTCTCTAAGATAAAACTGTGGTCTGGATATCACCAGTTGAGGGTGAAGGAGGGTGACATCTCTAAGACAGCTTTAAGGTCAAGATACGAGCACTTTGAGTTTGTGGTCATGTTGTTTGGCGTTACGAACTTACTAGTTGTGTTCATGGGGCTCATGAACTCTTTTTTCATGAGTATCTAGATCGGTTTGCAGTCGTGTTCATCGAAGACATCCTAATCTACTCAATATCAAGGTAGGATCATGTCGATCATCTAAGGATAGTTTTGGAGGTCCTCCGACATCACCAGCTCTATGGAAAGTTGTCCAAGTAAAGGTTTTGGACACGAGAGGTGTTCTTACTTGGACACATGGTTCCCCAGCAAGGAATATAAGTGGACCCAACAAAGGTCGAAGAAGTTGTTTCTTGGGAAGTACCCAAGAACATGGTAGAGGTCTGTTGCTTCCTAGGACTGGTAGGTTACTAACAGAGGTTCGTACCTGACTTCTCTCAAGTTGCAGTGTCTTTTACAACCTTAACCAGAAAAGACCAGGCTTTCGTATGGAGTGAGAAGTGACATGAATCTTTCATTTATCAGAAATGTATGCAAGTCAGTGCCCTAATGCCAAGGTTTCCAGAGGAAGGGGTAATGTTTGAAGTGTTTTGTGATACTTATGGTCTAGTCTTGGGGTGTGTGCTGATGCAGAAGCAAGGAGTGATCTCATATAGGTCTAGGCAGTTATGCCCACACAAAAATAACTATTCCACCCATGACCTGGAACATGAAGTGGTTTTGTTTTCACTGAGGTTGTGGTAGCATTAATTCATTAGGGAATGCTTCATGGTCTTCATAGATCACAAGAGCTTGATGTATGTATTCTCCCAGTGAGACCTGAACTTGTGACAATGAAGGTGGATAGAGTTTCTTCAGGACTATGACTTTGAGATCTCCTATATCGCAAGAAAGGGGGACATGGTGGCTAATTCCTTGAGCAGTAGTTCACATAAGGATGTGGTTCGTGAGTCAGCAGATACTTTGGAAGCATTAGAGGAGTTGGATTCTTTGCATCTGGGCATGAGAGTGGAGGATGGTAGGGGTTGTCTATTTCAAATGATAGTGAAGTCTTACTTGGTATGTCAGATGGAGGAGTCTTCGTGGGGATACTCATAGGCTCAAGATATGTATTGTCGTATTAGCTAGGGTGATTATCAGGAAGGATGGTCAGAATTAGATGCTTTTCCATGGGAAGTTTTTTTTATCAAAGACGATGCATGAGGGAGTTCTCTGTGAGTTCCATATCTCAGCCCTAGAGGTACACCCAAGAGTTTCAAATATGTATCGAGGCTTGAGAGGTTATTTTTGGTGGATCGGAGTGAATCGGGCAGTGGTGGAGTTTGTGGAAAAGTGCCTTGTGTGTCAGTAAGTGAAGGTTAAACACCATGTTCCCAACAGTCTGTTGTAGCCCTTAGATGTTCCCAAGTGGAAGTGGGATGAAATCTTGGTGGATTTCATCATAGGACTACCCAGGCCTGAGGGAGGTTGTAATACCATATGGGTAGTGGTGGACTGGTTGATGAAATCAGTTCACTTCTTGGCAATTAAAGAGTCGAGAGAAGTGTATGACTTAGCATAGAAGTATGTGGGTGAAGTTTTGCGGCGAAACAGAGTTCCCAGAACCATTGTTTTGGGTCATGATACATGCTTTACTTAATTAGTCTATAAGGTATTACTTTGTGCTTTTGGCACCCATATATGCCTTAGCACAACTATCCACCCTCAAATGTATGGGAAGACAGAGAGGACCATCCAAACAATGGAGGATATGCTGTGAGCATGTGTTATAGACTTTGGAGGATCATGGGTACAAAACTTACCTATGGTGGAGTTTTCCTACAACAATGGATACCACTCTACCATTATCATGGATCTATTTTAATCCTTATATGGAAGACTGTTTCATTCACCTATGTGTTGGATAGAGTTTGGGGAGGTAGGTTTTCTTGTCCTGGAGTTGGTGTAGAGCATGACCGAGAAGGTTCAGCTTGTGTGTGAAAGGATGAAGGTAGCTTAGGACTGGAAGAAGTCATACGCCAATCATAGGAGGATACCCTTGCAGTTCGAGGTTGGGGACAACATGTTATCAAAGGTCTCCCCTCATCATATATAGCGGAGTTTTGGTAGGGGAGTATGCTTTATCCCAGGTTCATCAGACCCTTAGAGGTGTTGGGACGAGTTAGTGAGGTGGCATATCAGCTTGTGTTACCACCATGGTTAGAGAGAATCCACAATGTCTTTCATGTATCTTATCTCTTTCAGTATCTACATGATGACTCCCACATTCTCAACTAGGCAGAGTTTTACATCAAGGAAGATATAATTTTCATGGAGATATTAGTGAGAATCAAGTATTGTAAGGAGAAGGTGCTTCATGAATGGAACATTCCATTGGTTCGTGTGTTGTGGAGGCATTCTGGCCTTGAGGAGAGTACCAAAGAACAGAAGGCATAGATGTGTGCCCAGTACCCAGAGCTATTCTGAGTTTTGATCTTGTGTTTTATTTTTTTCTACTTATGATGTAATTTTTGACCCTTATTATTGTATGATAAGTTTTTCCCTATTTTTTTTGTGTGAAAAGTCTTGACTATGGGGAGGTGAGAACCTGATCCCTATAAAAGAAGTATTAATTTAGATGCAATTAAACTCCTGTGGGCGAGTTAGTGCCTCCCAAAGAGGATAGTATCTTGAGAAGGAGGAAGGAGCTCCCTAACCCATGTGTCTCAACAGTGTGACCTTTTCGTGTTTGTGTGGTTGCTCGAGAGAGAGGAGCGGTAGTGTTCTAATTTTTTTCATGATATAGGTAAGAGAGGTGTTCTTGGATGTGTAGGTTTTATTCCAGCTTTTGAAAAATTCTAGGGTGGTTTTCCCCTGATAGTTATATTACGAGGTGTTTGTTTGAACCCCTCTCTTTTCTTCGTGTTTACTCTTTAATTCTTAAGGGTGAGAATGGTTTGAGAGGTATCTGATGTAATGGTATGAACCCTCCTGGTCCATTACTTTTCCAAATTCTAGTGTTTGGGGTGTCCTGGAAACAATTGGTGAGTTAGGAGTACATTGGCGTCGGTGGTAAGGTGTCACTATGGTGTCACCTAGCGGTGCCACCGGTCGGTGTCACACCCAAATGGTGCCATAAGGGGAGGTGTCGGGATTCATTCCCTAGTTTTCCAATAACGTCTCTTTTAATTTTTATTACCTATTTTTAAGTGGTTTAAGACAATTTTAAATCCCTTAAAGGATATCTTAAATCCCCTAAGAGTGGGGTGAACCTTAACATACCAAAACGTGTGGCATTTTAATCTGTTTCACACCCTTTTTCATGTTTCCAGTTACACCCCTATTATGCATTTTTCTCTATTTAAATGTAACCTATCAAATCTCTGTCGTATGAGGGTGTATCTCACTCTCTCTGAGGGAATTATTAAATCCCAATAATTTCCAATGTTTGGAACCACCCAACAGTATGATCAAACCATGATCTTCTTTTTAAGAACTTAAAGATTTCACATCACATAACTCTAGGATTGGTCTTTTTATCACGATGAGATCTTCTTCCTCGATATCTTTTGTTCCCTCTTGGTGCGCTTGGAGTCCCTCTTCCAAATACTAGTTGTGACTGCATGAGAGCCCTCCTATTCGGTTCTTCTTGGATTTTCCTATCGTGTGACCCCAATTATTAGCACAAGTAGAAAACTTCGATCTTCGATCATCCATTTAGGGATTCTTCCTTCGTGTCTCTTTACTATGCATCATACAGGGTGGGTATGATGATGTTCCCTTAGGACATAGATGAAACCAACTTTAACGAAGATAATAAATAATACATTAAAGAATGAAGGGGTGGGTAAGATGATGATGATGTTGCATTTTATCTTCATTTTTATGTTTTGAATTGTATGGGCTTATGTCCACTAAAAATCATGGTCTTTGGTGGTCCTTTCTTGATCACTAATGAAGCTATTTTTTCGGGATAGTCTTATGATTGGATGACTGTAACATCCAAACTGATTAATCGCATAAATTTTGTTGATTAAATGGATTCCCAAGGAATAAGATCCCTTTTGTGATCACCCTGGTTAACCAAACAGAAAGAAGTAACTTGATGAATGGTGTTGGATAAATCTAAAAACCCCCTTTATCTATTCTGGTGATATGCATGGTTGTTTTGTTTAATGTTTGTGGGGTGACATGAAGGGGAATGGAATCTCTAGTTAAGAGGTGTTTTGTTAGTGAATATGAGACTATGTAGATTTGGAGGTAAATGTTTTGGACCCTATAAGTTGGGGCTTGGTTTGGTTCTAGTACTTCGAGGGATCTCACGGATCCCTTTTGATGTTGTTACTTACAAGAGAAACAAGAGTGAATGATTAAACACATTGTTGGATATTTTCTTTCAGTTTTTGTTTTGTCTCGTGGTTATGCCTATTAGTTTCCTAATAGTGAAGGAATATTTAAATGGAATCACTTGAACATGATAATGAGAATGGGTATAATGGGAAATTTTTTCTTTTTCATAAAAGGGCTATGCTCTGGTTGTGGTTGTTTTGTACTTGTTCATGTAGGGGTAGCAACAAGAGTGTTTGTCTGCGGGTTGTTGTTGGTTTTGGAACCCTTTGGTTATGATGAGTTCTTGATTACCTATATGTATACGATTTAGTTCTTGTGTTTCTTATACACACCCCACCCATGTTGTGAACTTCATTCCAAACACTTCCATTTCATAGGGGATGGTGTTTTCCCAACATTCCTATGAGTTTCTATTTATTAGATCATTTCTACTCCCTCTCCCATGTAGCCCAAGACTCTTTAGGAAATCTGTGATGGCCTAAGGTTCATTATGGCCCAAGACTCTTCGGGAAGGGTTTGTTGTGGTGAGTTGGCCCAGGTGTATGCAGCCAGCTTTGTTTCCCATGTGTCATTGGGATGAGTCACAGGTTTCTCCAGGCATGGAAGTGGTTGTTCTAGATCAGGTTTCTTTAGGTGTGGCAGTGGTTGTTCTGGACCAGGTGTAGTTGGACGTGTTAGTGGTTGTTATGGCATTGGTTTCTGTAGGCATGGTTATGTGTTGTTGTGGTGGCCCTGGTGTCTGTGGGCAAGATGTATGGTTGTGATGGACCATGTGGTTATTATTGGGGTGAAAGTGGGACTACAGTGGGACTTGGGGGGTCTTAGGCATAGAATATCCTAAATAAACAGGGGGAAAGTGCTGATGGATACCCAAATATTGATGTGCTTTTACTATTACTTTACTTGACTTGTGTTATTTTAGGAGTGTACCTTGGTGAGGCTGGGTGTATAGTCTCATTTCTATGTGTTTTAGTTACCTATACTTTCTCATGGGGCATTAGAATACCTCCCCACTCATGCATGAGAGATTTTGGTTTCCTACTTAGTATACCTACATACTCACCCTATGTATATAAAACTACATTAAGGTTTCTAGGAGGACATTGAGGACCATGTCAGACCTTACTTGCTCAAATGTCAGGGCGGTTTTTGTTGCTTATTTTCTTTTATTTTGGTACTTCCTTTCAGATTTCTCTTGTACTTTGTATCAGTTTATTTTGGAACATGCATATGGGAATGAATTTTTTTTTTTACTTTTACTTTTAGTTTTTTGAGTTTTTTGGGATTTACCATCTTATCTCTTGATCTTCCTCTATAAAAAGGGTAATTCCTTCCATATTACATGTGATATATACCCTTGGTGAAGGTAGACACTCTGGTGCCTATATAAGGAGGGACTCAGGGGCCATTATCTCTCTTTCAACTTGAAAAAGGAAGGGTATGGCAATTTGTTGTCCCTTCCCTCGTCTTTGAGAAGGTAGGTCATGACAGTGACATTTTAAGGGATGACCGGTAGCTATTGTTATAGGAAAATTCAACCAAACTTAAATTAAAACCCCAATATCCTCTATTATCATGGACACAAGATCCTAGTATATCATCAAGATTTTGTATAGCCTATTCTGTTTGACTATACATATGAGGGTGGAATTTCATGGTCAACTTGACCTAGGATCCCATTGCTTCTTAGAGGCCTCTCCAAAATTGAGAAGTGAATCGTGGTCCCCTATCAAAAATAATGGTATAAAAAACTCTATGTAACTTGAAAATATTCTACACATACAGATATCCCAAGTCCTCAATTTTAGTGGTATCATGAATTGGAATTAAGTATTCTAATTTGGGAAATTGATAAATCACTCCCAAATCACAATATGTCCTCAATAAGAACATGGAAACCTGAACATTAAACCCATTTATATCTCATCATAATTCCATTTTGGAATAGGAAGGTTTTGAAGAAAACTTAAAGGATCCAAATTCCTAGCCTTTATTTATTGACAGGTATAACAAGGGGAGATAAAATGAATAATGTATTATTTAATTATAGGTCCCCGGAATCAATACATCATATCATAAATTATCTTTATAATTCATGGATAAGCCAACCAATATGAATAATTAAAATAGTCTATCACAACCATTCACATATGTGATAGAGTGAAATAAGTGTTATGAAATTAAAGGATACCCTCTAATGATAATGAACATTTTCTGATGGTCTCCCTACCATATAAGGAATCCCAAATTCCTTATTACTCATTATCAATATATTAATCCCATATGACCATCCGGATAAGAGAGGATGTCAAATAAACATTATTAAAAACAACCTAAGTCTCATCCTTCTAGACTACCAAATTCAGGAAAGAAAATAGGGCTATGAGATTTCACCCTTATGATGATTCCATCACTTCCTGGGATGGTACTTTCCGACTAAAAGCATTAGAAACAACATTCCCCTTCCAAGGGGTGTATGAAATGTCAAATTCAAAAGATTATAGGCACTCCACCCATCACCTATGATGGATATTGAAATATTTTTGTGATAATATATTACTCAAGATTTTATGTTTATATTTAATGGTAATTCTTTCTTCTAAAAGGTTGTTTTACCAAATCTTAAGATAATGAATCAATGTTTTGAATTATAGATCATGTGTAGAATAGTTATTCTCATGATGTCAAAATAGATTAGAACCATAAAACATCACATGATAATCATGCATTAGAACACATCCCAAACTAGAACCTAAATAATCCCAATAGACTATATAGCCTTGAAAATCCTCTAGAAGGCTCAACATTGGAGCTAAAGTCAAATGATGCTTCAAAAAAATTAAGAAAACCAAGAATTTTGAATCCCAAACAAACTTCACTCACTTCTAAGTGAGTGATTTCAATGAAGGATATATCTTAGAGAAATATTTCATGAACTAGTGATAATAACCTACTAAGCCTAAGAATCTCTAAATATCAATGACATTCTATAGTTCCCCCGTTGAAATGAAATAGTTCACCATTTCAGGATTAACTCATATACCGTGCTCTGAGACTAAATTACCTATGAAAATTACTTTCTGAATCTAAAATCGAAGCTTTGATAGCTTAGTATAAATTTGGTGATTCCTTATAATGTAAAAAATTGCCTTCAAATGAATCACATGATCCTCCTCATTAAAAAACAAAGATTTCATGCATGAATATCATAAAAAAGGGCTCAAGATACTGGTGAAAAACATTATTCTTTAGTTCCATAAAAATATTAGAAGTATTTTTCTATCCAAATGGCATAATAAGATACTCATAATGGTCTTAACTAATCCTTAATTTAGTTTTAGAGATCAAACACCTTGATCCTAAGTTAGCGGTAACTAAGATGAAGATCAATCTTGGAGAAACTATTCACCCATTTTAATTGATCAAAAAATCATCAATATAGAGAAATAGGTACTTTTTATTGACTGTAACATTATTATGATTATAGTAATCAACACATAAGTAAAGTGTTACATCGACCCTTTTCATGAAATGCACAGGCACTACCCAAGGTGACACAATGGGTTAAATAAATCATTTTAATATCAATTCATACAACTAATTATTTAGTTCTACAAATTTATTCAACATTATATAGTTGGGAGTTATAGATATCAGGTCTGTAACCAAATCCAAGTTCATAGAGAACTCCACTTAACTCTCTGGTGTTAGACTATAAAATTATGATAGAAACACTTTAGGAAATTTAGTAGATACTAGAGGAAGTTCACTATGATAAGATTAATAATCCAATTTAATAGCACAGAAGGATGACATCCTACCCAACTCTAGAAGAGGAGGTATAGCATAGGTAGACCTTGGGTCCTATTCTCCATGAAAAAACTTGAGTCTCTTCAAAAATACTAGTAAAGGATACCCACTGATGGTAATAGTCAATCTGGGCATTGTGATCCCCCAACCAATCAATTCTGGGTATGACATCCAGAGGATTCATATCCATAACCAAAAAGTACAAGATGAGATTTATCTCTAAAAAGGAGAATGAATAAGAGGGTAATATTCTGATCTATCGTCATCATGAGAGGTGCTATAATTTTCATCACAAAAGGTATGATGTTCATTAAAATATTAAACAAGTACATGGTGTGGTTTGATACAAAATAATGAGAGGTGCTACTATAAAAAATCAATCACTAATGATGAAGAAATAGGAATGGTACCTCTCACAATCAAAGGGCCCACATTAGTTCCCATTGGATACTATTCCAATACATGAAGAAGGTTCATTACTAATTCTTTTGGATGAAACCCTATTAATCTTAAATAATTTGACTACTCTAAAGATCTCCTCAGTACTATCGAGCTCATACAACTATGCAGTGCAGTTGAAACACTGAATAACCCCTATAAGTGTCTTAAATATTCGGATGAGCTATAATTATTAGGTTACTGCATGAAATCATATTTTGAGTGCCCTATATTTTAACATTATATACATGTTATTAGGACTTTGATCAACACTATAGATGAATTAGACAATATCTATTATCAAGGAAAACTACAATTATTTCCATTATGACAATCATTCCATTTTCTCTTCCCTTTCAAGGATGTACTAAAACTCCCCCAGGGAGTAGGAGGTACTCCAACCAACCCTATAATACTGGAAAGATCATGATTAGCTATCAAAACTCTATCTAGAACATCTTCATGTTAGGAAATATTCAACATGAATATTTGAAGCATGATATCTGGTCAAAGACCCATATCAAACCATCTGGTCTTCAACTTCTTATTTTACAACACTTCATGCGAAAATTGGAAAACTTTAGAAAAATGACTGGCATATAGATTCACTATCTTATCACCTTAGTGAAGGTTGAGGAACTATATATACTTAGAAAAATCCAATGAATAGGGATATAATTACTCTATAGAATGATTATTGAATTCATTACACTCTAATCCTTAATCATTATTTTCCAAAACTATATGATCCCATAATATATTACTAGGTTTCTTCAATCTTAATGATGGAAAACTTCATCCTAATAGAATTTGGAATCTTCAAGAACATGAAGAGTTTCTCAATATCTCTCTATTAATTATTCACCTCCTAAGGATCATTGGTTTTCTTAGAATAGGGTGATTTCTAATAAAGAAACTCTTATGTAAGATATATATTATCATCCCTCTAAGGGATAACCTCTATAGCCCGAGAGAGGGAAAGGTAAAACCCTTTGGCCCCAATCTTGTACTGCACAAAATCAAACCTATACAAGGTTCTGGTCAACTATAGGGTTTTCTCACAGTGGTTCATCAGTAACTCTATAACACCCCAAGCTTCCATGGTGCGTTTCCCTTTGAATAATGCAATAGCTTGCATTGTACGCAACTTCGAGATTCTAACACACTATGACCAATCAAACTAGTCCTTATGAATAGTAATACCCACTTTTTGAAAATTTTAATAATTTCATATTTCAAAATGGGCTTCATTTTTGGATTTAGAATATCAAAATTAGCTTAGTGGGAATTCTTGGTATTTTTCTGAAAACATTCAATTTTTGATGAATAGTGAAAAAACACTAAGTTATTGTTTAAAACTGACTTTTTATTTAAATAATTATTTATTTTATTTAAATTTATTTTAGGTCAAAATAGATACATAATACCTATATAAGATCAATTTAATTCATTGGGGTCATTTTATAATGAGTTTAGATATATAAAAATTTTATTAAACTTTTTACCGTCTTTTATCCACCTCCTAGAAGCATTTGAAAATTTGCATAAAACATAATTTTACCACTTATGGGAGTTTAATTTCGAAAAACCAATAGAAACAGTTAATATCAGCAAGTAAAATTTGGTTTAATAAGATAAAAATAATTTTTGGTAAATAGTAACTTTTTACTTTTATTTACCACGGTTAAAAGTAAATAGGATAATTAAGGGTAAAAATGATATCATAGTTACCCTAACACATGTCTTAATTCTATTAGATAAGTATAATTAGACCAAAAATAACCTTAGGAATAAAATATGAACCTCTTTGGTCTACTTGGATTAGATTAGGACATTTATTATTATTTTATTTAAAGAAGAGTTAAAAGAGTTAAATTCAAAGTTTAATAACAAAACCATTTTTAACATAGGGTTACACACAATATAAATTAAACTATAAATATTCATTATAAAGATAAAAATATTTCCTACATAATTGTATTTTATTTATAATTTTTAGACATTAAATTATTAAATTCATTTATGACACAATGATGATGCAGTAATTATCTTATTAATGAAATATTAAAATAATTCATATTATAAATATCCAAATAAATCTAATTTGAGAATTTTAATGAATTGTACTAATTTTATAGTTTAATATGACATGTTTGGGTTGATTCAATTAATTTTTTTAAAAGTAATAATTCTTTTAGGAATTTAACAAAAACAAAATACCAAATAGTGTCAAAATTGACATAAAAGAGTTTTTAAAACAAATATTATATTATTAATTAATATTCTATTCCAAAAAATATAAATTTCATATAAAAGGATTAAATAATATTATATATGTCATTAATGAACCACTTGAGGTTCTATTGTAAGTTTATAGTAAGTTTATTAACCATATAATATAAAAATACAAAGAGACATGGTAAATGTCAAACTATTTAACTAAGAGTTAAATCTAAAAGATAAGGTTAATATAGTGACCCAAAACTGTCCAAAACCAATTGTTTGAGAGGTTTTAGAAACACCCCCACCTTATCCTTTAAATAATTCATTTTTGAGCCATTATAAACCAAAAATTATTTTATTATAAAATAATATTTCAATCTTTTCCTAAGGTGCCCCTCACCCCTCTTATAAAAGGGAACTTCCATTTTTATAAAATTCACACCTTCAAAGCCATTTTTCTTGGCCAAAACCTACCCAAATATCCTCTAAACTTTCCTCCCTTTATCCTAGAGGCCTTAATTTAGTCATAAATTCAACCTAAGGAGCCCTTTTGATCAAATCAAAAAAAAACCGAAGAAAAGGTAAATATTTCATCACCTCTTTCAAGTTATTTTCTTCTTCCACTTCCTCTTTCTTTGTTGTTTCCATTCTAAAATAATAAATCCAGTATCTTTTATATACTGTGATTTTATTATAAAAATGGTACAATAATGTTCATTATTCTATCCATCCTATAAATGACAACGTCACCATACGTGCGTACGTACGGATTACCATATCCACATTGTGGTGTAGTTCGTTATTCAAACACTTAATCATTTGGATGGGTATAATAATGTGTATAAATGATTTAAATAATAAATATAACATGATAATTATTCTTTATATATGATATACCATCCAATTATATACTATTTCAATATCAAAATAATGATATTGTCGCTCGTGCGTATGTACAGAACACCGTCTCCGCGAACACATGAGATTCATTCCCCATAATATCCATTCAAGAATAATTTTCATTTGATGATTAGAAATAATTTTTAAAGAATTAATATCATTATGAATATTAATAATATACATCCTATCCATAACAAACATTACTAACCTAACAAATCATATAAAGGAAAACAAATTTGTTAACACCTGAAATGATGATACTACTAAAATATCATTAACAAAGTAATATTAACATATCGTATATGATATCATATTTATGTATATAGTTATTTTATAATTTAATTACAATTATTTAACTATTATACAGGAGGTTAACGTACCCTAGACCAAGGAAAATTACTAGGTAAGGGTTAATTTTACAATCTCTTTATTATCTGAGGTTGTTTTTATGTAAGTATATATTGTGACCTCCTTATCATCCACATCCATGTTTTCTTAAAAAATGTATTTCAGAACATTTTTACTATTTAATAAACAATGGTTTAAATTAATTTATACCCTTATTTGACCTTATATGTTTTAAAAGGAATCTTTCTCTCATTTTCCAAACAAGGTACTTTATGACATTTTCGAAAAAAATTATGGTAAGAATGTTTTTTTAACTTATACGGAGGGTGAAGATATTTTCCGCCATTATAACATCATCAAATCACCCCTTACAAAATTATAAGAATATTTTCAAAATAATTTTTTCCTTTTATAATTATATTACTTTTAAATGATTTCAAAATAGAAAGATATGTTTCTCTAAAAAAAGTTTTTATTCCATCTATGTCAACATCCTTTGATGGATCTTAAGATTATTTGAAGTTGATTTATTATGATACAAAACTTCAATATTATATTGAAGGTTTTGTGATATATCTGACTGTGGATGTGTTATTTTTACACCATTCATGGTTTATAGATAAATTATTGACATTTCATATGCTATTTTTAATACGAATTTTTATGTTAGGTTTAAACCTTTTCATATGAGGAATGCATTGGACTTAGTAAGTGACGGGTGGAGCCCGCTATAGATCCTAAATACATTTGTAGGTCTCATGAAAAAAACTAGTGTCTTGGCACAAGGCCTTGAAAAAATATTCTTTTTAGTCTTGTCACAAGTCCTTGACTATGTGGTTATGAAGTCTGTCATTATGCATTCCATCATTATAAAAGTTTCTATTGATATTGCATGTGATTATTCGACTAGTAAAATATCCATGTGAATAAGTAAATGGAATTATTTTATTTTATATTTTCTATATTATGCTGAATTTTAATTTTAAAAGGATTTTTTTTTAGTATTATACATTGCCTTAAATTTTTATGCTTATTTATGAAATTTTCCGCTATATTATTATCCTTACTGAGCAACTGAGCTCACCCCTTTCTTCGTTTTATTTTAACCAGGATGCGAAGAAGTATATTATGACTGACCTGTAGGGATAGTCTAAGGGATATGAGTGTGGCTTATTGATACTATGTTGTTGTACTTTTTCATTTTATAATGTAATGTAAAACTTATGAATATATCTATTATTTCCAAGGCTACTAAACTAATCAGTCTTTAAAGATTTGATCTTTTGTGATCATGACAATGTTATGTAATAATGCACCTAGTCGAGTTAACTAGGGTCAGGGTTTTATAGTTTGTATTAGAGGATTTTTAGTAAAAACCTTGGAAGCTAGATTTAGAAAAACTCTGATTAGATCACATTACCCTAATATAGACTTTGAGGATTATTATAGAAGATATTCCTAGAATTATGGTACTGTAGAGATTTTGTGAGTTTTCCAAGAAATATATACCAGTCTGGATACGATCAGGTAGAGGTGGCTCTGGAATAGATGTACCTAGGGGTAAAACCTAAAAACACCACTTTGATCTAGACTCGGACAGGAACTGGTGCATGACAATGGGCCTTTCTGTACTCTTGGTTACAAAACTCCCAGGGGATATGCTTAGGATAATTCTCATTTTCTTTACAAACCATTATGAAGGGTTTATGAGTATATACTTCCTCAAATAAAACATTTTTATGATTATATATTATATCCATAAACTATTAAATTGATGTTAACTATTCTACATGTTTGGAATTATGTATTGTGATTCATAAACTAATCTAGTGTATGCCATTGTTTAGAAATGGCGCCTAGTGGGAGGAATGAAAACTATATCAATTAAATTAGTCATTTTAGTGATTGACCTCATACTCAAGATAATTATATTGGATATGGTGAAGCAACTGATGTTGATCATCTTATCACCATACTGGGACAACTCACTCTGATTATGAATAATAACCTTACCCGTATGGAGCACCCTGATCCAAAATGTGGAGGGTATATGTTAGAACAATTCATGAGGAAACAACCACCAACATTAAATGGGACTCCAAATCCATTTGCATACAATAAATGGATAAGTTCCTTAGATAAAATATTTCACGCTTTAGGGAGTATCGAAAGGGAAAACTTTGTCATGACAGTTTATCGCCTCACAAGAGATGCAGATTAATGGTGGTTATTAATCCAAAATGAAAAGGAAGATGAAGAAGTATAAAGTATGGAATGGAAGGAGTTTAAAGAGATTTTATTAGAAAAATACTTTCCTTGTGACCATCGAGCAGATATGGAAATAAAATTTGGGAGCCTGAGGAAAAAAGAGGATGAGAATGTCCCAAAGTATGAGGCTAACTTTACAAGGTTAGAAAGGCATGATACAGATTATATACATAACCCAAGAAGTAATATTGAATGTTTCTTTGATGGGTTGAAATCATTTATCTAGTGAGTATTAGTCTCACAATCCTTCTTATCACACAAAGATATTGTCTCATGTGATATTAAGATATAAAAACAATTCTCTAAGTCTTATGACTTTAAAGAAAAGAAGGAGAAGAAGAGATCTGATTAACACTCTGGAAATGGAAATAAGGGAAATAAGGGAAATTCTGAATACCCATCCTGTAGTAAATGTGGGAAGAAACACCCTGATACTTTCCTGAAGGGAATGGTAGTCTGTTATAAGTGTGGTGAAAAAGTCCACCAAGCTCATGATTGCAAGGAGAATAAAGAGGTTGTCAATGTTGAATGCTATAATTTTAGAGAATGGGAGTATTATTCAAATTAATGTCCTAAGCGACAAGGAAACTTACCTCAAAAAAAGTCAAGGGATCAAGTCCAAGATTATTCTATCATTACTGCTGAGGTTGAAGATCTGAAAGACGTGTTGGAAGGTAATTTAATGGTTTCCTCAAGTTTAGAAAATGATTTATTTTATTCTGGATCATCATATTGTTTCATATCTTCCCAATTTTCTAAGAAAATTAGATATTTCAATTTTGATTTAACAAGGGATTTATCAGTCAAAACTTTTAAGGGAAGTATCATTGCAACAAATTTCTGTGAATCAGTTCCCATTAAGTCATATAAACGTTATTTATCTACTGATATCATCATCATACCCATGATTAAATTTGATATAATCCTCAATATGTATTGGATTTCAGACCATGATGCGAAAATTTATTATAATAAGAAGGAGGTTACAATTTTTTATGATGATAAGGATTACCTTATCTTTAGAGAGGAAACTTCACCACCTAATTCTTATCTAGATCCACCACAAGTAGCTCAACTAAATTCAATTATTCGAGAGAAAGAAAATGAAATAACTATGGGTGAGGAAAGGAATGTTCAAATAGAGGATGTACCTATTTTGCAATAATATGTTGATGTGTTTCCAGAAGATTTAACTAGACCTCCTCCAGAATGACGAATTGAGTTTTCCATTGATTTAATTCTTGGTTCAAGGCCCATATTGAAGATCCCTTATAGAATGACCATTGTGGAATTAGTGTAACTAAAGAAACAACTCGAGTAATTTAGTAATAAGGGATTTATGTGCCCCAACTATTTCTCCATGGGGATCCCCTCTTCTTTTTTTTAATAAGAAAGATAAATCTATGAGGTTTTGCATTGAATACAGGGAGAAAAATGCTATAAAAATAAAGAACAAGTATCCCCTACCTTGCATTGATGATTTATTCGAAAAACTTCATGGAGCTCAATATTTTTCAAATATTGACCTTCAATCTGGATATCATCGGTTGTGTGTAAAGAAGGAATAAATTACGAAAATAGCATTTCAAACCAGGTATAGGCATTATGAGTTTATAGTAATGCCTTTTGGATTGACTAGTGCACCCTCTGTCTTTATGAATCTAACGAATAGAGTTTTCAAGTAATATCTTGATGACTTTGTAGTGTTATTTATTGATGATATCTTGGTATACTCCAAAATCTATGAAGATCATGAAAATCACATGCGCATTATTCTAAAGACTCTTAGAAGAAATGAATTATATGGTAAATTTAGCAAGTGTGAATTCTGGATTCAAGAGATTTCTTTTCTTGGCCATGTTGTCTCTAAGGATGGAATCTCTGTTGATCCTTCAAAGACCAAGGAAATCCAAGAATGTCCAGCACTGACGAGTATAAATGAGGTACGTAGTTTTATTGGTATAGTAGGTTATTATCGATATTTCATCCCAAATTTTTCCCATTTGGATAACCCATTAATAAATCTCACACATAAAGGGGTTAAATTTTTTTGGAAAAAATTGTGTGAAGAATGTTTTAAAGAACTGAATAGAAGATTAGTCAATGCTCCTATCTTGACTCTACCATTAGGGAATGATGGGTTTGTTATTTATTGTGATTCTTCAAAGAAAGAACTTGGTTGTGTCCTTATGCAGAATGATAGAGTTATTGCCTATTCATCACGGTAGCTAAAAATTCATGAAAACAATTATCCCACTCATGATCCTAAGTTAGAAGCTATAATTTTTTCTCTGAAAATATGGAGAAATTATCTCTATAGTAAAAATTGTGAGATTTATACTGATCACAAGAGTGTAAAGTATATTTTCTCACAAAAAGAACTCAACATGAGAATAAGACGATGGCTTGAACTACTCAAGGATTATAATTTGACTATACACTACCACCAGGGGAAGGAAAATAAGGTGGAAGATGCTTTGAGCAGAAAGGATCATGGAGTTTTGAACAATATGAGAGTTGAAAGGGATCCTATTTTCATGGATCTAGTGAAAATGGATATGGGAATAATCATGGAAGGTGAAACATCCATACTTTTTCAAATGGTTTCTAAACCATATTTACTTGAAAGGATAAAAAGTTCTTAGGTTGATGATGAGGAGTTTCAAAAGGAAATTAAAGCTGTGAACGATGGGAGATTGATCGAATTCATATATGAAGACAGGATCTTGAAATTTCGAAAGAGAATTTATGTTCTTGATATACCTGATCTGAAAAGGGAATTGTTATATGATGCTCATAGATCCAATTTCTCTATACACCCTGGTAGAACGAATATGTATAGAGATTTTATGGAACATTTTGGGGGGACAACATAAAGAGGGAGATTCATTATTTTGTGTCAAGATGTATGGTTTATCAACAAGTAAAAGCTAGAAGGCAACAGCCTAGAGGAGTCATGCAACATCTTCCCATTCCTGAGTGGAAATGGGATAATATTATGATATAGTTTTTCATGGAGATACCAAAGACACCTAGAAGGAATGATGAAAAATGGGTTATTGTTGATCATCTTACTAATTCAACACATTCTCTTTCTATAAGAGAAGATTTACCACTTGAACGTTTAGAAAGACTGTATATTAATGAAGTTGTAAGACTCCATGGTGTACCCCAATCTATTTTTTCTGATCATGCTCATTGTTTTACATCAAGAGTCTGGAAAGGTCTTCAAAAAGACCAGGATACTGGACTTCATTTAATCATTTTCTACCACCCTCAAACTGATGGAAAATCAGAATGGACTATTCAAACCTTAGAAGACATTTTTATATCTTTCTCACTTGACTTTCAAGGTGTGTGGGATTAATATTTACCTATGGTAGAATTTTTCTATAACAACAGCTTCCATTTAGGTATTCATATGGCACCATATGAAGCGTTATATGGAAAGAGATGTCACACACCAACTTGTTGGGATGATGTTGGTGAAAGAAAACTCGCAGGCCCAGAACTTGTTGAGGAAACAATGGAAAAGGTGAAAGTTATCCAAACCCACATCAAAGCAGCACAAAGTAGGCAGAAGAGCTATTCCGATAACCAAAGTAAGGATTTGGAATTTTAGGTAGGAGATCATGTTTTCTTGAAGGTATCTCTATGGAAGAGAATTATATGATTTGGTAATAAGGGTAAATTGAGTCCAAGGTACATCGGACCTTTCGAAATTCTAAAACGAATTGGGGTTGTAGCTTACCGTTTGACAAAGCCGCCAAGTCTCTTTAAAGTTCACGATGTGTTCCGCGTATCACTATTGAGAAAATACATGCCTGACCTAACGCATGTACTCACCTATGGGGAAATTGAACTGGAACTCAATATATCTTATTGTGAAGAGTCTTTCAAAATTCTTGATACCAAAGAACAAGTGTTTAGAAACCAGACGACTCGTCTGGTAAAAGTTATATAGAGAAACCATAAGATGGAAGAGACAACGTGGGAACCCGAGGAACTTATGATGAAGAACCACTTGAATCTTTTTATACAGTAATATTCTAGAAATTTCGAGGATGAAATTATTTGAATGCGGGAATAATGTAACAACTCAAGCTTCCACAGTACGTTTCCCTTTGAATAATGCAATAGCTTTCATTGTACGCAACTTCGAGATTCTAACACACCACGACCAATCAAACTAGCAGTTACGAATAGTAATACCCACTTTTTTAAATTTTATAAATTTCATCTTTCAAAATAGACTTCATTTTTGGAATCAGAATATTGAAATTATCTTAGAGTAAATTTTTAGTATTTTTCTGAAAACTTTCAATTTTTGATGAATAGTAAAAAACACTAAGTTATTGTTTAAAACTGACTTTTTATTTAAATAATTATTTATTTTATTTAAATTTATTTTAGGTAAAAATATATACATAATACCTATATAAGTTCAATTTAATTCATTTGAGTCATTTTATAATGAGTTTAGATATATAAAAATTTTATTGAACTTTTTATCGTCTTTTACCCACCTCCTAGGAGCATTTGCAAATTGGCATAAAACTTAATTTTAACACATTTGTGAGTGCAAATTTCAAAAATCCGAGAGACATGGTTAATATTAGTAAGTAAAATGTGGTTCAATAAGATTAAAATATTTTTTGGTGAATAGTAACTTTTTACTTTTATTTACCATGGTTAAAAGTAAATAGGGTAATTAAGGGTAAAAATGATATCATAATTACCCTAATACATGTCCTAATTCTATTTCATAAGTATAATTTGACCAAAAACAACCTTAGGAATAAAATATGAACCTATTTGGTCAAATTGGATTAGATTAGTACATTTATTATTATTTTATTTAAAGAAGAGTTAAAAGAGTTAAATTCAAAGTTTAATAACTAAACCATTTTTACTATAAAGTTACACACAATATAAATTAGACTATAAATATTCATTAGAAATAAAAAAATTATAAATAATGGTATTTTATTTATAATTTTTATACATTTAATAATTAAATTTATTTATGACATAATGATGATGCAGTAATTACCTTATTAATGAAAGATTAAAATAATAGATATTCTAAATCTCCAAATAAATATAATTTGAGACTTTTAATGAATTACACTAATTTTATAGATTAATATGACATTTTAGGGTTTATTAAATTATTTTGTTTTGAATTAATAATTTAGTTATGAATTAAAAAAACAAAATACCAAATAGTGTCAAAATTGCTATAAAAGAGTTTTTAAAACAAATATTATATTATTAATTGATATTCTATTCCTAAAAATCTAAGCTCAGACAATGGTCTTAAATAATATTATATATGTAATTAATTAACCACTTGTGGTTCTCTAGGAAGTTTATAGTATGTTTATTAACCATATAATATAAAAATACAAAAAGACATGGTAAATTTCAAACTATTTAACTAAGAGTTAAATCTAAATGATAAGGTTAATATAGTGATCCAAACTTGTATAAAACCTATTATTTGAGAGGTTTTTGACCAATCCCCACCTTATAATTTAAATAATTCATTTTGGAGCCATTAGAAACCTAAAATTATTTTATTATAAAATAATATTTCAATCTTTTCCTAAGGTGCCCCTCACCCCTCTTATAAAAGGCCACTTCCCTTTATCTCAAATCCACACCTTAAAATCCATTTTTCTAAGAAAAACCCTACCCAAATATCCTCTCAACTATCCTAACTTCATCCTAGAGGCCTTCATTTAGTAATAAATCCAACCTAAGGATCCCTTTTGATCAAATCAAAAGGAAGAACCTGAAGAAGAGGTAAATATTTCATCACCTCTTTCAAGTTCTTTTCTTCATCAACTTTCTCTTTCTTTATTGTTTCCAATATAAAATAATAACTCTAGTATATTCTATATAAATTTATTTTATTATTAAAATGGTACAACCATATTCATTATTCTATCCATCTTATAAATGACAAAGTCACCATACATGCGTACGTACAGATTACAGTCTCCACGTCGTGGTGTAGTTTGTTATTCAAACACTTCATCATTTGGATGGGTATAATAATGATTATAAATGATGTAAATAATAAATATAACATGATAATTATTCTGTATATTTTATATACCATCTAATTATATATTATTTTAATATCAAAAGAATGATATTGTCGCTCGTGCGTACGTACGGATTACCATCTCCACGAACACGATGAGATTCTTTCCCCATTGTATCTATTCAATACTAATTTTCATTTGATGATTAAAAATAATTTTTAATGGATTAATATCATTATGAATATTAATAAGATACATCCTATCCATAACAAAAATTACTTACATAACAAATCATATAAAGTAAAATGAATCAATTAACACCTGAAACGATGATACTACTGAAATATCATTAACAAAGCAATATTAGAAGATAATATATGATATCATATTTATGTATATAGTTCTTGTATAATTTAATAATAGTGATTTGACTATTATACAGAAATTTAACATACCCTCGACCAAGGAAAAGTTTAAGTTAAGGGTTAATTTCACAATCTCATTATTATCCGAGGTTGTTTTTACGTAAGTATCTACAGGGACCTCTTTATCATCCACATCCGTGTTTTATTAAAAAATGTATTTCAAAACATTTTTACTATTTACTAGAAAATTTATTAAAGTAATTTATACCCTTATTTGACCTTATATGTTTTTAAATAAATCTTTCCATCATTTTCCAAACAAGCTACTTTATGCCCATTTCTACAAAATTAAGGTAAGAATGTTTTTTTAACATATACGGCGGGTGCGGCTATTTTCCTCTGTTATAACATCGTCGAATCTTCCCTTAAAATCTTATAATAATATTTTCAAAATAAAATTTTCCTTTTATAATTATATGACTTTTAAATGATTTCAAAATATAAAGTGATGATTCTCTAAAAAAAGTTTTGATTTCATCTATGTCAACATCCTTTGATGTATTTTAAGCATATTTGATGTTGATTTATTATGATACAAAACTTCAATATTGTATTGAACGTTTTGTGAAATTTTTGACTATGGATGTGTTATTTTTTCACCATTCATGGTTTATGGATAAATTATTGACATTTTTTATGCTAGTTTTAATACAAATGTTTATGTTATGTTTAAACCTTTTCATATGAGGAATATAGTAGACTTAGTAAGTGACGGGTGGGGCCCGCTATAGCTCCTTGATGCATCGGTTGGTCTCATGAGACAAACTAGTGTCTTGGTACAAGGCCTTGACAAAATATTATTTTTAGTCTTGGCACAAGGACTTCACTATGTGGTTATGAAGTCTGGCATTATGCATTACATCATTATGAAAGTGGCTATTGCTATTGCATGTGGTTATTTGACTAGTAGAATATCTATGTGAATAAGTAAATGGAATTATTTGATTTTATCTTTTACATATTATACTGAATTTCAAGTTTAAAAGTCTTTGTTTTAGTCTTATATATTGCCTTAAATTTTTATGATTATTTATGAAAGTTTCGACTATATTGTTATCCTTACTGAGCATCTGAGATCACCCCTTTCTATGTTTTATTTTTCCCAGGATGTGAATAAGTATATTATGACCGACCTGCAGGGATAGTCTAAGGGATATGGGTGTGGCCTATAGAGACTATGTTGTTATATCTTTTAATTTTATAATGTAATTTTAAACTTATGAATGTATCTATTATTTCCAAATCTATTAAACTAATCGGTCTTTCGAGACTTGATCTTTTGTGATCATGCCAATGTTATGTAATAATGTACCAACTCTGGGTAACTAGGTTCGGGGCGTTACAAACTCCATCCTGAAGCTTGATCAGATATCTTCTTGGGGTTATTACTATAGAAAATCTATATATAACAATGAATCATAATTCAAGAGACACATGTACTTGAATTATATATGTAAAATCTCAACATTGAAACAAAAATATCATATTAATGTTTAATATAATTATAGAATCAGAACATAAAACTCCTCAATGACACTTTTTCCCAACAATCCATGGTAGAATAAGTCTAGTTATGATGAGATTTCTCCAGTCACTCACTTGGAACTTACCCCTCATTTGCACAAAATATTATCTCTTATCTACCAATGCATCCTAACTTGCATACAAATAACCAAGAAGAGACTCAAAAACCTTTGATATAAATTTTCTATAAACCAACTAGGATAACAAGCTAAAATAGTACCCAAATCAATATATCCATGGCTTAAAGGGAGTTCATAATCCCCATATGTTATAGACTAGCATCTAGTAATACAAAAAACAAGAGTCAATAATTACACCAAAATAACAAGAAAAAAAATGAAAAATAGTAGATAATAATCCTTTAACACTCAACATTTCAAGACACTAGTCAAGAAATAATTACCATAAGTAGACAAGTACAAGATCCAAATACATCATCAACATTAAATATCTATGAAATAAGTGGGTTGAATACTATTCTGGTCACTACTAACTCCTAAGGTCCCACTATCATTAAATCTCATCACCTCTAAGTGGCGCTTTCATTTTTAGTAGTCCTGGAATTACAAAGTCAACAACCTCTTGAATAAATAACTAGGGTGTTAGAAACACTATCCTAGTAGTATACCACCAATACATTTCATAAGTAATCCATATAAAACATAACAAATATTCCCAATTTTAAATAAATCATGGAATAAAAATATTTTCATGATTCGATATAAAATATTATTTTTAAAATAATTTCTATAAAAAATATAAAATATGTAAAAAAAATCATTTCCAAAAAAAATTATAAATAATAATTTCTATTAAAACATTCATTAATAAATAAATTCATAAATACTAGAATGTATAGATAATTTCAAATCAAGTACCATGGTTATGAGCCTCAAGTTTTTTTAGGTTATGTCACACGGTTCTGCATAATATTAGTGAAAAATGGATCTTAGTATGCACACTTCCCAAGATCTCAATCCAAGGAAAAATCGGAATCCATCCCAAATAATGAACCCCCTACCCTCCTTAACTTTCAATTTGTGTTTTCATTATGAATACTTTTCTAGGTTGAGCTAATGCATTCCTATTTTTCATATTATTCCACCAAACTAACCATGACCTCATGTGATTCAAGGAATTCAATCATAAAAATGGATACCATTCCTTTAAATCAATCTGAGATCATTTCAAACAATCATTCCAATCATCCCTATACTCAAGATTCAGAACATGCCATTTCATTTCAAAAACCAATATCAAATGTTTTTTTATCAAAACTCATACCCTTCAAAATCATTAATTTCATTTAAAATTCATAAAACATTACATCACTTCATTTCTCAAGAATCATTGTCAAGTCATTATTCAAACCATTCATTTCAGTCCAAGATTGATTTCCAAAAAATCAACACTTTATTTAAAAAGTTGTTTTCAATGTGATTTCATCATACACACTATACCATTTCAAAAATATTTATCAAAATACTCAGATAACTATTTATAAATTAATTTTAAATCCATTACAAATCAACCAAGTAACAATGGATTCAATTTATAGGAATAATATTATGAATCTAACTACCTCAAAAATGGTATCATAAAGCATGCAACACAATATCCAAAAACATAAATTTGAAGGGGTATAATTAATAAAGTAAGAATCCTAGATCCTCAATTCATTAAATTAAGAATAGGATCCACCAATGACATAAGGATCCACAACTCTTGAAGGAGATAGATGAAGAAATTGGAAATCACAATCAAATTTGATCCATAGTAATGAGAGGAGATCCAACAATTCTATCGACACATTGATCTATAAACATTCAATGATGGAAGGGCTAAAATGATCTCAATAGAGTATCTAAGATAATTTAGGTAAAATTAGGTTTGAGTGAGGATTAATTTTAAATAAAACTAGTGATTTTGGGGAAAGAATTATGATTATACCTAGGGTTTCCTCACCCAAATCAGCATCACCAGCTAGCCGCTAGCTTCCAGTGGATATCCAACGGCACCAGGAAGATTTCCTATACTCCTAGGAACCCCATCGGTTGGCTGGTAGAGTTTCTATTAGAACTATATTATTCTATCCTTAAATTGGCTGATCGGTAGCCCTCACTAGCTATCATGTGTACATTAATAATGAAATACTTATTGCCATAATGACACTGGATAGTTGTTGGATATCACTAGCTAGTTGTTGGACTACTTGTAGTTATTTTAGCTATAATTTTGTGCCACATGACAACCAAACCACTAATAACCACCTAGGGATCACCCAAATTATCAATAGAAAATAAAAATACACTCATAACCACACAAATGGATCAAATAAAAAGAAACATCCAAGACTAAAATTAGAGAAACCATATATAAAATGGTAAATAGAAAAATATAAATTAAACTAAAGATCATGCCTAAAATTAGGTGGTGGGATGTCAAAATAAATACCACAATCCTATTGAGACAATATTGTAAATAGAGAATAAGACCCATATATCATCTTGTAAGATGATCCTATAGACACATTTCTAACTTATCATCATTAACCACTATTGGTATCAATCCCTTAGTCATGGAATGAGGTAATCTAGGATATAAAAGCCCAAGAATAATCATATACTAGTATAGAACTCATACTTGATTTCATGTATCAATTTCTAAGGATCCCATTTAAATATAATAATTATACCATAAAATGAAAACAATCATGTTCATATACAAAAAATTTCTCACGTCATATTTCAAATACTCTCTAATCAATAGACCCTTTATAAAATCCTTAATTATATTAAAAATGGAATGGGAATGATAAAGATAATATGGTGTAAAAAATAATAATGTAAATTATTCCAATAAATACTTTATAAATAATAATATAATTAAAATCCATGAATTTCCCTTTATATTGATAAAAAATATATCAAACATAACTATAAATTTATGAGGATGAAAACAAGTTTCAAATATATTTTTTGAATTTTTTTTATTAAATTGATATTTTTAAAAATTACATTTTATTACCATTGGTGTTCCATTTATAAAAGTGAAACATTATCCAAAAAAATCATCAAAATCCCATTTAAATCTTTGTAAAACTCAATTTTTTTATCAGAGAACATATATGCATAGAATAATATTTTTATAAAATAACCTTGAAATTCCATGAAACTCTAAAATGTAAAATAAAAAAAGACAAAATGTATTTATAATCAATTTATTATTTAATTAAAACTATTTTATATATAAAAATTATTAATAATAAAATCATTCATAATTATCTTGCATTGGGTTAATGTTACAAAAATTATTTACATAGAAACACATACTCTAAAGTGATGAAACCCTAATGCCTTTTTTGACTAGGAATAGACTCCAGTTGCATATGAGGGTTTCAAAATATTGTTTCCAAAATAAAATTCAAATTAAGGTGTTTTTAAGTAATATGGAAAAAATAAATCTCCCTTAAACCTTTGATTTAATAAACCCGTTAGGAAGAATAAAGTGAAAATGATAGGAACTAGAAGAAGAGAAATATAGAAAAATCCAACATTCAATCATCCTCAAGGATAGTGAATAGAAGTTCCTATAAGATGTGGAAGATAGATTAAGGATTATTCTAACCCCTTGGTTTCATATACTCGATTATGAAGAATTATGAAACTAACAAAGCCCCCCCCCCACAATTATCTAATAATGGTATGTATTATAAATAATAAAAAATAGTTGGGTGAAGAGTTAGCTGATGTAAACCTAGCAAATATTTATTGAAAAAAATAGAGCAGCTATAATTTGTAAAGATATTCATGAGTATAATAATTTCTTTTTGTATTTGAATAATAAAAATATAAATAATCCTTTCAATAGTGTAAAAAGGGTCTTCTACATCAGTTTTTTTTTATTTTTAACCATTTTTAACTATCTAGGCCATTGCAAGTGACATTGTAAATAGATTTTTTACATCAGTTATTTTAACCAATGAAAGAAACATCATTATCATTAGTTATTATAATAACCGCTATAGAAAACCACAAAAAAAATATAAAATCAGCTTCCTTTTGACATCAATTATAAAAATGTACAATGAAAAATAAATTTTTAATCGTATATTTTAAATAATCGGTGTAAAATAATGTTTTCTACCTAAAATATTATAAAACTCAAAAATTAAAAAAAAAGTAAAATCACCTAAATTTTTTATATCATTTATAAAATAACTGACAAAAATGATGTTTTTATTTTTATTACTTAAAATAACTAATATGAAAAATAATATTTTAAATATTTTATTTTATGACCGATATAAAATCGATTATTTTATTCAGTTTTATAAATATAAAAATATAAAAATATTTTTTAAAAAAAACTTATTTTTGAAAATATTGTTTAAAAAATATATAACAGTATAAAAATAACAACATATAGAAGAAAAACTAGTAAAAAATTATCATTATACAATTCTATGAAAAAAAAATATTTGCATGGCTTATTTCTTCAAATTACAACTATACAATTTTTAAATTTAAATTTCAAAATATACTTTACAAATAGAGATAAACTATAACTAAATAAATCTTGAAAAATAATCCACCCATGCTCCTCATAAAAGATTTATC
Organism: Viscum album; assembly: GCA_963277665.1. Lineage (NCBI taxonomy): Eukaryota > Viridiplantae > Streptophyta > Magnoliopsida > Santalales > Viscaceae > Viscum > Viscum album. The sequence goes on along the minus strand of OY728133.1, from coordinate 1,520,450,410 downwards.
TCATTTTCATTATAAGGGAAATGGTCCTTAGAAATATGCAAATTAAATGGAACTAATTCAATATATATTTTCAATATAATTATATGATAAAAATAAATGATTATAAAAAATAAAACATTAAAAAAAAATTAATTGTCCCAGTTGTAATTATTTAACACATTAATCTCATAACATGATATCAATATTCAATTAAATATTCTTGATGATGATATTTTTGTTTCAAAATAATTTATCAATTGAAAATAACATTTATTTTATATGCTAAATTACAGTACTTATAAATAAATTCATCGTTTTATACATATAATTGATCATTTCACTAAAATTACTATTTATAGATTATAGTACATTAATTCCCTATTTTAAAGTGATAAGTATGAAATTAAATAAAAAGTTACTATAATATATATGTTCTAAAATAATCAAAAATCATATCTAATACTTCTTTAAAGGTTTATCATAGACAACCTTGGATAGAGCATAATAAGTAAGCTATCATTTTATGTCAATGTAAAATTTTTATTCAATTTTGTTAGGAAAATTGATACATATTCTTATCAAAATTTCCTATTTTTTATGACAATCCATCTCACATGTATTATGGAAAAAATGGTCACAAAATAACTATTATTTGGTATGGTATATCTTCATAATATTTTTTAATGATGGATAAATTAATTATTCATATATATGTTTTTGAGATAAAAAAATTCCACTGTAAATGAAAATGATATAAATATTTGTGACAGAGTTCTCTTTCATTGAAATTAACCTTTTAAAGATGATATTATATTCCAGCACAATTACTGTTATTGGATATATTTTCGAAAAAAAGTCATTATCAGTCACAACATTTTTTTTCACCATAAATGAGATTACAATGCATAAAAAATATAGAAAATAAAACTAAATAAATAAATAAAATTAATAAACCAAATATATAAAACATTTTTTTATATAAATTAATAACTATTGAACCTATAATATTATTTTCAAAAAAAATCACAATATGTTTATAAAAAATAATAATAAGACACTATGAGTGAGTAGGATTAGCTGAAGGATCCGGAAGATGGAACTATATCTCTTAATCATGTTCAACTCATCAAATGTATTTCATCATCTTCTCATGTTGCATCACTTTGTATTAACTCTTCGCCCCCTACTATCACTTGAGATATTGAAGGTAATATTCTTTCTTTGTACGCATGCTCCATAGAATCTCATCCTTATTTTGAAACCTCTCATGTAATAACCTAGTTTTTATTATTAATATTTGTTTCATAGATAAATGTGTGACTTATTACATTATATAATATTATACACATATAAAATATAGAGAAACCAACAAAGAATGTATTCTTTACTAAATACTGTTGAATTAATCACCAATGAAACCAATTAATATTCAAAACAATACAACTTGAAAAAAATATATAATAGAAAAATAAAATTGGAAAAAATACATTGGATCAATCTACTAAAATCATCACCTCCACTTTAAACACTATCAAAAATAAAAAAATTACTACACCAATAAAAAGTTTAGAAAATTGAATTATAAAACCTTAAGAGGAATTTTGTTAAATATTGATTGAAAAAAATGAATTGGTAATTATAATAGGTAATTTAACCATTAGAATAGTAATTTTTCCATTGGAATAGTAATATAATTATTGGGAACAGTAATGTGACTATTGTAATAGTAACCTAGCCGCTGGGAATAGTAACCTGGTCATTGGGAATAGTAACCTTATGGTTGGAGTAGTAATTTTAGCTCAAAATAATAAATTAGAATATAAATAATATTTGTTTTAATTACTTTAACTAAATATAAATATAAAAATGGAAGAAATAAATATCATTATTAAAAAAAACTCTATGAATATATAAGAAAATTTTTAATAAACATTATTTTAAAGTATTTCATAATAATCATAATTTTTATATTAAAAATTAAAATTACCAATTTTAGAAATTTATTTTGATAAAATAAATATAATATTTGAAATCAATATGTTGAAATTTTATAAGGGTTAGTTTTTTGTTATTTATTAAAATACTTCAATTTTTGGGTGAATAGGAAAAATACAGTTTTAACATAATCAATGTATTTTCTTATGGGAGGTGTCTTGGCCCAAGATACTAAGATACGTTTATTGAAAAATAATATAGATACATGAGATAAAAATATGGAAGTTTTTTGGTGTCTTTATCATAGAGAGGACTCGGGTTTGTAGGTAAAGCATCAAGTCATATGAGCACTTTGTTGATTCCTATGTGTTGGTTGGAGTGGATACTCAAGAGGGGGGTGAATTGAGTTCCAATCAAAAATTTCTGTTAAAAATATTTCTCTTAAAACCCCCCTATTTAAAAACAAAGTTAAAATGTAGTGAATTTATACAGATTATAAATGTTCAATTAGTTTCTCAAAGATTGATTAGGTCTCTGTTAAATTAATCTGAAGATTAAATTGACTTTTGAAACTAAATTACTGGTTTACAATAAGTATAAACACTTGCTAATTTAAATATCAAAGTAACTTTAAAACAAATTATATTTCAAAGTAGTTAGCAGCGGAATATAAAATATATAGTATACTTATGACTTAAACTAAAATGCACAGCAGATGTAACCAAGAGGTTCAGTCTCAAGCCAAGACTTAGTCCTCTCAAACAATTTATATAAATTGATCCACACCCTGTATCGAGGTAAACAACAGTGAAAAGACTGTCTAGGTTTAAAAACCTATACCATAGTTCTACATGGGAAAACAAATAGCTCACAGTTTTCCAGGTCTTACTCGACCTCTAACAATATCCACAGTGGGATACAAGGGAGTTATAGAGTTTGAATGATGATTTAAGAATCCCCCAGCTTAGCTCAGGAGACAGTGTGTGTGTAAAATAAACAAGGTACGCACACTGCTCGAAATGTAAATAAAAGAATTACTAGAGTAAGTATGGATGAGTTTAGAAAATCTTTATTGATTGGCAGTGCAGCTCTAGACTCATTTGATTAGTCAGAAAAGCTTCTGAGTCCTTCTATGGTTTTTGTCTAAAAAACAGAGTGTCGTTTTCTTCCTTGGTTTTCAGGTTCAGCTTATCAGCCTGAGTGCATGAAGTGTTTTCTGTGTTTCTTCTCTCAAGATGCAGCTTGTGTTCTCCTCTAGAATTAGTGGCTTCGTGTATCTCTAGTGCTCTCCAGGTATATATTTAGCCTTGTGTGAATGCACCACTTTTCAATACTGTTGAGCCCTGATCTTTTTCACCCTTTTTGTTCCTTCTTAATTCCTTGATTCTATCTCTTTTTTCTAGGTATTTATCTTCCCTTTTATAGCTTTCAGCTCCGGCAAAAAGGAATGATTACCTTTTACATGGGTACTAGGTACGGTTCCCTGACATGCCAACAGATATCATTAAATAACATTAATTGCATTAAAAACATCAAATGTAACTGTTAGCTTAATAAATAAATAATATTGAGGGTATAGAGTTTGATTGGTTGGTCAATCATGAGTAACTCCTATTGGTAGTTGTGTATGGTGGACTTTGTGTAGCAGTGACCTTCTATCGGTAGCTCTTTGAACTTGTATCGGTAGCTCTTGATATCGGTAGCTCTTACTCTATTTATCGGTAGCTCTTACTCTGTATCAGTAACTTTTGGTATCGGTAGCTTTATTTACCGGTGACTTCATTCTATCGGTAGCTCTTAATCTATCGGTAGCTCTGCTTTGTATCAGTAACTTCATTCTGTATCGGTGACTCTGTATATTGGTAGCTCTTGGTCTATCTGTAACAACCCGAGATTTTATAAGATACATTCTTTTTAATTTCATTCATATCTTCTATTGTACGACACACCAAGATTATCTTGCGCTATACGCAACACTGTATTAGCTTGCAGTATACGCAACACTTTTCTTGGCTCTTGTTACACACAATTTCATGTTCGTTTGATAGAAGTTATTCTACGCAACATTGAGTGTATATATATATATATATATATATATATTCAATGTATAAATAAAATATGGTTGGATTCTGTTATACGCAACAACAAAGGAGTTGTGCACTACACACAACCCTGACTTGGCTTTCATTACACGCAATCACGACCTTCCTCGATAGCGTGTGTTGTACGCAATACCGGGTTTTACTAAACAACAATATATTATTATAATATTGTTATGAACATGGTATAAGAACAAAATAAATTTTTCAGGTAAAATAAGTATTTTTCAAAAAATGCAGTTTTGCCGCCTTTTGATGGCACACCCACTTTAAATATAGTTTTTGACATGTTTATAAGTTCAATTTTACAAAATAAAATTCTTCTTTTGAATCAGGATATAAAAATTTACATTAGATAAAGTTTTGATATTTTTCCGATAACTTTCATATTTTAATGAATAGTAAAAACACGCTATATTTTAATTAAAAACAACTTTTTTCATCGTAATATCTTATGTGGTTAAATTATAATATTTAATTGTTTTAAAGTATAAATAGAATATATTTTTACCATTTAATATAATGTATGTCATTAGTATTTATTTTACCTTGAATTCGTAGGTTAAATCAATTCAATTTTTTGCAATGTTTTAGAGAAAAACCCATTTTCTTTCGACAACGGGATTAATTTTAATTTAATTTATGCATCTTTTGTGTATTTAATTTGGAAAAATTTATTCCATATTTGGAATCAGTGGGTCCAAATTATGTTAATAAGCTACTTTTTATTTTTGGGCATTGTGAATAGTAACTACGGTAAATTTTATTTACTATAGTTAAAGGTAAATCGGGTAATTACGGGTAAATATAAGATTATAAAATTACCCTAACACTTGTAAAAATCCTATTGGATGGCTAAAAGTATACCCATATAACCTAAGGGTCGGATTATATTCATTTAATGGACTTTTTTTCATGAAAATAATTTAATTATTATTAAAACCAAAGAAAGTGACAACATGTCACTCTCTTAAATACTATAAGTATAATAATTTTTAGTTAGTGATAAACTTTATGAAATTTCAAACATTAATAATTTACAGAAATATAACAAAATTATATACATCATGATAATTTATTTAGAATTTTTAGGGATTAAATAATTATCATTTATTATGACACAAAGATGATGCAGTAATTGTCTTATTAATGAAATATTGACATAATTGATGTTATAAATTCCCAAATAAATATAATTTGAGACTTTTTATGACATACATTAATTTTATAGGTTAATATGACATGTTATTGTTGATATAAGTAACTTTTTTCGAACTTATCATTCTGTTATGAATTTCATAAAAATCATGTACCAAATAGTGTCAAAATTTACATAAATTAGTTTTTAAAACAAATATTATATTATTAATTTTTATTTAATTCCTAAAAATCTAAGTTTCGGCCAAATGACTTAGATAAGAATATATATATTAATAATAAATAACTTGGGGTTCGTTTGTCTTGTTATGGTAAGTTTATTAACTATATAGTGTAAGAAAACAAAAAGACACGGTAAAAGTTAAATTATTTAACTTAGAGTTAAATCTAATTTATAAGGTTAAAATAATAACCTAATCTTGTCTAAATCCTATTGGATGAGAGGATTTCGACCCATACCCACTTTAGCTTCTAAATAAGATCATTTGAAACCATTATAAACCGAATTTGACCTTAATATAAAATAATATTTTGAGATTTTCCTAAGGTGCCCCTCTCCTCCCTTATAAAAGGGCACCTCCTCCCTCTCCTCACACCAATTTGAGAATTCAATCTTGGCAAAACCCTGCCAAAATCTCTTATCCACTTCCCTAGTATCATCCTAGAGGTCCTGGTCTTCTTCAAATACCATCCTTAGTTCTTTAAGTGGAGGTTAAGTGAAGGCACGTCAAAAAGAGGTAATATCCATTACCGATCTTTTTCAATTTCTTTCTTCTTCAACTTCTTCTTCTTTATTTGTTTCAAGATAAAGTAATAACATCAGTATTTATTATATACTGATATGTTATTATAAATATGAAACAACTCTAATTAACCTTCTATCCATCCTACGGAAAAAGGAAATCACCGCGCGTGCGTACGTACAATATACCGTCTCCACGCCATGGTGTAATCTATTTTCCACCACCACCTTACTTGGATGGGTATAATGGTGTAAATAATAACTATATATGATTATTATAAATTGATATTGATTCTGAAATAGTATAAATACACTCCAATACAATTCCACGATCATAGGAACGATATCATCACTCGTGCGTACGTACGGAATACCGTCTCCACGATGTGATGCGACTCGTTCTACGTGATCTTCATTTCATAATGATTATATAAATGAATTGAATTAATTGATATGATATATATTACACTAATACCATTCTGGAAATGATGTATCTATAACCTAAAGAGAATAATAAGAATTTATTCGACAAAACACGCATAAGAACAAAAAGTAATAAACACCCGAATAACAAGTAGTAATGAAATATTACTAATAAGAAGCTAAGAATATGACCATATATGATATCATAACAATAATTAAGATTCTGGAATAAGTCAATAACATTATTTAAATCATTATACAGGAGGTTCGGAAACTTACGAAGCAAATCGGACCTAAGGTAAGGGAAATGTCACAATCTCATTTTTATCCGAGATTGTTTATACTTTGGTATTTACTGGGGTGTATTTTATCATCCACATCCATGTTTCCTAAATATGTAATATTATTTCCATTCACCTACAATTTCTTAAATCCTATTTTACCCTTCGGTGAGTTTTTAGTAAAAGATATGAAAGGAATCTTTTGTCGTTTTTCGTATGAGGTACTTTTTGACTTTTCTGACAAAAGTACGAGAAGAATGTTTTTTTTAACTTATACGGCATGAATGGATTTTTAAAACATTATTTCCAAGAATATTACTTTACAAGTTTTCAAGTTTATTTTTAATCAACTTCTTTAGTTTAGAATTGTACGACATGTTAAGAAATGAAAAGTGTTTTTGAAGTAGAAAGGATATTTTCCTCAAGAATGGAGTTCAAGTGTTTTATCAAAATTATTTTTCCATCTAAGATAATAAAGGGTTCTGTTTCTATCCCTATTATTACATTGATTTGATTATGTTGTGATGGAATTATATTTTTATGAATTCCTTTATCTTATATGAATTTTTTTATGATGTCATGATGTTTAAGATTCCCATTTTTATTACATGGGTTATGCAATGATGTATGATTTATGATTTTGTGGCACACATAAGAATGGTATAATTATGAGATGGCTGGGACCTATATCTCCCTCCAATGCATTGCGTAAAGATTTTATATCTCATGAGATAGACATGGCTGGAATGGTAGGTTATACCGGTTCAGTGAAACAAGACTGAAATGAGGGTGACTCGGTTTAGAAATGGACTTTGTCCACTAAGATAGTATTGGAAATGAGTCTTGACTAATAAGAAATGATTCTCTATTATTATGTGTGTATGCCACAAAGTTTCATGTTTTAAGTTATGATTATTGGGATTACATTTCACTACTATGATTTATCCCATGTTATGAAATTATGATCTCTTTTTGCAGGTTAAGATTTCCAAAAGATATGTTCTTATGAATATGATGTGATTGATATTTCTTTTGTTTACCCTTACTGAGCATTTGAGCTCACCCTTTTTTGTTTTCTTTTCCCCAGGATATAAAGAAAGGTTTTAGGTAAAAAAAGGGAAGATCTTTATAGGAGATGTCGAAGATCTTTCACCACGATTAGAAGATTATATTCCAAGTTTCCAAAGAAACTAAACTATTACGGTCCTTGTGTGTGTGTTTTTGTTATGTACTAAGTATTCCTCAAAATTAATGTAATGTTTATGTACGTCAAGCTTCGGGTCTCTACAGTTGGTATCAGAGGAAAGGTTTATTCAACCTTTTGAAACAAGGATGTGAGAACGTTAGTGAGATCCCTAGAGATATTTCTAAGGTATGTCTAGGGATGTCCCTAAGGATAAGTATACGTATAGGATATATTCCTAGAACTACGGTAACGATCTTAGAATTTAACCTAAGATGTTAGATGTTGAAGTTACTCCCCCTTTATTATGATTTTTGCCTCTAACACTATTCTTTTTGGGTTTTAGAAAATCGCTGGAAACAAGATGATTCACGATAATGGAGGATATTATGGACAATGGAATGATATTCTTCATGAGAAACCAAATGAAATGGGATTTGGAAGTCCAACCATCATTATTATGCCGAATCAGTAATCTCATAATATGATCAATAAACTCAAATTTGGTAAGTTTCCTGACTCGGCTAATAAGAGAAAGATGGAGTTTCATGATGATCATAGAGGAAAGAAAGTTCAATTTCCCCTATGTAAATCATGTGGGAAGAGGCATCGAGGAGAATGTTTCAAGGGAACTGGAAGATTCTTTGGGTGTGGAAAAGAAGGACACAAATCCAGTAAGTGCAAAGGAAAAGGTTCAGTTAACACTATGGATGAGGATAATGGTATTGCTACGACATCAACAATGGTTAAATGTTTTAAATGTGGAATGTACGGGCATTATGGAAACCAATGACCTAAGGGAAAGTCCCATGAAGAGAATCAGTATGGCCGTATGAGTAGTATTTATGTTGATGATGATGAAGAGACTACAAATGATATGTGAGTTGAAAGAATTGTTGAAGCTCAGTCAATGGTTTAAGAAGGTAGTGGAATGATTACATGTTTATCAAGTGTAATGTTGTATAAGTAATCTCATGGTACTATGGAATAAAGAGACATCTAAGGATTGTTACATTGTTGTCTTTCCTTGATTTTTGAAAGTTTATGATTAATGGTACCAGTATCTATTAAAGGATATTCAGATATTTTTGGAATATAGATGATATGTGCATAATGAAGGGATAAGGAGAAAATTAAATGTTTAATAGTATTCATAAGCTCATGACTGATATAAGGAGAAGGTTATGTAATGGATTGAGTATATAGAATTTTTGGATTTTGGTATGTGGAAAGAGTTAACTTTTGACAGCATTCATGTTTTCACTAAGGTTTAATGGGTATTCATTTTTCAAGAGAATACATGATTAAGGTATTCACATGATTGGAATGTGACCAACAAGATATATGGGGGATAAATGATGGTATTCACATGCTTGGTTGATGACATTTAAAGTAATAATTTTATTTATATTATGATCTTAGACCGAAGTATTTTAGATAATCCTAAAGATTGGAATGGATTATGTTGGACATAAGTTAGTATTGTTTAAGGATAGAACTTTTAATAGTTTTAGAAAAAGGACAACCTGCAGGACGGGCGACAGCCCATCGCGTCGGACAAGGCTGTGGGAATCAAACCCACAACCGAAGTGCGACTGGACTTTATCGCCTACCACTGGCCTACAGGAAGTCCCCGGTTAGTATAAACTAGTTTTATTTTATTAAGCGGTATGATATATGAAGTATAAGTTCATTTTTAGAACCATATATGATTAATCTAACCATAAGATGGACTTATAACTTTTTCTAACCTTTTGTTTGAAAGAGATGGAATGACCCATCATTCTATCACATGATCTGCTAACACATCACGAATAACAAATTCAACTTTATTTCTTTAAGAGATGAAGTTGAAATTGTCCAAAGAATGATAAACGGTGAGACTATACCAAAATCACGAAAGTATTTCTTCTAATTCCAATTTCATCAACTTTAGTGAAATGATCTTGAAAAACCAAAAATGTTGTCCTACTGCCCTTATATCTGATGAATCAGATGGTACCTTAGATCACCACAAATCAATAGCTTTGTGATTGTTGGCTTTTTCATAGCCATGTTCTCTACCACTCTCCATCAGAACATGACGTTTATATTTCTCTTCCATATCCATATTTTCTCCTATATGGAAACCCAGTGATGAGTTCATTTGGGTAACCATTATATTTCATACTTTAGTTTTTAAAGTTCAGTTTTGGTATTTCTTTTTACGATGTGGGTTTTTATGAATAGTAAACGATTTATAACCCCGACGAATTTCGAGGGCGAAATTCATTTTAAGGGGGGTAAAATGTAACAAACCAAGATTTTATAAGATAAATTCTTTTTAATTTCATTCATATCTTCTATTGTACGACACACCAAGATTATCTTGCGCTATACGCAACACTGTATTAGCTTGCAGTATACGCAACACTTTTCTTGGCTCTTGTTAGACATAATTTCATGTTCGTTTGATAGAAGTTATTCTACGCAAAATTGAGTGTATATATATATATTCAATGTATAAATAAAATATGGTTGGATTCTGTTATATGCAACAACAAAGGAGTTTTGCACTACACGCAACCCTGACTTGGCTTGCATTACACGCAATCGCGACCTTCCTTGATAGCGTGTGTTGTACGCAATACCGGGTGTTACTAAACAACGATATATTATTATAATATTGTTATGAACTAGCTGTTATGAATAGTGTTAACTAAATTTTGAACTTTATAACATTATTATTCATCTTACACATTTCTAGAACATGGTATAAGAACAAAATAAATTTTTCGGGTAAAATAAGTATTTTTCAAAAAATGCAGTTTTGTCGCCTTTTGATGGCGCACCCACTTTTAATCTAGTTTTTGACAAGTTTATAAGTTCAATTTGAAAAAATAAAATTCTTATTTTGAATCAGGATATAAAAATTTACATTAGATAAAGTTTTGATATTTTCCCGATAACTTTTATATTTTAATGAATAGTAAAAACACGCTATATTTTAATTAAAAACAACTTTTTTCATCGTAATATCTTATGTGGTTAAATTATAATATTGAATGGTTTTAAAGTATAAATAGAATATATTTTTACCATTTAATATAATGTATGTCATTAGCATTGATTTTACCTTGAATTCGTAGGTTAAATCAATTCAATCTTTTGCAATGTTTTAAAGAAAAACCCGTTTTCTTTCGACAACAGGATTAATTTTAATTTAATTTCTGCATCTTTTTTGTATTTAATTTGGAAAAATGGATTCCATATTTGGAATCAGTGGGTCCAAATTATGTTAATAAGCTACTTTTTATTTTTAGGCATTGTGAATAGTAACTACGGTAAATTTTATTTACTATAGTTAAAGGTAAATCGGGTAATTAAGGGTAAATATAAGATTATAAAATTACCCTAACACTTGGAAAAATCCTATTGGATGGCTAAAAGTAGACCCATATAACCTAAGGGTCGGATTAGATTCATTTAATGGACTTTTGTTCATGAAAATAATTTAATTATTATTAAAACCAAAGAAAGTGACAACATGTCACTCTCTTAAATACTATAAGTATAATAATTTTTATTTAGTGATAAACTTAATGAAACTTCGAAAGTTAATAATATAAAGAAATATAAAACAATTATCTACATCATGAGAATTTATTTATAATTTTTAGGGATTAAATAATTATCATTTATTATGACACAAAGATGATGCAGTAATTGTCTTATTAATGAAATATTGACATAATTGATGTTATAAAAGCCCAAATAAATATAATTTGAGACTTTTTATGACATAAATTAATTTTATAGGTTAATATGACATGTTATTTTTGATATAAGTAACTTGGTTTGAAATTATAATTCTGTTATGAATTTCATAAAAAACATGTACCAAATAGTGTCAAAATTGACATAAATTAGTTTTTAAAACAAATATTATATTATTAATTGTTATTTAATTCCTAAAAATCTAAGGTTCGTCCAAATGACTTAGATAAGAATATATATATTAATAATAAACAACTTGGGGTTCGTTTGTCTTGTTATGGTAAATTTATTAACTATATAGTGTAAGAAAACAAAAAGACATGGTAAAAGTTAAATTATTTAACTTAGAGTTAAATCTAATTGATAAGGTTAAAATAATAACCTAAACTTGTCTAAAACCTATTGGATGAGATACTTTAGACCCATACCCACTTTAGATTCGAAATAAGACCCTTTGAAACCATTATAAACCGAATTTGACCTTAATATAAAATAATATTTTGAGATTTTCCTAAGGTGTCCCTCTCCTCCCATATAAAAGCGCACCTCCTCCCTCTCCTACTCACACCAATTTGAGCATTCAAGCTCGGCCAAACCCTACCAAAATATCTTCTCCACTTCTCTAGTATCATCCTAGAGGTCCTGGTCTTCTTCAAAGACCATCCTTAGTTCTTTAAGTGGAGGTTAAGTGAAGGCGCGTCAAAAAGAGGTAATATCCATTACCGATCTTTTTCAATTTCTTTCTTCTTCAACTTCTTCTTATTTAGTTGTTTCATGATAAAGTAATAACATCAGTATTTATTATATACTAATATGTTATTATAAATATGAAATAACTCTAATTAAACTTCTATCCATCCTACGGAAAAAGGAAATCACCGCGCGTGCGTACGTACGGAATACCGTCTCCACGTCGTGGTGTAATCTATTTTCCACCACCACCTTACTTTTATGGGAATAATGGTGTAAATAATAACTATATATCATTATTATAAAGTGATATTGATTCTGAAATATTATAAATACACTCCAATACAATTCCACGATCATAGGAACGATATCATCACTTGTGCGTACGTACGGAATACCGTCTCCACGATGTGATGCGACTCGTTCTACATGATCTTCATTTCATAATGATTATATAAATGAATTGAATGAATTAATATGATATATATTACACTAATACCATTCTGTAAATGAGGTATCTATAACCTAAAGAGAATAATAAGAATTTATTCTACAAAACACGCATAAGAACAAAAAGTAATAAACACCCGAATAACAAGTAGTAATGAAATATTACTAATAAGAAGCTAATAATATGACAATATATGATATCATAACAATAATTAAGATTATGGAATAAGTCAATAACATTATTTAAATCATTATACAGGAGGTTCGGAAACTTACGAAGCAAATCGGACCTAAGGTAAGGGAAATATCACAATCTCATTTTTATCTGAGATTTTTTTATACTTTGGTATTTACTGGGGTGTATTTTATCATCCACATCCATGTTTCCTAAATATGTAATATTATTTCCATTCACCTAAAACTGTTTAAATCCTATTTTACCCTTCGCTGAGTTTTTAGTAAAAGATATGAAAGGAATATTTTGTCGTTTTTCGTACGAGGTACTTTTTGACTTTTCCGACAAAAGTATGAGAAGAATGTTTTTTTTAACTTATACGGAATGAATGGATTTTTAAAACATTATTTCCAAGAATCTTCCTTTACAATTTTTCAAGTTTATTTTTAATCAACTTCTTTTAGTTTAGAATTGTACGACATGTTAAGAAAGGAAAAGTGTTTTTGAAGTAGAAAGGATATTTTCCTCAAGAATGGAGTTCAAGTGTTTTATCAAAATTATTTTTCCATCTAAGATAATAAAGGGTTTTGTTTCTATCCCTATTATTAAATTGATTTGATTATGTTGTGATGAAATTATATTTTTATGAATTCCTTTATCTTATATGAATTGTTTTATGATGTCACGATGTTTAAGATTCCCATTTTTATTTCATGGGTTATGCAATGATGTATGATTTATGATTTTGTGGAACACATAAGAATGGTATCATTATAAGATGGTTGGGACCTATATCTCCCTCCAATGCATTGGGTAAAGATTTTATATCTCATGAGATAGACATGGCTGGAATGGTAGGTTATACCGGTTCAGTGAAACAGGACTGAAACGAGGGTGACTCGGTTCAGAAATGGACTTTGTCCACTAAGATAGTATTGGAAATGAGTCTTGACTAATAAGAAATGATTCTATATGATTATGTGTGTATGCCAAAAAGTTTCATGTTTTATGTTATGATTATTGGGATTACATTTCACTACTATGATTTATCCCATGTTATGAAATTCTGATCTCTTTTTGCAGGTTAAGATTTCCAAAAGATATGTTCTTATGAATATGATGTGATTGATATTTCTTTTGTTTACCCTTACTGAGAATTTGAGCTCACCCTTTTATGTTTTCTTTTCCCCATGATATAAAGAAAAGTTTTAGGTAAAAAAAAGGGAAAATCTTTATGGGAGATGTTGAAGATCTTTCACCACGATTAGAAGATTATATTCCGAGTTTCCAAAGACACTAAACTATTACGGTCCTTGTGTGTGTGTTTTTGTTATGTACTAAGTATTCCGCAAAATTAATGTAATGTTTATGTACGTCAAGCTTCGGGTCTCTACACTATCGGTAGCTCTGGTCTATCGGTAGCTCGGGTCTATCAGTGGCTCTTGTCTATCGGTAGCTCTATGTATCGGTGATTGTCTGTATCAGTAGCTCGCTTAGTTCCAGTGATTATGTGTATTGGTAGACTTATGCATATTAGTAGCTCCATTCTGTACTATCGAAGGACTTGTTCTATTGGTATCTATCTGTATCGGTGACCTTGTTATATGCTTACTGCTGGACTTGTACATATTGGTAGCTCTGCGTATTTGTGACCTTAGCTTATCGGTGACTCTATCTATCGGTAGACTAAGTACCGATATCTCTATATCAGTAGATATACACAGATCAGTGACTAACACTTATCTGTTTTATGAAAAACATATCCGATTGTGTTAGAAGTACTTCAAAACTTATATAAACAAAGATAAACATTGATTAACATATGTCCAGGATTATTTTAATATTATTATCAAATAGAATGTCATAGATTTAGAGAATTATAATATAGATAAACATTAATTGGGATTATCAAATTATGTGAAGGCATAATTGGGATTATCAAAACAGGTGAGGTCAATAATCTCCCCCTTTTTGATAATCACAACTTATGATATTACAGTTTTTAAAAAAAGAGTAATTGTAATAAAGGATATATCATTAAATTCAATTATCTCAAAGAAAACAGTATGTTATAGAACATAATGTATCAGAGGTAGAATTAAATGCAATTATATCAGAGGGGAAAATCATGGTAGCTCTTCCTTAGGTAATATTTCTCGTTCGTTGAGAATATTTCTCCCCCTTTGAGAATATTTCTCCCCCTTTGATACTGTAAATTTCTCCCCCTTTGTGATAATCAAAAAGTGGGAAACAACAAATATAAGAGGAAAAAAATGAGAAAGAAAAGAAATCCAATAGTATTATATGTTGAAAAAAGGTACATAGAAAGAAAACAAAATACAAGGGATTCCTATCAAACACCTTTGTCACCTATTCACTCCATATCCTCAATGTGTGATTTTACCTTGGGATCAGAAGAGGATTCAGACTGTGTGGATGATGGTGAAGGCTTAGGAATTCCAGAAATGATCATAGGGGGCTGAGCCATATAAACTATGTCTGGCCTATACTGAGGAGTTAATTGAGTGATCATAGGTGTAAGGCTTCGAAGGGATTGGGATAGATTCATCTGAACAGGAGAATCAGTAGAGGTAGAGGCAGGTAAAGCTGGAGGTACAATCACTGTCCTAGCATCGACATGCAGGAAAGGCAACAAAAGATTTCTAAAATCCATAATTATTCCTTCTCCTCTCTCCATATCAGATATGAAATCATCCTTGTTTTCTAGGAATTTGTCCAAGGATGGAGTCAATTCCATTAGTTTGTTGACTTGATATCTAAAGGCTTGATTGACAGGAGGTAACTTCAGGTTTTCTAACAGAAGTTTGAATTGATTGTTGAGTTGATGCTTGGTGTAAAACTTTTGTAAATAGGAGTTTACCTTGTCTTTCACTTCTTTCTGAGAGGCAGAATCTTCTCTCATATAGTCTTGTACTATCTTCATTATTTCTCTAGCTGAATCTCTAGTAGAAATCACCACTTTGCTCAAGTCAAATGAGTCCATAGATCCACTGGGTGAAGATGAACCAAGCTCCTCCTTCATCATAGCTCGAATCTGATTCAAATCCATTGAAGGTCTAGAAGCAACAGAACCAATAGAGAAGGTTACTATTTCCTTGAAGTTTTTGGTCAACCCACTAATAAGGATTTTCACTTGGGAATCCTGGGTGCAGACATGTTCTTTCATAGAGGTTTTAAAACCTTCAAAGATAGAAACCATCTGGCTCACAACACTTTTGACATAGGCTAAGTCCTTGTCTACTTGAGATTTTGAACTCATGTAAGATTCTAAAGAGATAACATATTTCTTTAGAGATTCAACATCCACTTCTAGTCTAGATACTTGATTCTGGTAGGCTATAACTTCTTCCACTATTTCTGCCACAAAGGTTGACATATTACAACCGAGCAAGAGTTCAAAAGATTTTTCCAAATTGCTCATCTCTTCAACAAAGCAGTGCTTCAACTCAGCAACATAATCACTAAAGGACTCTTTCAGTTCATCCTTTAAGGATTCAAGATTAGTCCTAATGATCATATCAGCAAAAGAAATTACAACAAGTACTCTTTCAGATTCTATGCTGGCCACTGAGTCATTCATAATCGATTGAATTGATGACACCAGTGAAACTTACATATTCCTTGTCTCTTCCACAAAACTGACCTTAAGAGTCTTCTTCAAATTATCCAGTTCAGGAATTCTGACCACATATTCAGGTAACAACTCAGTCTCAACATCATAAATTATTTTTGGTTGATTTTGAGATGCCTCGTTATCAGAATCAGGATAGTCTAATCCACAAACCACAAAACTTGGGTCTTCTGTCCAGTGCTCAATCTCAAAAGCCACTGAAACACTCCCAAACTTTGTTTGATTCTCCCCCTCAATGGGTGCATTCCCATGTACAGCAAAAACATTCTCAGCAGGTCTTTCTTCCTTA
This sequence comes from Viscum album, assembly GCA_963277665.1. Taxonomy (NCBI): domain Eukaryota; kingdom Viridiplantae; phylum Streptophyta; class Magnoliopsida; order Santalales; family Viscaceae; genus Viscum; species Viscum album. The sequence goes on along the minus strand of OY728133.1, from coordinate 1,520,433,598 downwards.
AAAGAATCTTCTACTATCAATTCTATTTCTGCAACAGTAGGAGGGTCCTTTAGATTAGGTACAACTTCTTCCATTTCTCCTACTACATCCTTAGTAGTCACAACTAAGCTTCCAATTAATGGAATCAGACTTAAGCAGACAGAATTAGAGGCTTCAGATTCATTCTCCTTTTCTTCTTCATGCTCAGGCGCTGGCTGGTCTTCCTCATCAGCAGGTCTCTTTTTTCTACCAAGGCTTCCTTTTCTGAAGATACAATTTCAGTAGCAGGACTTGGAGGTAAGTCCGGATCCCTTCCATCGTCCATAAAAGTATCTTCTTCTTCAGTATCATAAATGTACTCAGGTTCTTCTTCATCAGGTCCTAGACCTGGATCCCTCACATCCTTAGGTCTTGAAGGATGATCCACATGATTGAATTTATCATATACCTTTTTTTCATCATTAACCCACTCTCCTATCCATGGGTTCCAATTTATCTTCATGTATTTGTAAAAAGTGGTTGTGATTCAAAAATTATTCTTTACTACCACTTTCTCATCTTGAGACTCCACTACCCTTTTCACTTTGATCATCACTGAGATCAACTTGGAAAAGAATAGGGCATTATTCTTTGATTTTGGCCTTGTCATGTCTTCCATTTGAATCATCAGCAATCTGCACAGATTCACTTTTACACAATGTCTCAAGATATGTAGGAGATAGATATCCTGATATCTTAAATTCTCAAAGTCCCCTCTCCTTGGTATTAAAACATGTTGAACAAATTTGAAAAGCAATCTGTTCTCTCCATCCATTTCAGCAGCCACTACTTGTCTTTGATTTCCATCACCGGTGAGCTCCTCCAAGGTAGTATCATAATCGAATATATCGCTTGTAGGTGGAATTTCTTTTGAGACATACCCAGAAACACCTTCGTGTGGAACCTTCAGGCATTCATCCCATTCAACGGATGAAAAAGATATCTCATTCCCATTTACATAAGAAAACGCTCGGTTCTCATCTTCTGACTTTTCAAAACTCACAAACTCATAAAATTGTTTCACTAGCTTCAGATATTAGGGGTCATTGTTGTTAGAAAATCAATCTACCCACTTTTTATCTTCCATCACTTCGAGCACTAATAATTTTCAATCCAACAACCATTCCATGCACACCTCTTTTTCGATCACAATAACTCTATTCTGCAAATGAGGGTTCACTGGTCACCTATCCAACCTAGTTCTACCAACACTACCACTTTATTCTAGCTCAGACTTATGCTTCTTTGCATTCATCTCATCAGTGTCATCTCTGATGGTAGGGAGTTTGGTTTTTTCCATCTCTAGTTCAAGGGATTTAGGGTTCTTGAGAGATTCGGGAGCTAAGGTCTGAGGGTAAATGATTTAAGGCTCGGTGTATTTAGAAGTAACTAGGACTTTGTTTTATCATTTAGGAATCCTAAAATAAATAAATAAAATAAAGTAAAGTAAAAACAATTCAGATTCTAGTGGCAGACAGAAGTTTAAAATAGGGCACTTATCGGTAGGATTTATCAGTGAGAATTCCTATCAGTGAGGTTTATCAGTGAGGTTACATCGGTGAGGTTACATTGGTGAGGTTACATTGGTGAGGTTACATCGGTGAGGTTACATCGGTGAGGTTACATCGGTGAGGTTCCATTCATGAGGCTCCATCGGTGAGGTTCCATCGGTGAGGTTCCATCGGTGAGGTTCCATCGGTGAGGTTTCATCGGTGAGGTTACATCGGTGAGGTTACATCGGTGAGGTTCCTACCGATCAAGGTTAATCATTCCCAACTCATTCCTAATGTATCTTAACCTATCCAAACTTAAAGGTTTGGTGAAAATTTTAGCTAATTGATTTTCAGTACCTATGAATTCAAGAGTAATATCACCCTTTTGATAATGATCTCTCAAGAAATCATTCCTTACATCAATGTGCTTGGTCCTAGAGAGAGATACAGGGTTCTTTGAAATATTTATTGCACTAGTGTTATCACAGTTGATAGAAACATGTTTAAGGTCATATCTATAGTCCAAAAGAGTGTGTTTCATCCACGGAATTTGTGCACAGCAACTACCATCAGCTATATACTCTGCTTCGGTAGTGGACAAAGCTAAATAATTCTACTTTTTACTACACCAAGATACTAAGGATTTTCCCAATAAATGACATGTTCCAAATGTTATTTTTCTATACAACTTGAAACCAGCAAACTCAGCAACTGAATAACTCATTAACTCAATGGATTGTCCTTTTGGGTAAAACAAACCTAAGTTTACAGTGTGTTTAGGATACTTAAAAATTATTTTAACAGCAAGTAAATGAGATTATTTTAGATTAGCTTGAAATCTCACACATATACACACACTAAACATAACATCTAGTCGACTAGCAGTAAGGTAAAGTAATCTTCCAATAATACCTATGTAATTGATTTGATCCACTGGTTTTCCAGTTTCCTCTGCATCCAATTTACAAACTGTACTCATATGAGTATCACTTTCCTTAATACTATCCAAACCAAAATATTTTAAAAGATCCTTTGTATATTTACTTTGATTCAAGATAATACCATTTTCATTTTGAAAAACTTAAAATCCAAGAAAATATTTAAGTTCTCCCATTAAACTCATTTCAAATTCATTTTGCATACTCTTTGAAAAATCAGTACATAAGGAATGTTTAGAAGATCCAAATATAATATCATCAACATAGATTTGTACTATCAAAACATCTTTAGAAATTATTTTAATAAAAAGAGTTGGATCAGAAATCCCTTTAGTAAAACCTTTTGAAATAAGAAAATTACTAAGTCTATCATACCAAGCTCTTGGAGCTTGTTTTAAACCATATAAAGCTTTAGAAAGTTTAAAAACTCAATTTGGGAAATGAGGATTAGTAAATCCATGTCGTTGTTCAACAAAAAAATATTCAATTATAAAACCGTTTAGAAAATCACTTTTGACATCCATTTGATATAACTTGAAATTCTGATGAGCAGCATAGGAAAGTAAGATCATAATGGCTTCTAATCTAGATATAGGTGCAAATGTTTCCTCATAGTCTATACCTTCCTCTTGATGATATCCTTGTGCAACTAACATAGATTTGTTTCTAACTATATTTCCAGATTCATCAACTTTATTTCTAAAAAACCCATTTAGTGCCTATGGTCAAAGTTTCCTTGGGTCTTTCAACTAGTTTCTAGACTTTGTTTCATTCAAATTGATTTAACTCTTCTTATATATCCATTACCCAAAATTCATCATTGATTGCATCATTGACATTTTTAGGTTCTAGCTGTGAAAGAAAGGCTTGATTTTCAACCTGTTTTCTTAGAGAATCTCTAGTCGGTGTCCCTCTATCAAGATTACCAACAAAAGGATCCAAAGGATGATTCTTTAGAATCCTAGTTGATCTAGTAAAGGTAGGACAAGAAATTTCTTGTTCATCTCTAAGTTCGGGTTCTATAGAAGCAGATTCTAGAGTATGTTCAGAACTAGGTATTTTTACAGCAGGTTCTTTAGTTTTATCATTATGGTCCAGAATAGTCAAATCTTATTCAAGATTTTCAAGAGAGATTTTAGGATCATGTGGATCAGTTTCATCAAACTTGATGTGAACATATTCTTCCACACATTTGGTTCTTTTGTTAAAGACTCTATAGGCTTTTCTAGTTAAAGAATAACCAAGAAAAATTCCTTCATCACTTTTCGAAGCAAACTTGTCTAGATTATCCTTTGTATTGAGGATAAATACATTGCATCCAAATACACTAAAGTAACTAACTTTGGGTTTTCTATTATTCCATAGTTCATATAGGGTCTTCTTGAGGACAGGTCTAATCAAGACTCTATTGATAATATAACAAGTTGTATTCACAACCTTAGCCCAAAAATAGATAGTCAGATCATACTCATTAAGCATGGTTCTTTCAATTTCCTATAGGGTTCTATTTCTTCTTTCTACTAAACCATTCTATTGAGGTGTCCTAGGAGCATAAAAGTTATGACTATAGCCATTGTGTGAGAAATAAGATTCAAACTCTTGATTTTTAAACTCACAGCCATGATCACTTCTCAGGGTCTTAATCTTAAGTCCACTAAGGTTTTCTACAGGCTTGGAGTATTTAAAAAAGTAAAAAAAAGATTAACTTTTGTGAGCTAAGAAATATACCCAAGTATATCTAGAAAAGTCATCTACTAGGACATAGACATAGTTCTTCCCATTTAATCTTGAAACTCTAGAAGGTCCAAACAAGTTCATGTGAACCAACTCAAGAGGTTGAGAAGTTGAAACTTCTTTCTTTGATTTAAAATAAACTTTATGGTGCTTTCCCTTTTGACAGGGATTACAAACTTTGTTATTTGGGAATTCAAGCTTATGTATGTCTCTAACTAAGTTCTTTCTAGTCAACTTTCTAAGTGAATAAATGTTGCAGGGTCCTAATATTCTATGCCAAAGCCAAGACTCTTTATGAAAAGCATTTAAACAAGTAACATTTTGTTTGGCCAAAGAATTTAAATCAATAGCATAAACATTCTCATTTGTCAAGGTAGAAAATACTAAAACATTCTTATAATCAAAAATATTACAAGAATAATTTTCAAACATAACATTAAATACATCATCACATAACTAAGAAATACTCAACAGATTATATTTAAGTCCATCAGCAAATAAAACTTTAGAAATTAAAACTGAATTAATGTTACCAATCTTGCCTAGGCCGCTGATTTTTTCTTTAGAATTATCACCAAAGGTGACATAGCCTCCATCAACCTTTATTAATATTTTAAAGCATGAGTAATATCCAGACATGTGCCTTGAACATCCACTATCCAAGTACCATATTTTCTTGTGATAACTCTTTAAGAAGGTCTCCTCAGATGTGTTGGTCATGAAACACATGTTGGCATGATTCTTTTCAGAATCGGAAACTTCAGATTCACTTGTGTTGTCTTCTGAAGCACTCTGAGTATCTTTCATAGCTTTCTTGTACTTCTTGTCCTTATAATCATATTTCTTTTTGAATTTTAATTTTTGACAGTCAACCTTGATGTGTCCTTTCTTATTGCATTCATAGAAGACTATATCATCTTCCTTATCAGATTTCTTCCAATCCTTCTTCCACTTACCTTTATTGTCATACTTACCTTTGTAGTTTGATTTTCTGAAGAATTTCTTCTTCCTATTGAACTTCTTAAATCTCCTAGCTATTTAAGCCATTTCATCATCACTGTTAGAGTCTGAACTTTCACTTGTTGAACTTTCAGTAGGTACATGCATTTTCTCCTTGTCTTTTCTTTTTGAAGTAGTAGACTTGAAAGCCACTGATTTTCTCTTGGGTTCATCATCTTCTTCTGTGTTCACTTTAAGTTCTTCCTCATACATAATAAGCTTGCATATTAATTCTTTAACAGGGAGTGTTCTGATGTCTCATGATTCTCTAATGGAAACAGATGTGCCTCTCTATCTTTCTGGTAGACATCTTAATATCCTCATAATTTGTTCCTTTGCCGAAACAGCCTTTCCAAGAGAGCTCATAGTATTGAAAATCTCATTGAACCTGAGATACATGTTAGAAATGGGTTAATCATATTTCATTTTAAAATTATCATATTTAATAGTATATGTATTCAATCTCATTTATTTAACATTGGTTGTTCCTTCTTGGGAAATAGCCAAAGTGTCACATATTTCATAAGCAGTTTTACAAGCAGAAATTCTATTAAAATATTCATCTCCTAATGCATAATACAAACCATTCATATCTTTACAATTATTATTGTAATCAGCCTTTATGGGTTCATCCCAAGTTATTCTTTCAGTTTCTGTAATTTTATATTGTGACTCTATAACAGTTCAAATATCAAAACCCATACTTTCCAAATGAACTTTCATTTGCAGTTTCCACTGGGAATAGTTTATGCCATTAAATAAACGTGGCATGTTGGTAGCAGCACCTTCTAGTATATTGTCCATAACTATATTTTAGAGAATATATTAAAGAGATAAAATTTAGAACTAAAAAAATTTAAGATCTTTAAAAATTCAACTAAAATCATAGTTGAAAAACAAAATGTTTGAAAACTTGTATTAATAAACTCCTCTGATACCAAATGTTGGTCGGAGTGGATACTCAAGAGGGGGGTGAATTGAGTTCCAATTAAAAATTTTTGTTAAAAATATTTCTCTTAAAATCCCCCTATTTAAAAACAAATTTAAACTGTAGTGAATTTATACAGATTATAAATGTTCAATTAGTTTCTCAAAGATTGATTAGGTATCAGTTAATTTAATCGGAAGATTAAATTGACTTTTGAAACTAACTTACTGGTTTACAATAAGTATAAACACTTGATAATTTAACTATAAAAGTAACTTTAAAACAAATTATATTTCAAAGTAGTTAGCAGCAGAATATTAAATATATAGTATACATATGAATTAAACTAAAATGCACAGCAGATGTAACCAAGAGGTTCAGTCTCAATCTGAGACTTAGTCCTCTCAAACAATTTATATAAATTGATCCACACCCTAGATCGGGGTAAAAAACAGTGCAAAGACTGTCCAGATTCAAAGACCTCTACCACGGTTCTACGTGGGAAAACAAACTGCTCACATCTGTCCAGGTCTTACTCGGCCTCTACCATTATCCACAGTGGGATACAAGGTAGTTATAGAGTTTGAATGAGGATTTAAGAATCCTCCAGTTTAGCTCAGGATATAGTGTTTGTGTAAAATAAATAGGGTACACACAATGCTCGAAATCTAAATAAAAGAATCACTAGAGTAAGTATGGATGAGTTTAGAAAATCTTTAGTGATTGGCAGTGCATCTCTCGACTTGTTTGATTAGTTAGAAAATCTTCTGAGTCCTTCTCTGGTTTTTGTCTGAAAAACAGAGTGTCATTTTCTTCCTTGGTTTTTAGGTTCATCTTATCAGCCTGAGTGCATGAAGTTTTTTTTTAGTTCATCACTCAAGATGCAGCTTGTGTTCTCCTCTAGAATGAGTGGCTTCGTGTGTGTACAGTGCTCTCCAGGTATATATGTAGCCTTGTGTGAATGCACCACTTTTCAATGTTGTTGAGCCCTGATCTTTTTCACCCTTCGTGTGCCTTCTTAATTCCATGATTCTATCTCTTTTTCCTAGGTCTTTATCTTCCCTTTTATAGCTTTCAGCTCTCGCCAAAAATAATGATTACCTTTTGCATGGATACTAGGTACGGTTCCCTGACATGCCAACAGATATCATTAAATAACATTAACTACATTAAAAACATAAAATGTAACTGTTAGCTTAATAAATAAATAATATTGAGGGTATAGAGTTTGACTCGTTGGTCAATCATTAGTAGCTCCTGTTGGTAGATGTGTATAGTGGACATTGTGTAGCAGTGACCTTCAATCGGTAGCTCTTTGAACTTGTATCGGTGGCTCCTAATATCGGTAGCTCTTACTCTATGCATCGATAGCTCTTACTCTGTATCGGTAACTTTTGGTATCGGTAGCTTTATTTACCAGTGACTTCATTCCATCAGTAGCTCTTGATCTATCAGTAGCTCTTCTTTTTATCGGTAACTTCATTCTGTATCGGTGACTCTGTATATCGGTAGCTCTTGGTCTATCGGTAGCTCTGGTCTATTGGTAGCTCTGTGTTTCGGTGACTGTCTATATCGGTAGATTGCTTAGTTTCAGTGATTATGTGTATCGGTAGACTTAAGCATATCAATAGCTCCATTCTGTTCTATCAGAGGACTTGTTCTATTGGTATCTATCTGTATCGGTGACCTTGTTCTATGCTTACCGGTGGACTTGTACATATCGGTAGCTCTACGTATCGGTGACCTTAGCTTATCGGTGACTCTGTTTATCGGTATACTAAGTACCGATAGCTCTATATCAGTATCTATACGCAGATCAGTGACTAACACTTATCTGTTTTATGAAAAACATATCTGATTGGGTTAGAATTACTTCAAAACTTATATAAACAAAGATAAACATTGATTAACATATGTCAAGTATTATTTTAATATTATTATCAGATATAATGTCATATATTGAGAAAATTAGAATATAGATAAACATTAATTGGGATTATCAAAGTATGTGAAGGCATAATTGGGATTATCAAAATAGGTGAGGTCAACACTATGTTTTTAAGTCCATCTGCCAATGTGATTTCTTCTCGATAAACATGAGTGACAATATAGTTGAGCTCTGAGAGAGTTTCTATAAAATAAATCTATATAGTGGTGTGTTTCTATGATAAATGTATCAAACCATTCTGGATGGCCTAAACCACCGTGGTAGAATCTCTCTCCAACCAAAGATTATTTGGGCCCTTGATTTTGGCATAGTGCACAGCATGAATCACATTGAGTAACTCATCTTCTAAAGAGTTTTAGATGCCATAGTTTCCAAAAAATATCCAATAATCTTATCAGTTTTATATTTAAAGACAACGCCACAACCATTCAGACCGGGATTACCCTTAGAGGATCCGTCTACATTTATTTTTATCTAGCCATGCATGGGGGATGCCAAAAACCTCAATCAGACCAGTATAGAGCATATAATTATATGGGATTTAGATTTTTCTAAGAATCAGAAAACCATGTACTGTGTTATTATAGTGTCTTGTTTGAATAAAAGAAGCACCCTTTGTTTTAGCAATGACACGAACCAGAGCGGACTACATTCGAACTGTTTTATGTCCATGCTGCACATTATTCCAATTTCTCTAGATGATGTATATATTATCAGCAACATAATCCATGAAAAGGTGATTAATTTTTGGGGAATCTTGAATTGTTTTACAATACTGCAATAGATGTGGAACACTAGGTATAGCGGGAAGAAATATTTTAAAAATTTCTTGGATTGCTTTCTATAGAGCCAATGTAGTGGTACATGAGAGGAAAAACTGAGAAATGTCTTCCCTATGTTGACTACAGGACCTACACCTAGAGCATAAAGAGAAGGTTCAATTTTGTAAGTAAATATCATTAGGGGTTTTATGATGATAAATCATCTAAACAGGGGTTATCCTTGATGGTTTGATCCATGTTTTATCAAAATTCTTAATCCAAGAGAAATATGTATCCAAATTGAAATGGGAGTGATAAAAACATTTAGAGTCTAGAATGCCATTTTTTACTAGTTCCCATAAAAGAGTATACCTATGAGGAGCAAAGAAGTAGTTGTTCAGCTGACCTCGAGTTTCCTCAGTCATTCATGATGTAATAATGACATAATCCTTTCAATAAGATGAGTTTTTCCTTGAAATATCTTATTTCATAAATTATTCATTAAAATTAAATAAACATAAATTTCAAATTGACAAAGAACATTCCAAAACCTAAAGTTAAAATTGATTCCTTAAAATAACAATTTCTCTTTTTTCCACTTTTTATTCTAATAAAATAATTAATTAGAATTATAAAGGTGTATGAATTTCTTAAACACATTATATTATACTGATATATTATTTATATTGTTTAAAATTCAATATTACATGTTTTACCTTCGATATATTGTTTTATTTAATATGTTATTTTAAAAATACTTGTCTCCCTAAGTATAAATAACCCCACTCTCTCCCCTTGGAAAACCACTCCTCCCACACACTCCAAAGACCAGTCTCTACCCAAATCCTCCCTTTAAATCCCCTAATAATACTTATGAACATTTTAGAGAAATCCAACTCCAACCACTATCTGAGTTATAGTGTTGAACAAGAGAAGCTAAACCAAGGAGAGAGTAAGTATCTATTAACTCTTCCCTCCTTTTATTCTTCTATTTCCTCTTTTTCCCAATTAACTTCAAAAACATATAATAAAAACATAATTATGAATAAACTTACCATAATATTAATTGTTTTAATATACTGTAATTATCATTTTTATGAAAAATACAAATATTATACTTTCCTTTCCCACTCTTTCTACAATGTCATGTTAATGGTTGGATAACCACTTACGGAGACATTACCATGACAACACCTATATACATCATCATGGAAATTATAAACTATATATAATATAAGGATCTAATTTTATGTATTATATTATTCTATAATTAATTATACTAATTTATAAATTACTTGGAATAAAAATAGAGAAATCAATGAAAATGATATTTTTTTTAATAAAAACATGATTTCAAAATGCTTCATATTCAGTAAAAATTTTAAGAAATATAATAAAATGATTATAATTGATAAGTATTTTTATAAATTACCATAATTTACTTCCAGATAAATTTTTTAATAAATATAATTTTATTTTTCAGGAGGCACAAAAATGATGAAAAAAGAGGGAATTAAGGTAAGGGGATTCTCAAGCCCAAATCATTTTATTTGGATTAACCCATTTTGTCGACATATTTGGTATGCATATTACAATAATGTTACTTAAATATCATTTCAATATTATTACATTTTATATTCTAGGATATATACATTTCCAATGTGATTTTATGAAAAATAAAATGATTGTCCAAAATAACTATTCTTTCTAAAAATCCCATCTTTGACTCCTCTTGACTTATTTCTTCTTCGCTCAAGAATGGTGATTCATATACCAAATATTTTTTTCAATTTTTCATATAGGAACCCCATGTATATTCATGAAATCATGATTGATTAAATCTTTATGAAACTCATTTCTTTTCATTGGTTAACTCATGAATATGATCATAATACAATCTATATGGAAAGCATGATTATGTGAATATTATGATGTGATGGGTGGGTCTGGAATTATATAGCCCAACAATGAATTGGGTAAAGTGGTGTATCTCTTGCGATATTGTATATCATGTGTGAACATGATTTTAGCTTTGTTCCTAAGATGATTTTATGATTATGCACATATGTTACATATGACCATGATGGTAGCTTTTTCACAACTGTGATATGATGTTTCATTTGTATGTATTTCAACATTCCATGACATTATTACATGTAACATTCATGATGTTTATGTTGGTTATATTATTATGATATGAAGATTATTATTATTATTACCCATGTTATATTGATTCATGCTCCTTATTCAACCTCTTAATAGTCTTTTAGATCACCCATTTCTTTGATGTATATCCTTAGGTGACTACAAGTAATAAGGAGAAGATTAGATTATAAAGATAAAGAAGAAGATTTTAAATAATTGTTTATGTTTTACTGTGTTTAAGTTATGTATGATCCTAATTTTATTAAGACACTAAACCTTTTGATCATGGATTTGTATCTATATTATGTTATCTATATTGAAAATGATTTCAAAGTCATGTAAGAAAAATTAGGGTCACTATAGTTTGTATCAGAGAATGGTTTTGTTAATTCTGGAGTTATGATTAGAGAACATTAGTGAAAAATATTAGGATAATGGTAAGTATATGTAAACACTCAATAACCTTTATTTTAGAAAAAAAACTAAACAAAGGAATCCAAAAATCTATTCCTTTAGTGATAATTTCATAAAAGAATACATTATTTATTCATGTTTTTTTGACTTCATATTTTATTCAAACCATTTCTATTTTAGAAAATGGGGGGAACCAGGAGAAACCAAGCTGCAAAACTATGTGAGGGACAGTGTAACGATTTCCAAATGACAACCCCAATTACATGGGAGTTAGAGTTCAATACTTCCTAGAAATTCCTACCCAGTTGTATCAAGATATGAATAATGACATGAACCATGTTGAATTACCTTATTTACCCAAGAAGGATCAACTATACATTGATCCCTTTATGTGGTAAGGACCACCGGATTTTAGTGTAACTTCCAATCCAATTTTCATGAAATACAGAGTTAACTCAATGGAAAAGATATTTTCAATGATCTGTTATCTTGAAAATGAGATGGTGGATATATCCATTTATCATTTAGATGGAGGAGATGATCAGTGGTGGGAGTTGATAAAGAACACAAAGCCAAAGGATGAAATGGAATAGATAGAGTGGGAAGACAATAATAAAATATTTCTTAACAATTATTTCCCCTGGACTCTTCAAACAAAAATGGAGAGAGAATAAATAGAGCTGAAGAAAAAGGAAGGTGAATATTCCATGACCTATGAAGAAGAATTTACAAGGATTTAAAGATATTCCTTGTTTTTTTATCAAAAATTATAGAAAAATAGATAGATTCTTTAGTTTTTTAAAACCACACCTTATAACATCTCTAGTTATCCAAGTCTTTGGGAGTTATAAATAAATTGTTTGATTTGATCTAAATGTAGAGATGGAGTTTGAAGAATAGTCCCATGGTTTTGGAGATAAGAAGAGAATAATAGGGTTTCAAGATAGTGGGTTAAATGAAAAGGGGGAAAGAGGATCCAGCTACTCACATGTCAAAAATGTTAAGATAAACATCATGGGAGTTGTCTCAATGGGATGAAGAAATTATTAAAGTGTGGGAGAGAATACCACAAATCTCATGAATGTCAATGAGATATAAAGAATATGGACAACATGATGGGGGGATTGAAGGAACCTACTAATGCACCACTCATGGTTCAATGATTCAACTTTAGGAATAAAGGGAACTATAAAATCCTGTGAACTAAGCCATAGGTCCTTAAGATAAATCAGGGTCAGTAACCAACAAGTCCAAATGAGAAAGGGAAAGCTTATGAAATCATTACTCGTGAAGTGGAGGAACAAAATGAAGTCATCAATGTACACTTCCAATTCACTGAATAATGGGAAAATTCATATTTGATTTTGGTTCTACACATTATTGTATATCTTTCATGTTTTCTAGGACAATTTAATCAAATCCCCTATTCCTTGAAGAATAGATATCTATAAAACACCTAGTGGTGTAGTTATTGTAACCCAAGTGTTAGACTCTTATCTTGTAAGAGTTTGTAGTAAGATTCTTCCAGCTAATCTCATAATACTTACCATAGTGTAATTTGATGCTATAGTGGGAATGTATTGGATATAATTATATAGAAAACACATTAACTGTCAGGTAAAGGGAATCTATTTTAATATTCTGAACCACCCAATTATCCTATATAAATGCAAGGAATGTCATGACTCTCCTTGGGAAAATCCATCAACAGTGTGGGTGTTGATACCTTGTGAAGAAGCATACCTTTCCCAAATTATTGAATCAAATGAAGGTATCAACCTAGAGGAAATTCCCATTTTTATCGAATATTCTTATGTATTTATTGAAGAGTTACCCATACTTCTCCCAGATCATAAGACAAAGTTCTAAAAAGAGCTTATATGTGGAGATACTTTTATCTCCAAATTCCCCTATAGGATGTCCCTTATCAAATTAGAGGAGTTATAAAAGTAGTTGTAAGAGCATTTAGAAAGATGGTTCATACACACTAGTGCATCACCTTGGGGTGTTGTAGTTTTCTATGTTAAGGAAAATGATATATGAGTACAATTTTTTTATCGATAATTAGGAGATCAATAAGATAATTATAAACACAGTATCCTCTTCCAAGGATTGATGACTTGTTCAATCAACTATGAGAAGATCAGTACTTCTCAAAATTGGATCATCACTCTATATATTAGCAATTGTAGGTAAAGAAGGAAGTTATTTAGAATATTTCTCTCTGTATAAGGAATAGGAACTATAAGTTCAAATTTATTCTCTACAGATATACTAATGCCCCTAAAATCTTCATAGATTTGATGAATAGGGTATTTAAATACTACCTCAAAAAAAATTTGGTAGTGTTTGTTGATGATATTCTAATTTAATAAAAGATAAATATGGAACATGAATATATTATAAGGATGGTGTTGGAGATATTAAGGAAGTATAAAATGAAAACTATGTTAAGAAAATGTAACTTTTGGATATATAAAGTCACATTCTTTGGAAATGTGATCATAAGTGAGGGAAATTCTTTGGGACCTTCAAAAACAAAGGAAATTGAGGCATGGCCAGAACCAATGGTTTCATAGAAGTTGTTATTTTTCATGGATAATCTAGGTAATACTGATGTTTTGTGAAAAATTTCCCATGATTTAATATCCCTCTAACTAAGTTCACACAGAAAGGGATAAAATATGTCCAGATGGAAGAATGTGAGGAATGTATTAACAAGCTCAAGAAGAGGCTAATAATTGTTCCTATACTAAAACTACAAATAAGTGGATATGGTTTTGTGATATATAATGATTCTTTGAAGAAATTATTGGGTTGTGTACTCATATATAATGATAAATTTATAGCCTACACCTCAATATAGATGAAGAAACATGAGAAGAACTTCCTGACGCATGATATGGTGTTAGCAGATGCGATCTTTTCTCTAAATATTTGGAGACACTGTCTCTATGGGGAAAAGTGTGATATATATACTAATCATATGATTATAAAGTATATATTATCATATAATGAGCTCAACATGCATCAAATAAGTCTTTTAGAGCTAATCAAGTACTACAATTTATCTATTCACTACCATTTGGGAAAGGCAAGCAGTGTAGATGACGACCTCAGTAGAAAATAACCTTATACTCTATCCATGATCCATATTGAGAGAGACTATATCTTATTGGATATGCAAAGGATATATCATGAAATCATAATGGCCAGGAATACATCTAACCTTTCCCAAATGATTCCCCAACCATCCATCCAAGAGATGATCAAGGAGGCAGAAATGGATGATTTGGAGCTAAAACATATGGTGAATGTAATAAAGTAATAAATTATATATGAGTTTCACATTTAAGATGATGGTGTGATTTAGTTTTGAATAAGGATTTGTGAGACTTCATCACCTGAGATAAATATAGAGATATTGGATATTCTACATAACTCACATTTCTCAAATCATCATGGAAGTACCATGATGTACTGTGATCTTCAAGAGAACTTCTTGTAGGACAACTTTAATAAGAAGATTTCATAGTATATCTCAAGTTGTTTGGTATGTCACTAAGTCAACATAGAGTAAAATAATTACAAATTGATGATGCAACCATTTCCTATACCCACATGGAAATGGAATAATGTCATTATGGACTTTGTCACTGGTCTCTTGAAGACATATAATGGAAATAATGTGATATGGGATGTGGTTTATTAACTCTCTAAGAATTTCCACTTTATCACTATTTTGGGAGATTTGTTACTAGAACAACTTATCAAAATATACATCAATTGGTGAGGATACATGGGGTTCCCATTTCGATCATCCCTAATCATGATCCAAGGTTCAAATCTTAATTAAGGAGAATACTTCAACATGCCTTGAGTATTGAATTGAATTTTAGAATGATGTATCACTCCCAAACTAATGGAAAATTTGAGATGATTATTCAAATGCTTGAAGACGTTCTAAGATCCTGATCAATATAATTTAAAGGTGGATGGGATCAGCATCTCCCATTGGTTGATTACTCATATAATAACCACTTCCACTCGAGTATTCAAATAGATCCATATGAAACTCAATACGGGAATCCATATAGAACTCCGTATTATAGGGATTAAGTTAGTGAACAAAATATACTTGGACCTGATCTTGTACAATATATGACAATTAAGTTTCAAGCCATCTAATAACATATAAAATCTACTCATAGTTAGAAAAATCAATATGCGGAAAACCATCAAAGGGACATGGAGTTTTATTTTGGATAGAAATATTTCCATTAAATATATACATGTAAGTGAGGCATGTGATATAGAATAAAGGGGAATCATAAACCAAAGTACATTAGCCTCTTTGAGATCCTTCATTGCATAGGAGTAGTGGCTTATACTCTTGAATTTTTACCAAGTATGAAACAGTATTATGATTTGTTCCATGTATCACTCATGAGGAAGTGTGTACCTAATGTCTACCCTATACTAAATCATGATCTGGTAAAATTAGAGAATGAACTCTCAAAAAAAGAGTAGCCTATGAAAATCTTAGACCATATATACAATGTTCAATTCAAAAAAGAAAACTCACTATGTCATAGTATTGTGAAGGAACCATAAGTATGAAGAAGAGAAATGGGGAATAGAGAAAACAATGAAACAAAAGCAGCCTCATTTATTATCAATAGAGAATATATATTGAAATTTTAGGGATAAAATTTATAAATTGGGTAGAATATAACAACCTATTGTGTATTAGTAATATTTATTACATGATTAAATGTTTGTTTTATTATATATATAATATTATACACATACAAAATATAGAGAATAGAAAATGAATTTAATTAATAAATAAATAATGTTACATTAATCAATAATAAAACCAATTATAATTCCAAACATTACATATGGAAAAAATATAAAATAAAAAAGTTAAAATGGTAAAATATATAACACCCCAATCTGCTAGAATCATAACCCCCACTGTAAACACTATCAGAAAGAAACATAATATTAGTAAATCAATCAATATATTAAAAATGGAAGTATAGAACCTTGAGAGGAAATGATTTTAAAACTATGTAAATGATGGGAGTGGTATTTATTGGAGGTAATGTGGATGTTGGAATAGTAACATGACCATTGTATATAGTAATATGACTGTTGGGAATAGTAACCTGACCATTGGTAATAGTATCCCAACCATCAGAATAGTAATATTACCTCAAAATAATAAATTATGATATAAATAATATTTATCATGATTAAATTAAGTTAATATAAATATTATTATGCAAAAAAATATCATGATTAAAAAATAAAAGAAAATATAACCACATTTCTAGTAAACTTTATTTTAAAGTATTTTGTAATGGTCATATTTTTTATCTTAAAAATTAAAAATACCTACTTTGAAAATTTATTTTGTTAAAATTAATATCATTTTTAAATCATCATGTCAAAATTTTCTAAGGACCATTTTTTGGAATTTTTCTAAAATATATTAATTTTCAAGTGAATAGTAAAAATAATATTTTTTACATAACCAGTGTATCATAAATTACATCATTCATGAGTTAATAATGGAATAATATATTATAGAACTCGAGGTTCATCCATGAAATATTTTATTTAAAAAATGAGTCATTAAAATATAAAAAAATTAATTTACAAACCTAAAATGAAATTTCCAAAACTTAAAGTCAAAAGTGATTCCTTAAAATAAAAATTTCCCTTTTCCAATATTACTTTTTAATATACTAATGAATTTGAATTATAAATGGGATTTAAAGTTTTAAACCCATTATATTATATTTATATGTGATTTATATTCTAAAAAAATCATTATTAAAAGTTCTACCTTGGATATATTATTTTATTTATTATTTTATTCAAAAAATACCTATCTCCTCAATTATAAATAGCCCATATCCCTCCCCTTGGAAAACCACTCCTTCCATCCATTTAAAAGCCCATGATATGTAGTAATCCTCCACATCATTCCCATTATAATAATTATATACATTATTTAGAAATCTAACTCCAACCATTAATGGATTTATAGTGTAGTACACGAGAAGCAACACCAAGGGGGGAGAAAGTCTCTATTAACACTTCCATCTTTTATTAAACACTTTCTTGTTTTCCCAAATTCAATTCAAAACAATATACTATAAATTTAGTTATATATTAATTTTAAATTATATTAATTATGTTAACCTATTGTAATTACCATGTTTTTGATGAATATAAATGTCATACTTCCATTTCCTCCTCCTTCAATAACATCCCATTATAGGTTGGTTAACCACATACGGAACATTACTATGTCAACACATACAACCATAATCATGGATATTATAAACATTTAATTATATTTATTATAAACTTCTAGAATTAATTTTACTAATTTATATATTACATTGAACAGAAATAGATAAATCAATGAAAAATGATATATTTTTAAGGGAAACATGATATAAAAACATTTCAAATTCATAAACGGAAATTAAGAGATTTAATCTAATTATTATCATTTATAAATATTTAAATAAATTACAATAATCCACTTCAATATAATTTTTTTAATAGATGTAATATTATTATTGATGAGGATGAAAAGTGGTGAAATAAATGGGAACTAAGGTAAGTGGATTCTCAAACCTAACTCATTTTCTTTGGGTTATCACATATTCTCAACATATTTGGTATGAATATTCTTATATTGTTTCTTAAATATCATTTCACTATTATTCCCATATATTTTCAAGGATATATATGTTTCCTATTAGATTTTTTGACAAATACAATGATTTTCCAAAAGATCTCTTATTAAATAATACACATCTTTGACACCTCTTGAGTTGTTTCTTCTTCACACAAGAATGGTGATTCTTATAACAAATATGTTTTACCATTTTACATTTTATAAATACAATATTATTCATGAAATCATGAATCGTGAAATAATTATGAAACCCATTACATCCCATGGTTTAATTTATGTTTATGATTGTAATACATTCTATGTATCATGCATGATTAGCTAGATATTATGATGTGATATGTGGGATAGAAATTATATTGACGTATAATTCATTGGTTAATGTGATGTATCTCAAGTGATAATGTGTATTATATGTTAACATGATGCTATGTTTTTTTCACAAAATGGTGTTATGATTATGCACATATTATATGCATGAACATAATAGTGGCTTTTTTCATAACTATGTATAGTATTTGACCACCATGACATGATGTTTCATTTTTATTCACTTCCATATTCTAGGAAATTATCACATGTTACCTTCATTATGTTGATGTTGATACTATGATTATGATATAATTATTATGATTATTCTCACCCATGTTATATTGATTCATGCTATTTATTCATCCTCCGAAAAGAATCTTATCCCACCCCTTTCTTTGATGTATATCCTCAAGTGACTGCATATAGTATGGATAAAGTGAGATTTAAAATGATAAAGAAAATGATTATAAATAAATATTTTTTTTATGATTATGTGATGTAAGATCCTAATTCTCACAAGGAACTAAACCGTTTGATCTTAGATTTGTATCCTTATTATGTTTTTTATCATGAAAATTATGTAATTGTTATATAAGAAAAAGCAGGTTTTCTATATCTAATCATAATATGAATATGATGAATACTCTTAAAAAATCATTTTAAGTTAACCAATGACCTTATAGTAGCACCATAATAAATGTAATGCATAAATTGGGAACAAATATTGATCACTCAACCTTTCTTGATACTCGACTTTGTCACCCACATCTATGCTGGATCATCAAAACCTGACTCACATTTGTATTATACCTCAGTCTCAACATTTCCATATTTTTTGTGTGATGATGTGGCCTAATATACCTCCATCAAATGAAATAAATAATTTAATATATAAAACAATTAAGTTAATTTTAAAAATCAAAAAATACAAACAATAATACATCATTTTCTTGTCACCAATAATCTCCCTAGTTGTAGGATAAGTGTATGACCTTTTATAAACATCAAATTCCATAACCAAAGTATGACAATAATACTATATAAATATAATTTAATAATTTTAAATTTATTTTATATATTAATTAGTAAACAAAATTACATACCATATGCCATCAATGAATAATAAATGTATGGCTCTCAACTCTATCTGTGACCTCCTTTCTTCCATGATTTTTTCAACTTGATGATATAATAATTTGAAAAGTATATTCCATAATATAAGATCATAATCCATCCCAAGATTGGGCAAGGATATAATCAGGTTGATAAAAATTTCTAGACTGATAAAACAACAATATATTTCTCTATGAATCCCTTCCTAAAATTGTGTAAAAACTAATTAAAATGATCACACTTATAAATATCCCATGACTCCCACATATATACACTCGCACTATTATTAATAGGCTACCATAAACCCTAAAAACTAATAATAACAAGATAATAGTGAAATAAAATTTCAAAAAACAATTTATTTATTTATATACAATATTGTGATGAAACATGTGGCCTCAAATATTGATGGGAATATGATCCCATAACACCCATGCTATGGGAAAATATTTTCATATAATAACACTCACAAATCCAATAGTTATATGTCAAGCACTATGAAAAAATAATAGATAATAAATAAATTTTTGCATAAAAAATAATGAAAAATAATTGTGATACATAACAGACCATACATATTCAAGAATTGATAAAAAAAGATACGAATGTCACTCGGGAGTTGGGTTAATAAATATCAATCTAGATAGAACACAAACCCTTTGATTTAAAAATATATTGTTGAAATCCTATGGGGTATATGAAATTTCATCAGTATGATCACCTAGAATATCAGCATCTATGAGTGCATGAAACATCTCATAGATAACATTTCCACCCATCTAAAACATGAAATTAATATTAACTACAAGTGATTAATAATAGAAAATTTATACTTTATTTGAAAATAACTATAATTTAATTGAAGCATTATTCATCTTCATCTTTATATTCATTGGTGTCACTATTTTTGTCTTCACCTCCCAACTTTATCAATTTCTATACAATTTTTAGTTTTATCATCCCTTGTTATCTCATATTCATTGGTTATATCATCAACATTATCAACAACATTAACCCATAACAACGAGGGTTCATCCCCAATATATGTTTCCCTTAAAGAAAAATATTTAATTTACAATTTATCGTGGGTATTTTTTAATCAATTTCACTTCAAGAGAAAAAAAAATTATTTTTTATAAACTCATTTTCATGAGATTTCATTTATATTACACTCTACATGACAATTAAATTTATTGAAGAAATATAATATTCTTCATTATTATTTTGATCTCCTTGATGTTACAGCATAAATTGTATGTTTTCTTTAAGAATAATTTTATATTTAATATTTATGATTCCATATCATGGAATAAAATTAAACCATTGTAAGGACCCAGTTGGAGCAATGAACCACTGAGAGGGGGGGTGAATCAGTGGTACCCTTTTCTTCCTTTTTAAGTTCCCTTAAAATTGAGAACAACCTTTGTTTCCTGTTAGAGATAAAATTCCCTACTGAGAAAACAAACAAGCACACATCCAAAGGAACACATCAATTTACAAGGTTCACTATTCAATAAGAATAGTTACGTCCTTGGTATGTTTGGAAACAATCCAACACCATACAATTTACTAAGAAAACAATACTTGGATTACAACGAGTAGGATATACCCTTACACTCATGAAGCACTGTGAAACAATCACTCCAGTGCGTGTGCACCCTCTTAGCACAATAGGGCAATGTCTCTTTTCTTGTAACAACTTATGTTACCTGCACTTCCATTCAAATACACAAGTGTAAGCAAGTTCGGCACAAATCATCACTTCCTTACCCAGAAGAAAGGCAAGGACTCCTTAGACTTGAGATAGATCAATTACAGTCCGAACTTCCCATTATGAATCTCCACTCAGAATTCTTCACTCTGAATTTTCTTCTCCACTCCAAATCTTCAATCCGAGTCTTCCTCAGTCTGAGAAACTCAATACGGTGACAGCCAGTACTGATTCCCCATTCCAAATATCCACTCCGAATTCTCCACTCCGAATTCTTATCCACTCTGAATTCTTCTCCACTCTGAATCTTCAATCCGAGTCTTCCTCAGTCTGAGAAACTCAATACGGTTACAGCCAGTATTGATTCCCCATTCCGAATATCCACTCAGAATTCTCCACTCCGGATTCTTCTCTACACTGAATCTTCAATCTGAGTTTTCTTCAATCTGAGAAACTCAATACGGTGTCAACCAGTATCAAATTCTCATTTCGATTGAAACCACAATGAAACTCAGTCGGCCAAGCTCTTCTTCCTCTCTCTAGATTATCAAAGATTCTCTCTCTACTTTATCATCACTACTTTACGCTGAACTCCAATCTCCTTTTATAGGTGCTCCAAAGTGTGCTTAGGCAGGAAACTGAAATATTTTCCCGCTCACTAAAATTCACACAAATCTTAATTTCTCCTGAAATCTCTAAGTAATTAAGACTTTTTCAATGCTTTTAGAATCTTCTCGAATCTTCTTCCACCTCTCTTGATTTAGAACTTTGGCCTTTTTCGGATCTGACTTTGTTACACAAGATTCTCGGTATCACTTTCTCGGATCCACTCTTCTGGCTTCTCGGCATCATATTCTCATATTCACTCTTCTGACTTCTCATAATCACATTCTCGGATTCACTTCTTGAATCTTCGGTACGACTTCTGGTTCTCGAAACAACTCACCAGATTCTCGGTATGGCTCCGCACTTCTGGCTACAAACTTCAGGTTCAGGAAGTAGACACCGAACTTCTTCACTCCGAACTTCTGACTCAGCAAGTCGACTCCAAACTTCCCGCTACGAACTTCTAACTTAGAAAGTTGACTCCGTACTTCTCCCTATGAACTTCTTCTTCAGTAAGTTGACTCTAAACTTCCCACTACAAACTTATGACTCGGTAATTAGACTCCGTACTTCTTGCTACGAATTTATTCTTTAGCAAGTCGACTCCAGACTTCTGACTCTGAACTTCTGATACAGGAAGTCGAATATGAACTTTTATTCAGGAAGTAGACTCTGCACTTTTGACTCTTGAAGTCGACTCCAAACTTCTTGCTATGAACTTCTACAATCATCGATACCGGAGATTTTTAATTCTCGGAATGACTCCTCCAGATCTCGGTATGACTTTTCCACCCAACTTTTGCTTGCATCGTGAGTACTTTCATATACTCACAATTTTAGATTTAAAAAATAGCAAAGCATCATCACAATTGGTTCCTTCACATCTCCTATCAGCCAGCTTTCAAAAATTTTCAATTTCCCAGTTCCGAACTTCTCAATTTTCAGACTCCAAATTCCAGACTCTGGATTCTTCAAACACCAGGTTCTCGGTTCTGAATTCTTAGAAATTCTAGGTTCCTTTCCTTTATGAAAACTTCCTTAAGATCAAAAAAAGACAACCCATGAAAACCAACTCTTCCTTTAGCTTGGTCCTAACAATCTCCCCCTTTGGATTTTGTTGTCAACCAAGTTTTTATAAATCACCAAACATGGAAACCTCAAGTAATGGATTACTTATCAACAATTCTAAGCCTATGTGAGCTAACTCTTTGTACACTACCACAAAACTGGGCAAGCCCAGCACCACCCCTTTATCAGCGCTAACGAAAAAGTGCTGATAAAGGGGGGGCCTTTATCAGCACTTTTTTTAGTGTTAATAAAGCCCCCCCCCTTTATCAGCGCTTGTTTAGTAGCACTGATAAAGGGGGGCCTTTATCAGCACTTTTTTTAAAAACACTGATAAAGGGTCGACTTCAAAAAAAATTAAAAAAAAATATATTAATATATAAATATAGTTATATAGTTATATTGATATGAATATAATATATAATTTTTAAATATATTTTAGATAATTATAAATGTACATTTACACTTAATATACTTAATATATAAGATATTTAGTGAAAATGGATTCTTAAAAAATTAAAAAAATTATTTTTAATTAATAATTTGATAATTATTATGGAGTAATAGTCATTTAATAACAATTTTAAGAATAAAAAAATTAAAAAAAAATTAAAAAAGATCCAAAATATGTTGAAAACACAACTCAAACTTCAAACGGCCATAACTTTTGATCCGGGTGTCCATTTGAGCTCTACCACATATCAAATCGAAGCCTGCGATGAGATCTACGTCACTGTGACTTGGGGGACCCCAGTCAAGCATTTTTTGAGGCCCAGAAGGCCTCTAAAACTGAGTTTTTAGTCAGGGTACCCAGATTTTTTAACATTTTGTGGATTTTCAGCCTCTTTTAAGGGGGTATTATTGGATTTTTTGGTGGGGACTGCATTTATTACAAGCTATTACATTCATATTGATATTATGTCTTTGAAATTTTATAGTTTTTTATAATTAACTGCTATTTATAATCAAATATATAACTATATGTACATATTTTTTATATATTCACACATAAAAATTAAATTTTTTTAATAAATAATTAAACATATTTACATATAAAATATACTAGCTTTATCTAAATAATAACTAATGTCCATTTTATTTAAAATACCAATATATGAATATTTATATAACTAATATATATTAATATAACTATATATATATTAATATAACTATATATATATTAATATAACTATATATATATTAATATAACTATATATATATATTAATATAACTATATATATTAATATAAATATATATTACTGTATGAATAAATATAAAGAAATATATATATATATAAATAAAAATATATATCATGAATAAGAGAACAAATCAATATAGGGTAGTGGCAAAGGCTTTAGGTGTGCATGGGGGAGGTCTCGAGATCAAATCTGGGTGGAGGAAAGGGCACGCGCGTAAGGGTGATTTAAAGGGCTAGTGATGATAAAGGGTGTAGGCAGTGCAGGCGGGTGCTAGATGTGCGGGAAAGCACTGATAAAGGGGGGATCAAGCGCTGTAAAAAGCCCCCCCCCCCATGAGATTGGTAGTATTTTTTTATTTTTTTTATTTTTATCAACGCTAAAAAGAAATCACTGATAAAAGACCATTTTATCAGGGCTTCATTTTAGCACTGATAAAAGATCCCTTTTATCAGCGCTTTTTTTAGTGCTGATAAAAGGGGTCTTTATCAGCGCTTTTTGGAGCGTTGATAAAGGGGACCCCCCCCCCCCATCTTCGTCGGCATTATCATTGCTTTTTATAGCACTGTTAATGGCCATTTTTAGAGATGATAAAAGCCATATTTGTAGTAGTGGTAGGAAACAAGAATCATTTATAGAAAAACCATGTTGTCCATAGGTGGTGAAAATGACATCTTCAACTTCATACACCCTGTAAACAACTTCAAGTTCTTTCCCACAACCACTCCAACAAACAGTTAGAATAGTTCATACACAAACAATGCTGATTTCACAGATTACCCACAACTCTCTCTTTAAACAATAGATTTATGATACAAACAACTTCTCCCCCTTGACAAAACAATCCAAAGGTAAGAAGAGAGAGGGGACGTAGCATCATTCCTTCGCTTTGAGGAGAAATAGGTTGGACACCCATGTTCAACCTCAATCTTGAAAATTATTCCTTTGGCAAGGGTTTCATAAAAATATCATCAACTTGTTCAGCAGATGAAGAATATTCAAGTTTTAGTTCATTATTTTCCACATCCTCTTTGATGAAATGATATTTGATGTCAATATGCTTCGATCGAGAATTTTGGACTGGATTTTTGGTAATATTAATTATGCTTTGATTATCACAACCCAAGAGAAAGGGAAACTTCACTTCAACTAACAAATCTTACAATTGTGTTTTCATCCAGATAAGTTGAGTAGCAGCCATGGTTTCAGCAACATATTCAGCTTCAACTGTACTTAGTGTCACA
Organism: Viscum album; assembly: GCA_963277665.1. Taxonomy (NCBI): domain Eukaryota; kingdom Viridiplantae; phylum Streptophyta; class Magnoliopsida; order Santalales; family Viscaceae; genus Viscum; species Viscum album. Next base: position 1,520,408,252 of record OY728133.1, on the reverse strand, counting down.
GAATTCTGCTTCTTCAAGTGCCAGCCAACACAATTTTTCCCATAAAGAACACTCCACCAGATGTGGATCTTCAATCATCAATATTTCCTGCCCAATCTGCATCTGAATATCCAAACAAATCAATGTTATTTGAACCACTATACTTGATTCTGAATTCTGTTGTTCCTTTTAGGTATATGAGAATTCTTTTTCCAGTAACAAGATGTGATTCTTTAGGAGCACTCTGGAATCTTGCACATAAGGTAACAGCAAAAACAATATATGGCCTTGATGCAGTCAAGTATAATAAACTTCCAATCATCTTTCGATAATCTTTCTAATCAAATTCTTTTCCTTCATCATCTTTGCATAGCTTCATTCCCACTGAGATAGGAGTTGATATAGGTTTTGAGTTTTTCATCCCAAACTTCTTAATAATTTCCTTAGCATACTTTTCTTGGGAGAGAAATATGAATTCTTTTTGTTGCAAAATTTGTAACCCAAAAAAGTATCTCATTTCACCCAACATGGACATCTCAAAGACATTCTTCATTTCTTCAGCAAACCTTTCACACTTCTTTCATTATTCCCAGCAAAAATAATGTCATCAACATAGACAATCATAATGAGAGAAAGATGTTGGATTTCCTTGATGTACAGATTACTATCAACTCTTCCTTTCTTAAAGTTAATCTCTTTTAAGAAAGTATCCAGTTTGGAGCACCATGCTCTTGGAGCTTGCTTTAGCCCATACAAGGCTTTATTCAACCTGTACACATAAATTTCATTCTTCCCAACAACAAAGCCACATGGTTTCTCAATATAAACTTCTTCTTTGAGATCACCATTAAGAAATGCGGATTTCACATCCATTTGAAATATTTTGTAGCCTTGTTGTGCAGAAATAGAAAGAAAAATTCAGATAGTCTCTAATCTGGCTACTGGAGAAAAATTTTCTTCAAAGTCAATTCCTTTAATATGAGAGTAGGCTTTGCAAACCAATCATTCTTTTTTTCTGATAACTTCACCTTCTTCATTCAACTTGTTCCGGAATACGCATTTGGTGCCAATGATGTTATTATTCTCAGGCTTGGGTACGAGTTCCCATGTGTCATTCTTTTCAATCTGATCTAATTATTCATTCATGGCTTGAACCCATTCTGGATGCTCAAAGACTTCTTTAACATCATTTGGTTCCACTTTGGAATACAAGGATGTATGTGATATAGAATTACGTGTTCTTCTTGTTTGAACCATGCGACATTGATCACCAATAATATTCTGAGATTGCACTTGTTTAATCATCCTTGGATAAGTTTTTTGTGTGCCTTCCTCATCACTTGATAATGAAGTCAAGACAGAAAATAGGTTCCAGTCTCTGGAGACCATTTGTGAAAGGTGTGAACAACCCGGACACCTTGAAAAGGGATGTCTTGTGTTGTTACTGGCTCAACAAAAAGTTCTTAATTCTCAGAAGCCGAAGGTGAAGAAAGAAGTGAAAGAAGGCAGGATACTTGAAGTTGTTAAAGAATATGAAGAAGTTTAAAGAAGTCACAGTGACATTTGGCAATGATGAATCTTTAAAAATCAAAGGTGTTGGATCATCCATCATTGGGAAAGAAAAATTGAAGTTCAAGAAAACTCTGTATGTTGATGGGATGAAGCACAACTTACTGAGTGTATCACAATTGTGTGATGAGGGTAACAAAGTTATCTTCAAGAAATATGGGTTTATTGTGAAAAGTGAAGAAGATGGATAGATTGTTACAAGAGGCCAACGAACCAAAGGGATTCTGTTTCAGGTTGTAAATTCACAACACAAGACATCCTTTTTCAAGGTGTCTAGGTTGTTCACACCTTTCACAAATGGTCTCCAGATACTGGAACCTATTTCTTGTCTTGACTTCATTATTCTCAAATTTCTTCAATAAAACCTTCTCACTCTTCTTCCTTTGAGGAGATTGAATCCCCCTTAATCTCTTCCTTTCATAACTTTTGGGTTGGTGGTAATAATGTTGATTGAACCAACACATATTTGTTGTATGCCCGAATCCACCACAATACCAACAGTACCCATAGAAGGAGTACTTTCTTCTGAAGCTTTTATTCTGATAATTCTTTGTTGCTCTTTCTTCAACCCCACCAACCATTATTTTTTTAGCAAGATTGCTCTGCTAGAATTATGCCTTCTATGATTTTTATTGCTTTTCACCAGTGTTTGACTTAGGTTTCCTTGAAACTTCAGAGTTCCTAGTAATGCTGGTCTTGGCTACATAAGTAAATTTCTCAGCTTTTTTCTTCACAGCAACCACTTTAATCTTTTGTTTAATTTTCTAAAAATGTGGTTGTTGAGATCCTTCACCAACATCAGTAGTTGAGTTTTGAAAACAAATGTTTTTTTATTCAACTTCTGAGAGCTTCTTTTGAGCGAGTTCTAATTCCTCCTCTTTTGCCTTTAGCTTAACTCTCATGTGCTCATTTTGGTTTTTCTTATCTACAAGATACTTCTTCAAGATTTCAAGATCTTTCTCAAGTTATTCTCTAACATTTTCTTTATTTCACACTAAGGAACACTCATCTTCCAACTTTTTGTTAAGTTTCTCCAGCCTTCTGATCTTCCTTAAACATTCCTTCAATTCTTCTTTCAGATGTATCTCAAGCTGAGTTTCTTCTTCTTTCGAGCTACTACTTCCGAAATCTTCATCATTCACTGTTGTAATGAAAGTATTCTCAAAACCATGCTCAACTGATTTTTTGGATTCAGCGTCACTTCCATCATCTTCTCAATTTATGGACAAAAGGCTTTTTCTCTTGGATTTAAAGAACTTCTTTTCTTTCCCTAATTTTCCTTTACCACCCTGCTTCTTCCATAACTTTCATGACTTTCTTTCCTCTTCATCACTGCCTTCTTCATTCTCCCTTTGAGGATAGTTAGCCGCAAAGTGGCCTATGCCTCCACATTCAAAACACTTCAAGGGAATTTTTCCCTTGTATTTACCTATTCCTCTTTTAACATTTTTTGAAAACAAAGATAAGATATCATTAAGATTTTTACATACCTCGCCTTCAGATTCAGAGTCACCACCATCTTCATCAATAAATATTTTATTAGACTTTTCCTTCTTCATGTCTTTGAAATATAATTCTCTATCAAACTTTTTTTTGGTCTTCATAGCCTTTTCCCTTCTCATTTCATAAGTAATGAGAGTTTTATTCAAATCATCAAGAGATAGAGTCTCTGAATCTCTATCTTCTAATGAAGATACCTTCGCATTGAATTTATCAGGAAGAATCCTCAAGATATTTTCTACCACAGTAGAATCTTTCAGCTCTTCACCTAGACATATGATGGTACTAACAATATTGTTCACTCTGGTGAAGAAATCCCCAACAGATTCATGCTCTCCCATCTTCAAGTCTTCATACTTCAATCTCCATATTTGAAGTTTTTCCTTCTTGACTTTTGTATTTCCTTCGTATATGTTTTTCAGTTTGTCCCCTATACCTTTGGTTGTGGCCACTCCTTTTACTCTCAAGAATTCACTTTCAGAAAGTGAAGAAAATATATCATTCTTGGCTCTTCCATAATTCTCAAGAAACTTCTTGTCAACAGGTGTAAGTGGAAAATTGTCTTCAATGGGGGGAAACCCAACTGTTGTAGCTTCGAGAACATCATACCTAATAGACATGAGATACGATAGCATTATATCCTTCCAGATGTGATAGTTCTTCCCATCGAATATCGGAATGCCTTTACTGTTCACACAATTCAAATTCTCCATTAGCAAGGAAAACAAAGGCAACCTCCCTCTAATACCGCTTGTAAGGACCCAGTTGGAGAAATGAACCACTGATAGGGGGTGAATTAGTGGTACCCCTTTCTTCCTTTTTAAGTTCCCTTAAAATTGAGAACAACTTTTGTTTCTTGTTAGAGATAAAATTCCCTGCTGAGAAAACAAACAAGCACACATCCAAAGAAACACAGCAATTTACAAGGTTCACTATTCAATAAGAATAGTTATGTCCTTGGTATGGTTGGAAACAATCCAACACCGTACAATCCACTAAGAAAACAATCCTTGGATTACAACAAGTAGGATATACCCTTACACTCGTGAAGCACTGTGAAACAATCACTCCAATGCTTGTGCACCCTCTTAGCACAATAGGTCAATGTCTCTTTTCTTATAACAACTTATGTTACCTGCACTTCCTTTAAAATACACAAGTTTAAGAAAGTTCAGCACAAATCTTCACTTCCTTACCCATAAGAAAGGCAAGGACTCCTTGGACTTGAGATAGATCAATTACAGTCCGAACTTCCCATTCCAAATCTTCACTCTCAATTCTTCACTCTAAATTTTCTTCTCCACTATGAATCTTCAATCAAATTCTTCCTCAGTCTGAGAAACTCAATACGGTGACAGCCAGTACTGATTCTCCATTCCAAATATCCACTCCAAATTCTTCTCCACTCCGAATTCTTCTCCACTCTGAATCTTCAATCCGAGTCTTCCTCAGTCTGAGAAAATCAATACGGTGACAGCCAGTATTGATTCCCCATTCCGAATATCCACTCCGAATTCTCCACTCTGGATTCTTCTCCACTCTGAATCTTCAATTCGAGTTTTCTTCAATCCAATAAACTCAATACGTTGTCAACCAGTATCAAATTCTCGTTTCGATTGAAACCACAATGAAACTCAGTCGGCCAAGATCTTCTTCCACTCTCTAGATTATCAGATCTTCTCTCTCTACTTTCTCATAACTACTTTACATTGAACTCTGATTTCCTTTTATAGGTGCTCCAAATTGTTCTTAGGTGGGAAACCGAAATATTTTCCCACTCACTTAAATTCACCCAAATCTTAATTTCTCCTGAAATATCTGAGTAATTAAGAATTTGTCAACACTTCTAGAATCTTCTGAAATATTCTTCCATTTCTCTTGATTTAGAACTTTGGCCTTTTCCGGATCTGACTTTGTTACACAAGATTCTCGATATCACTTTCTCGGATCCACTCTTCTGGCTTCTCGGCATCATATTCTCGGATTCACTCTTCTGACTTCTCATAATCACATTCTCGGATTCACTTATTGATTCTTCAGTACGACTTCTGGTTCTCGGAACAGCTCACCAAATTCTCGGTATGGCTCCGCACTTCTGGCTATGAGCTTCAGGTTCAGGAAGTTGACACCGAACTTCTTCACTCCGAACTTCTGACTCACTAAGTCGACTCTGAACTTCCCACTATGAACTTCTGACTCAGGAAGTCAACTCCTTACTTCTCGCTACGAACGTCTTCTTCAGCAAGTCATCTCTGAACTTCTGACTTTGAACTATTAATACAGGAAGTCGACTCTGAACTTCTGTTCAGGAAGTATAATCCGCAATTCTGACTCTGGAATCCAACTCCGAACTTCTTGCTACGAACTTCTACAATCATCGATACTGGAGATTTTGAATTCTCAGAATGACTCCTCAAGATCTCGGTATGGATTCTCCACCCAACTTTTGTTTTCATCGTGAGTACTTACATATACTCACAATTTTGGATTTACAAAACAGCAAAGCATCATCCCAATTGGTTCCTTCACATCTCCTATCAGCCAGCTTTCAAGATTTTACAATTTCTCGGTTCCGAACTTCTCAATTTCTAGACTCTGAATTCCAGACTCTGAATTCTTCGAACACCGGGTTCTCAGTTCCAAATTCTTGGAAATTAAAGGTGTCTTTCCTTTATGAAAACTTCCTTAAGATCAACAAAAGACAATCCATGTAAACCAACTCTTCCTTCATCTTGGTCCTAACAACCATAAATTAGTTCAAATCAATGATATTTAAACATTGTTACATAATTCAATCAGAGATAACATAAATAAATTATTTCATCCATCTTGCTATAAAATTCAACTTCACATTGTTTTTTACCATACCCTTTCAAAGAAACACCATTATTCATTTATTTTATTAATTCACCACTCATGTGTGTATGAAATCAAAATCCATTAACTACATATGTATTATATGTTTCAGAAAATTTTTATGGTGAGTTACTCAGTAAAAATAATTGACTATAAATTTTATTTTCATATAGTGATACCTAGGAAAATTAAAAAATATATATAATATATAAATTAAAAAATTCATTTCATCGTATGATCAAGCGTAAACAATTTAATTTACCAATATTTGAAGCCCCTTGTCAAAATTGTGTTACCAACATTCTTCAAGTGTAGTTGATGTAATTTGTGTGAACCAAATCTTGATATGAACTTTATATAATCTAAAAATTAATTAATATAAATTAAATTTTAAAAACTATAAATAATAGGTACGAGTATCACTTACTACAAAAATCATGTAATTTATCCACATTTGTGCAGAACATATGTAGGAGTTTTCCATTGTTCATCATTTGAGAGTCATCCTTTACAAACACCACTAAATCCAAAGCTCAGGATGACTAAATATAGATAATTTATGTTCCATGACATCCTAATAATTTCCATAGTTATAACCCGTTTTATTTTTCTTCAAAGGATATTCATATTAAATATAACATGAGTAAAAATTAGAAATTTTCTCCTTTAAATATGTTACTGAAATTGACCTTTGAAATGATAATTTTTAACATACCTTCTTTTTCAATTTCTATATACATCTCTCATATGGGTGTATCCATTAGAACTCTTTTGTACCTCTAAATATTTCTTCATGAAAAAAATATAATTTAAAATTTTCCTTTAAATCAAAGAAAGGTAGCATATATTTTCAATTTACATTAAATTAGAACACATTTCTATGGCGTACTCAATATATCATAGTCCATTGTCACTACTAGAATTTATCTAAAAAATATGATATTTCCTCTAGTTCATACCAAATCTAATAATTCAATTACCCTTTAAGTCCAATCAATAGTAATATTTCCATTATTACATGAAAATAGTGACCTTTTAATTTGGTAACATGTCCATTTTTTACACATCAAGACAAATTATAGTTATAAAGATCTGGTAACCTCAAAATATATAGTACACTAATAGAATAATAAATTGGTTTCTTTATAAATCTTATAATCCACTTTCTGCATCATTAAATTTTGTGATATGTCCTTTCAAAAAAATCATTTTATAGACACCTGATAAATTAGGAAAGATATAATTACTACATAACAATGTCTTCAGAATTCACATGTGTTTCTAACACTATATATATATATATATATATATATATATATATTAATATTGTTCTTATTAGTATGGAAGGTAACTAACATGTAACAAACCAATAGATTATATGAATATAAATGTTCCAAAAAAATAATCTACTTTATCCAATTGTGATCTTTCACAAAGCCATCTATTTTTGAGTTTATAGTTGGTACAATTGTAATATTTGTCAATGAAGAAATAATAGATTTTACTTTAATACTTGAGATCACCTATGGTGTTCTATCTCTTAAAATTGTACCTTCTCTGAAATTATTTTCATTCCTTCAGAAATAATTATCTCTAGAAATAAATATTTAATGATAGTCAAATAAAAAAAATTATTCCATTAAAAATCATAAATTATTTTCTATCATCCATAGAGTATAGTAACAACTTTAAATTATGTTTCCTCTATCCAGATAACATGTCATATGTTGTAAATTCATTGATTGATAACATTAATGAATATTTCATTCCAAAATTTTTTTTTGAAACTATATCATATGTACTTACACCATTACTAAATAACAAATTTAACTTATCACTCAAGGGACTTGATTGAAAATTATTATTATTATTTGGATGCCTTAGAATTTTTAATAACCCATGTGTATAAATGGTTTAAAATCCAAGAAATATTTGAATTTTGAATTAGTGGGTGCGGTATTTTTTGAACCAGAATTTAGAATGGAATTTGCAGAGTTTGAGTAGCTTGATGTATGAATTTTGGTTGGTGAATGAGGGATAATTGGTGATAGGGAGCCTTGAGGGAGCATTGGAGAAACCCAGGGTGGTTGGGCTATAGGGTGGATACAATATACATCCATTGGCTATCTGGTAGACTTAAAAGGGGGGGAAATGACCCTTTTCCACCCTTCAATCTGAAAAGGGGGCATACCACTCCTCTCTTATTATATGGTCAACATGGGGGGGGGGGGGGTTGAACCTCCTTTCCCTTCTCTCTCTACCCTTTGTTTTGCGGTTACCTTGGATGAATTTTTTAAGTGATCAGAGGTATTTATTTGGTTCCACTGACCTCTTTTGAACCTCCCCTCCTACCTATCTAATTTTGGGTTTCTTCGATTATAGATTTAGTTCCAATTCAACTAGATCATGTTGAAATCAGCTAAGCATGATAGGGATTTTATTTTTCTTGTGATGAGGGTATTCTAAGAATCTTTCTACATTTCATCATATTCCATTTTGATGAGGTAGGCCTCTATGGTTAAATTAATAAGTTTTTCTCCATAAATTAAGATAAATGTGATATTTTTTTAGTGTCGTAGGTTGGGACATCAGGATGGGATGATGTTGAAGGCGTATCATGGACCCACTGATTTCCAAAGGAATATATTATGGTGTGGTGGGGGCACCTAGTGAGTTTTTATCAATTCTTTTATTTTTAAATATATTGTTTAATTAATTATAACATGTTGAAATAGATTATTTGTGATGACTTGGCATTAAATAGTTTTCCCAGAGTGTCGGTGTTATCTGTTGGAGATGAGATGGTCTTGGGAATTCCTAGGATAATCTTCCTGACTGAGAATTAAAAAAGGATTTGGATTCACAATGATGCAAGAGGTCACTAGTTCTTTCCCTATGGAATTATTTGATTTTTTATGATACATGTAATTTCTGATCTTACCAATAATGGATTAAACTTTTTGGATAAAAAGGAATTGTTTAATTTAATTTTTTTTTTTTTGATAATTTAAATAAATTAGAAATTTAATTTAAATTATTTAACTCATATAAACATTTGGTGTGAAATGAGTAAAATTCCAAGTTCATTGATGAAAATAGGAATTGACTTGATATATTAGTAGCTGATGGTTGCGACATATACTAAGAGGAAACCTAGACCCCTATAAACCTCTAAGTGAGGGTGTGGAATGACCTGATATAAATGAATGTTATATGCTATGTGAGGACTATGGATACATAGTGGGCCTATGTGGATAAGTCATAGGAATATTATATATGGATTTAGTGAGATAATCAGCTAATAGTGACCCCATAAATGGATATAGTCCTTGATCCATCACTCGAGACTAACATCAGTGAGGCTTACCCATAAGGCTTTTGAGGACATGCTATGAAAAAAAACTTTTAGGGGTGCGACGTCCTTTGAGATATTATTTATGACATGAGTGAGTTGGTATGGTATTTAGGGCCCTATTAGGGTTCCTCTATCTATGTTTTTCTCAAGGTGACTACTATAGGTACCCCGATGATAGATTGACCCAGAGTGGGTGTGGTGTTATATTGATACTAATGGTGGGTTTAGGTGTTAAATAAACCCTAAACTTTATTTTATTCATGTTTTAATTGGTATAGGAACTTGGGAGGTCTTTTATTATGTATGAGAGATTATTACAAGTGGTGTTTTGATATGTGATACATGGATGGTAAAACTCTAATAAGGGAGGTCCATGATACTTATGGGTTTATGACCATGGATGAAAAAACTCTAGTGGGGGAGGTATGTGTTATTACTAGTTGAGAAATATCCTGATGTTTTGATCCATGAAACTATTTATGGGGCTATAAATGATATATATTCTGGGTTAATCTAATTTACTGGGATGTGTCATTATAGGAGAATTCCTCATGTTTTTGATACTTACGGGTTATTCTTAGGCTTTGAGAACACCCTTCAAGGAGGTCGGGACACTTATCTATATACATGGGAGACTTAGGTTTTTTATAGAGACATGATCATCATGACATGTGAAAAGATATCTCAACACTTGTTGAAGTAGTTATAGTCAATTGGGGATCTATACCTAAGGATCAGTAGTGGTTGTTATAAGGTGTGTGTGTTTAAGTATACACAATATTCTCAGAGACATTCCCTCATTGGATTCGATTAGGTATTGTTTGATGTTTTGTTTATTTATTTTTAGTGTTTTATTCATTTATTCTGAGTATTTTACATTCACATATCACACATTATTTGTATATTAAGAGACCAAATTATTGGTTCACTGATGATTATTATACTCACACCATACATAGAAATCCATGGAACTTCGGTATTGGAGAAGAATTCACTTATTATAGTCTTAGGTGGGGTTGAGGCATGGGATTTCATGATTGATTTGGAGCATCTCATATGTGATTTAGAGTTCAAAATGGGGTGAGGGTAGGGGTGCTAGTGGAACCTCCTATAATTTTATTTCAATATTTTCCTTTTCAATTATTTTAATATTGTTTATGTGATCATCCAAGTGGGTGAAAAGTAGTTGTTTCATGATTTAGAGTTTATATGTCTTCCTGCCACATTTTATTATATTATATTATTCCCTATTTCAAGTACTGTTTTTGTGTACTCTGATACTAATGGATGTTAATGATGTAGAGAGTCTTTATATGTTATTGAGGATTATGGTATAAGTGGTAAAGTATCCCCATTGTTCCATATCAGACCCTCGTTTCTATTTTATAGCCTCTGGTATATTGGGATATGCACTTGAGGTATGTAATGATCATTAGCCTAGACACATACTAGTTTTATAGGGTGGAATGATGTTACAAAGTGGTATCTAAGATATTTTCCTTTTAAAATTTGGGATATGGTAGACTATATATAGTATTGTGTTAGATCTTATGATATATACTAGGTCGGTGCACCATGAACACCTGTTTTGGAAGGAATATCAGGTTATCAAGAGCTCGAGATTATCATTCTTTAAATATGATGTTACAATTATATATGATTTGAAACTTTAGTAGGTGACATGTATGTATGATGATATTATGATTTATATGTGATATTTTACATTGGCCCATATAGGTGAGAGGTATCACATGAATCAGTCTCGGAATATAGATTTCATGTAACATGTACGGGTTTGCTTAAAATGATCCATACTATTCATATATAAATATTACATCTTATTATATAAATATTCAATACGTAAAATTATGACCCATACAAAAATTATATATTTTAGTGACCTTGAAAACATGGATACATAAAAAAACTTCTTCATAAGGGATCTATATAATCTCACACTTTTTCTTCAAAACTATAACCCTTCTAAGACATATCATACTTAGAATCGTTCATCATATCTTGGGTAAGGGAAACATAATAAAGGGTGAGCTCAAATTATCATTAAGTGTAAAATTAAAAGTAAGTAATGAATAATATGTTTTCATATCTATGTCTATTTATTAATTAGATAGTGCTTTAAGAGGCTTAAAATGAGAATAAATCCAATCTTAAGCATAGAATTCTCTAATATTTTTAAAAGATTGTTTTACCGCCTTTTGATGGAGAACCATTTTTTAAATCTATATTTTGATAATTTTATAAGCTATATTTGTCAAAATAAACTTATTATTTATGATTCGGACATTTAAATTTACTTTGGATAAATTTTTGGCATTTTTCTGACAATGTTCATTTTTTAATGAATAGTGAAAAATACTGCATTTTACATCAAAACTGCTTTTTCATCTAATTTAATTATATGGTTAGATTATCTTTTTAATTGGTCTTAAATTTTAATTTGAATATATTTTTACCATTTAATAAAATTGTGGTCATTATAATTAATTTCACTTTGGAATTGGTCATAAACAAGTGCCAAACTTTTCATAGATATTGTTTCAAAAGAACCCGCTATTTGTTTTGTCAATGGGAATTATTTTTAAATTAATTATTGCAATTTCTATGTTTTAAATTTGGTAAAATGGATTCTATATTTGGAATCATAAGGTCCAAATTATTTAATTAAGACTCTTTTGTTTTTTGGACATTATGAATAGTAACGATGGTAATTATCTTTAATTATCTTGATTAATTAGTAATCGGGTAGTTGAGGATAATAAAATAATATAATAATAATAACAAATTACCCCAACATGTGTCCTAGTGCTACTGTTTGTGTCATTTCCGACCATGGGATGCCGTGTTCCAAACTTTAGGACCCCATGGAATCACTTTTGGGTGAAAGTGACACTTTATCATTTTATTTTTAAAGAAAGGAGAATATCACTAAAGAATGTATCACCTGAGTAAAAAAAAATTAGTTTTGTCTATGTAAACTATCTATTAGACTATAAATATTAATTGTAAATATAAAAATATTTCCTACATCATAGTATTTGTTTATAGTTTTTAGACATTAAATAAATTAAATTATTTATGATATCATGATGATGCAACGATTACCTCATTAATGAACGATTTAAATAAATTGAAAAGATAATGTAAAATCTAAGACCTACACTTTTCAAAGACATATTGGATGAGTATATTTCGAACCATTTTTACCGTATCCTCAAAATATATCAATGTGAGACCTTTAAAATCTGAAACTCATTTTAATATAAAGTAACATTTTATAACTTTCCAAGAGTGCCCCTCCTCTTCTCTTATAAAAGGCCCCCACCTCTACCTCCTTACCCACACATCTCAAGCCATTGGATCAGCCAAACTCTAATCATTTCATCTCTACACATCCCTCTCTTCATCCTATAAGCCTTACCTTAGGCAGAAATATCTTCAAGAAACCCTTTTGTTTCAAACCAAGAGGAGTTACCCAATTTAAAGGTAAAGACTTATCTAATGTTCTATTGTTTTATTTTGCTTCTCCAACCCCCTAAACTCTTTTTATTAATTTATTTTGTAACAAAACCAGTATCTTCAATATACTAGGATGTTTTTATAATAATTATTCGAGCTACACTTACACACACTTACATATAATGGTTAAATAACATACTGTTTCTGTGGATGGCGAATTTCTGCCTCACGAAATGATGATTGTTCAATATTCTTCTAACACCTTCAAAGGTTTCCATTAAGATGTCACTATATTTATATATGATATATAATATGTTTATGTTTTCCTTAAGCTTCTATATTTTTCATTTATGTCATACCATTATGGTTTCTATTATGGGTAAACGCGATATCTTCATTTTAGGAAGTGCAGACTACCACCCCCTCAAAGTGATTTGATTCGTTAATGCCATATGTGGGACATATAAAGGATGGAGTTAATGATATTATATATGATATTATACTGGGATTATAATATACCTTTATATAATTATGATTCCATTCCATTAAATAGGAAATAGAAATGGAAGTAGCATTCATACGTACGTACGGCTTACCGTCTCCATGAATGGTGAATTTCATTTCTTACCTCTAAATGTTATGTAATATTATAAATGCATGTATATACTGGATATAAATGATATATATAATATCTACATCATGAACATAATTCTGGTTATAATTGATGTTTTACCACATGAACAACTTGTAATTATAAAGAGTTTATTTTTGACTCAAGTACCAATGATCGTTAAAACGACCGTTATTAACTTAAATAATTACATAGTTTTCATAACATGGTAACAAGTGATATAAAAGGAATAATGAACTTGAAAAAGGTTCTTAATAAAGTATAAATTAACTCAAGTTTATTATTCAAGAGATTAAAGAACGATCGAGTCAAGTCGGACACCAGGTAAGGGACTTCATCTCAATCTCCATTCATTGAGGCATATTTTGTTTTATACACAAATTTCTTTTATACGGTGTATAAACCCCTTTGACTTTTACTTTTATTCAAAAGGAATATTTTTTTATACTAACTGTTTTACTAAACAAAAAAAGGGAATGTTTTTGTCGTACGTATGTGGTGACAACGACTTCTCCACCCCCATAACCATTATTTGAGTTTCGGCTTCCTCTACAAGCCATAACCTTTTTTAAATGAAAAAATAAATACCATGTTTTAATTTTCTTTTATTTTGTTATTGAAAATGGTTTTGATAATGTTTTTATTATATCAATGTGTTATTGATATCTTGTGATTGAAATGTGTAAATTTTATGGTTCCTTTATGCATGTTTTATAGGATACGATTATGTTATGGTTCTTCGGCATTGTTTATGAAGACGGGTGGTTCCATGATAAACTCAGGGCGGGTGAGACCGTGATAGCTCTTCAATGCATTGGGTAACATGAAGGGTTTAAACTCTAAGGTTTATCTGAAGAGATTTAGGGAATATTCTGTGATGGGTATTCCAAACGTAACCATGAGGGTTACTCCCTACGTAAAAATGTTATGAATGCCTCAAGTTACCTTTATGTCTTATGATTTCTATGATTTATTCATGATTTGATGAGGTATGTTAAAGTGCTTATGTTTTATGACTAAAGTATGATTTCATTGATTCTTATGTATACATGTACTAATTTTTCCTTTCCGTATTTTTATATCCCTTACTGAGCTTTTTATGCTCATCCCAAGTTTTTGAAATGTTTTTCACAGGTTAAGGGAAAGGTACATGATATGATGATAGTGTCAAGGAAGTGTCAATAAAGAATCCATGTTTTATTTTAAATATGTTTCCGTTGATGGGGAAAATGAATTCTATCTTTTATGTAACCACTTTGTTTAAATGTGGAATGTAATGCATGATTTATGATCTAATTCTCTAAAACTCTAAACCTAAAAAGATCCTCAATGTGTATTCTTGAAATATCTCAAGATTAAGTAATGTTTAAGGCTGGGGCCTTATAGTAAGGGTAAAAAATGGAGATATCAATGTTCATTTGAGAAGAATAAGATCATATGGGTATGATAATATGATAATAAAATTTTAAGAACATACCCAGTATATCATAGATCATAATAAATAGTAATAACATAATGCTTGGTAGTTCTCAGGACATGAATCATAAAATCAAATAACATGAGCCATGAAAGCATAACATTGGCATACAACATTATTTTATGACACACACATAATAATAGAAAATATTTTCATTATCTAGGATCATTTCCTAGACAATAATAGTGGATTTTGTTCACTCCCTCCTCCATTGCATCAAAATTCATGGTTTAATCCCATGACAATTATAGTGGAAAGAGTACCATACATGACTAGATTTACTCTCTATTCCAGTACTTATTTTTTATAAGAAATTCATCTCTAACTAATCCATTAGAGGGATATGTTATATTGGTCTCACCGATAACATAATGAAAAGTATGCATATGAGTTCTACAATATCATAAAATATTCATAATATATCATAAATCGTTGAAAAAAAACTAGTTTTATAAATATATCATCATTTCTTCATAACATAACCTATAGAAAATAGATAGTTTCCAAAAACATCTCATAATAATAATAATAAATCATCTATATAAATAGTAGGAATGGTATCATTAGATCATGTATCAATTAAAACATATGTAACATCATTTGATTCCATATTAGATGAAAATTACTCTGAAAGATATCTAGTATATTTCCTAAGGAAAATACCCATTTCATTTTAAAATAAATTCATTAAAATCTAAAAAATTTCCAAAAATATTAAAAGAAAAATTTTATCTTCATTTAACCATGTAAAATTACTTAGGAATCAATAAAACATGTATAAGTCATGATGGTGGTAAATTTATCTCATGTTTTGAATGTTAAAACAAATATTCATTTAACATCCTTGGTAAAAAGTCAAAATTACCTTATTCAAAAAACAACAAACATATTTCTTTTAAACTTTTTTATAAATTAAATTATGAGTAAAATATAATTTAAATAATCTTATATGAATATTAATAATATTCATGAATTTTTTTTAGAAAACATGGATATGGAAGAAAATGATCTTCGACCGAAAAGTGGAATAAATCTAGTTTTCCTTAAAAATGTTATTTCTGTATCTTGAATACTTAAATGGAGGAAAATGAATATAAATATTGTATTATAGATAAATAAATATATTATAAGAAAATTCATTAAATTATTGAAAGGTATATAATAAAATTTAATCATCTAAAACATAATAATAAATAATTCAGTTAAATAATGAGACTGTAACAAAAATCTCTTACCTAGAGTTTGAATTTCATCAAAAGTGGTAGAAATTAATTTATAATAAATTAAAATTAATTATAAATAAATTAAAATTATTTTATATACTTATAATATCATATATTATCCACTTATAACATTTCAGTATCCATTTATTAAAAATTACTTATAAAAAACTTGGTTTCTGAGTGTTAACTATTTCATTTTTCATAGAAGTTTCATTTCAGAAGTTTTGGTACCTGTATATTGATCATGGTTCAATAATCTCTATAGTTTGATAGATGATATAAATATAATAAACCCAAATGGCCTAAATTACTTATTAATTATTTATTTTTTTACAATCCCCCTTTCAAGGGATGAGGGGAACCCTTACAAGGCCTGTAGGCTTAGAGATTACATGACCCAAAGGTCTTAGAAATTACAAGACCAATTGGTCTTAGAGAAATTTATCCAAACTATAACAACTTGTAACTTCTCCTCCCTAGCTTCTACATCATGATATCAGCTCTCCACATTCTCATGGATATTCCTCTATGATTCCTATGCATTCACAGGCTGGTCTCAATGGTAATGCACCTATATATAATCATCCATAAATGTTATAACAGAAAAATGATTTATGTATTTCATGGAGACAGTAGATCATAGCTACTCATGAATACACTTTTCATTTTCTAATGAAAATAATGCATGAAAGATAAATATTATTTTATCATTAAGGAAATAATTATATCATAAATATAATATATAAACATAAAACCCATCATAATAACCATACATGAATGATGGTGATGTAAAATGAATTGTATAGGTATGTGGAAGTGGTGGTCCACACATATGAATGATTGATACTTTCACATCCCATTATATAGAATAAAAGTTTTTTATTGGTTGATCAATAATTATAATAGCATTTAAATATATTTAGGATAATAAATATATTATTTTATTGTGTCTATCACTGATTTAGAAAAATTATAATAAGAAATAATTTCAAAGAGGTCTGGTAGGATGTTTACTAATCATTTAGTTTTCATCCTTTAGATCCTTTTATAAGGACCATTGAAAAGAAATTTTTAGGAGACTAGAACCTATAAATCATGTATAGGGATATTTAGAAGAGAATTTGGTAGGTTTTTTTGGTTCTAAGTAGCAAAAAGTAGTGTATAGAAGATAATGGAGTGGTAACATTTTATAAGAGGGGGAGTGGATACATGTAGAATTACAAAAAAGTATTAAATTAATTTTTAGGTTCAAGTGGCTCAAAATTTATATATTTTGAATATAGGATTATAATAATTATAAAGTCTCAAATACAATATTTATACAAGTTTATGTGATATTTTATCCCACATATCTTAGTTTTAACCCCCATTAATTCTTTTTACAACCATCATAATAACAAAAAAATTACATTTTAAAGGATATTTGTTTCGGACACTTTCACCGAGGCACGTGCTTCTGTCTCATTTGAGGAAGAAAGGTGTGGTTTTGTTTCCCTGAATTCTTGCTTTCCAAAGGTGGGTGACATCTATCACTTTTCAGGGACGTTTGCTCCTTGATCAAAATGGGGTGATGGGATGTCGGTTCCTCCTTCTGTGGATTCCTCCTCGGAACTCGTCACTTAGTCCGGGTCTCCCTTATAGATTTAAGATGTTGTTGGTGAAACTCTTCCTAGCGCCATATCTTCATGGACACCAGTTAATTACACTGCTTCTGTCGGGACATTCCAAGGGGTATGGTCAGGGCAGCAACCTTCAATCAGGGGAGTAGTCACGTTGGGCATCACAAACGTGTCTGGGCACTGGGATACTGGCTCGTCTGTCTTCTATCCCTTATTATAGGGCTTCTCGAGGGCACATAATCCCAAGTCATCCCGCATCAAACATATGGAATCATATTCCATGTTCATGTATCTAAGGTTTTTCTTAGCTTCCCATGTTTAACACAGGGTATGCCGCAAGTTTAACGTCCAGCGGAGACGGATCGGACTGATCAGAACACTGACTAGAGTGGACCAGATGAATGCAACCCCTAGAGGACACTATGATGTAGATAGGTTGACATGACCTCACCAAGATGTGGCATCCCAGTTAATAATCAAGATGGATTATGGGGTGCTGAGTGAAATGGGTGGTGATTGGGATGGGACCACCGTGAGGGAGACGGTAATGTTGGGCTTGATTCTCAGGGAGACTTTATACGTATCTCTATGGTAGGGAATCAAAGTCCACGAAGTTCAAGAGGAAGATGGGATGCCTGAGGAGGCGGCCCTTGAGAATGGACGTGTGGATAGGACCCAAAGGAAATGGAACCTCTGGGTTAGGGCATAACCTTCCTGAGACACATAGTCTCGAGGAAAAGGTCAGGCGATGAGCTTGAATTAGGGTGTACACAAAGGACAACAACTCGATGATGTGTATGGGGGTTACACGTGGTTAGCAGCCCATGTTGTTATGATGCCACTAGGACATACCAAAGGTGTGGGTCCCAATGAAGGGGATTACAATAGCTTTCCACTAAATATTGGACGCAACAGCTTACCTCTGGTCAGGATGAAATGGCTTACTGCTGATTGAGGGACACAATGGCTTTCCGCAGTGCGTAGTTTACAGTTTAACATCATGCAAGATGAAGGTGAACTGACGTGAAGATGGTCTAAATGACCGGGGTGGTGGGATTGAACCTCATAGAGGCTTCCTATGTACCCTGCCTTGGTAATGATCAAATACCTTGTAGTTCAATATGGTTCGGTGAACCGATGTGAATAAGGATCTGGGGTCCAATGGTTGGTGGGCTTGAACCTCATGGAGGCTTCCTACATACCCTACCTTAGCAAGGATCAAAGACCTCGTAGTTCAGGATGGGTCGGTGAACCAATGTGAATAAGGACATGGGGTCCAATTGTTGGTGGGATTGAACCTCATGGAGGTATCCTACAAACCCTGCCTTGGCAAGGATCAAAGACCTCATAGTTTAGGATGGGGGTGTGGGGCTTACACTCTAGGCTTCCCAGGGTGTTTTTCATGGTTGGTGCCTACTCTAAGCCCATGTGAGTCATTCTCGGTGTGAGAAACAATAGGCAGTAGAGACCTGGTGATCACACCATGAAAGGTGCATTCGTGGGAAGTGGAGTGGGTCTTATATGTGATCACATCCCAAAGAGGAAATAGTGTCTTATGTGTGGTTAGCATCCCAAAGAGATTGGGACTTACTCCAGGATGGAGTCCCGATGGCAACAAAACCTAGTGGGAGAGGGATTTGGAACCGAAGAAAGGAGGATCACCATTCCCCACCACACCATTTGCCAGCCCTTGGCACCAGAAAAGAAAGAGGAGAAGGGATGCTGCCTCCTGCAAGAAAATCTAGGGGCTTACACCCGGGTGGTTGCCCAGGGTGTTTGTCCTAGTCGGTGCTTTCTCTAAGCCCACGTGAGTTATGATCGGTGTGAGAAACAAGTGGCATCATAGACCTGACGATCATGTTACAAAAGGTGCATTCATGGGAAGTGGAGTGGGGCTTACATGTGATGGCATCCCAAAGAGGAAACAAGGGCTTATGTGTGGTTAGCAGCCCGAAGAGTTTGGGACTTACTCCAGGATAGAGGCCCAATGGTGACAAAGCCCAATGAGAGAGGGATTTGGAAACTAAGAAAGGAGGAGCACCATTCCCCACCATTCCCTTTTCCATCCCTTGGAACCAGAAAATAAGGAGGAGCAGAGATTCTTCCTCCTGCAAGAAAAGCTAGGGGCTTACACCAGGGTGGTTTCCCTTTCCCCGCATAGGATGCATGGGGGGAAGTCACAGTTTAACGCCATGTGATAAGGATGATGGTGCTTGGAATTTTAACATCCTGCAGCTCAGATGACTCTAGGACTTACATAATCGGTACCCTCTACACCTTGGTGAAGATAGGGGATAAGCAATTCCATGGTTGGGGGGTGTCATGGAGTGAACCATTGGGGGTCCACGTTAGCGTGGTTATGCGAAGAACCAATAGCCGTTAGCGTGCCTATGTAGAGAATCATGGGGAGAAGAAACGCAATGGGAAGTGATGTCCAAGGGACTTTGAAGTTGCTTCGTTCAAACCTAGGAGGTTGCACGGGATAGGGAGTTACAGAGCAAAGGGGTTTATGAGTAGAGACCTCTTAGAGCTCTGGTTCTCCCTGCAATGGAAGGGCTTCATGAAGGTGTGGGCTTCGCGAAGTGAAGTGGCCTAGACGAGGCATAGGGAATAGGTATATAGGAGCATTTCTTTACGAAGTGGAAGGGAATTTGCGAAGAAAATCCCTACTAAACATGGGTGCCTCTCAAATCAAGGTCCTGTGAAGCAATGTGCTTCGCAAGACATAGTGACTCGGCCTTATCATTCGAGTCATGTGTGCATGGGGGTGATTCACGAAGCATAAATGATCTTCAATAACCTGATTCCCTATGAGGATCTTCTTCCTTCACGAAGGCATGTGGGCTTCATGAAAGGCATCCCTCTCGAAAGAGGGGGAAAAGGCAAAGGAGAGGCACTTCGCGGAGAAAAAGTACCTTGATCAGCTCATGTTTTGCAGAACAGAAAGTGCTTCGCTATTTGAGATCCAGGAAGAGGAAAGGTCGAATGATCCATGCTTTGGGCCTGGGAGGAGTCTGGTATTTAAAACCAAGAGGCATCGTAGAGCAACACTCGTTTGGCGCGAAGCTGGATTCCCCTCTGCAGTGGGCTCGCGAACATTAAAGGGGATCACGGAGCATCCTGCCTCCTGTCTTCACGGTGGGATCGCGAACGTCAAAGGGGCTTGTAGAGAATCCCGCCTCCTGGCTTCACGGAAGGCTTGTGGGGCCATGGTGCTCCACAAAAGGGCTTCGCGAGGCAGCTTTAGAGCCTTTCTTATTCTCCTTCTCCCTTCTGATTTTTGGCACCAACAAATGACCCCCCTCAGACTTGGAACCAAGGAGAAATCAAGGGTCAAAGAATCAGGGTCAATCGCCAAAATCCCTCAGTTATTTCGTGAAGCTGGCTCATGAAGGAGGATAGCTGAGCGAGAAAGCGACAGGTCAATCAGGCGTATCGCGAAGCTCACCGTGGTCGAGACACGCCGCGAAGCAGCGAGTGTCATCTCCTATATATATAGGGGATGACTTCTATTTTTTCCTTTCTCTCCTTAATTATTTTGTCCTTTAGCTCTCTCGATTCGTGAAGCTCTATGTACTCTGCAACTTCTCTCCGTGAATCGGGCCTTCAGCTTTGCGACACATAGTGAGTATTTGACTTCGCATATGTGTGCTTTGCGACACCGCGTTCGGAGGCCAAGTTAGGGCTCTGTGAACAGACTCTGCTAATGTGCTCCAAAAATGTACTTCACGACCGAACCAAAACAATCGTCCAACCTAAAAGGATTAATGGCTCATCAAAAAGCCACCCATGGGGTCCTTGCGGATGATGCCTGCAGGGACGAGATGGTTAATAGTCTGGGTTTAGGAGACCTACTTCGGAGCCACTCTGACCATGGTTCTTTGGTGGAGCTGCTATCAAAGAGCTAGAAGAAATACCTATTATACAATAGGTTTCCTTTGTATGGCTTCGGCCTGAGGGATGATGTCTTCATCCCAGAAGGGAGTCAGGATGAACCAGCCTATTGGTTCAGGATCATGTTGTTCCAACGTCGATGGTTCAGGGCGGCTGACGGTCATGCCCAGGAGTACTTCACACCCATCATTGTTGACTGCTTATACAACCACCTGAATAACGTTGATGGGAAGGAATTTCAGCCGGAGACGTCTCCCCCCATGAATCAAATGATATTTAAGGTGGCCCTAGGGAACCCAGAGAAGGGGTGGTCTGAAGAGTGGGACTTGCACCATGGAGGCAGCTTCATAGACGATTGGGCCTAGGCCTACTAGGTAGGCACCTCATGTGAGGAGTTTGGGGTGGAGCTGAGAAGAGTGGGCCTGTATGAGGCTATGTGGGCCTCCCAGTTTCACATCTACCATCTGAAGCAGCTGATGTCAGAGCTATTGAGCAGGTGTTCATCGATGACCAATACATTTCATTTTTGCCATGGGGAAGTCGGCATCATCTTTTGGGATGTCCACTAGATCTTGGGGGGTCCCGATACTGGGGGGATACGTATGACGAATTCCTTCCCATTATGAGTGTGTGGGAGGACCTGGAGAAAATTTAGCCACTGGTGATGGCTTTGATGGAGTTCGTGTTGGGAGAGGACAAGGAGGCGGTGAGGGATGTACACTTTAAGCAGTGGTTCAAACAGTTCCTGAGCTTCCCGGTAAACAGATAGTTTCCAGCAAGGCCTCGTACTTTCCTGAAGGGGCTAGGAGTAAGGAGCACACATACTAGTGACTTTTGGGGGACAGGTTGTGGAATAAGTGTGGATTTAGCATCATCACTGAACAACAACCGATAGTTAGGCTGGCATCATTCATCGCAGCTCTCATCTGAGGTTATATCCTAATAGTTAGGGACACCAACATGGGATTGCACCCAAGAACATTCATTATGGCGTCCGTGTTGGAAATAGGAGGGAAGGTCAACCTTGGGATCCCGATGCTCACCAAGATTTATAAGATGTTACGGCACATCAGCAAGGGAAAGAGGTCGCAGAGAATATACGGGCCATTCCACCTCCTGTATGGGTGGATAGCAGCACATGTCAGGGGGGGTTTACGAATACCTTAACCCCATTTCCCCTCCTTGATCAAACTTCCTCCCATCCATCCTAAACACTGCTGGGAGCTTTCCAACCAAGCTGACTGCACTGTCTGTTCTGAACTGAGTGTGGAAGGTGTAGGAGTTCAATTTCCACCCATTTCCGTTACTGATGGGGGTATTCATTGAGGATGGTCGGGGAATGTAGGAGAAATGTGCCTATCTTCTGGCCTTTTGATGTGGAGTTTTGGTGGCAAGGGTGGATCTTGAGGCTCTCTGCGATTCATATACCCCGCACCAATTTTCTCGTAAATTCTGGTGCATGTAGTGACTGACCCCACAGGTCTATCTAGGGGTGAACTACGAGGAATGCCCATGTGTGATGAGGCAGATGTGGCTTATGTTCACATGAGAATATGGGAAGATGTGGAACTAGCGGCCCCCACCGACCGATATCGTCGGGCTAGTGAAGGAATATGCCCAGAGTTGGGAGGCGGCCTACCTGGGGTAAATGCTGAAGAAACCAACCATTCGAGTTGATTATGTGTGCCTACCAAACTCAAGGTCAAGGACAGAAGGCGGAAGGGGCATCCCTCATTGGCAGGGCTACCATAGCGGTGGGGCATGCACTAGTTGAGGGAGAGGCAGCAGTGGCGATGGACCCGGCAGTCCCAGAAGAGCAGAGCCATCCTGAGGGGAGGCCACCTAGAGGGTTCCATAGAATATCCACTCAAACTCCAGGGAATCAGTTGCACCACATTGATATGCCAGAGAATGTTGTCTTCCTTGAGGCCTGGGACATCTGGGAAGTTAACCAACAATTCCTCGACCCGTCGGAGATGTGGAAACATTTGAACTATTTTGGGATGGATTTTCCAGGGATAGGCCCTATCAGGTTCAGCTTTGCGGTATCCCAAGTGGAGGCGGAGCAATACCTGACAGAGTTGGAGGACTTCGTGCACTCCCAGGGTACCCTGCATCCAATGACAGATCGAGCCAAGGTGTTGCTCGATCATACCACTCCCCCGTAGCTATCAGCTGATGACATAAAGGAACAGCTCTCTCTGTTGGAAGAATCAGATGAATCCTCCTATGGAGATGAGTCTGGGAGAGGGATATCGTTGGAGGAGGGTGAATTCAGGGATCAAGACTCGGATCTTGAAGATTTTTCCAAGGCCCTTGAGGTAAATATTCCATGTCCCTTCTTTAGGTCCAACTTTTAGGTCATTCTGAAGTCTTTGATAACATCTAAATTGTGCAGGAGAGACTCTTGCACAGAGCTCGTTCTCTCCCTTCTTGAGATACAGTCACAGGACCTTCGGGGTCCACACCAGTTGCCGGGGAGATCAGCATGTCTGGCGGGGCTGGAATATCTGAAGCGGTTCCCAAATCTTCGTACCTTCCAACAATATATGGAGGGACATGCTTCAGGGTCCCAACGGCATCATCCCAAGAACAAGACTGAGGACTCAATCTCTATAAGTCTCCTCTATCAAATTAAGGGTTTTCATCCATCGACCATGTTAACTGACATGCACGCTTCTTTTTTGGTATGCACAGTCCTCCAAATGGTGTGGGTTTCCTTGGAGAGGTTGTTTGATATCCCTGGCAGTGCCTTTCTGTGGGGAATGTCGGTGACCGTAGAGATGGAGGTCCATATTGATCAAACAGTGGTGCTCCTGGTCTCCAGTGGGACCGTCAGGGAGGCTGAGCCTGAGATCATCGAGGTGGGGTCCAATGATGAGGATTGGTCAGACAGTCCAAGTCCCACCATGCCTAATCCAACACCAGACGTGGATCCAGTTGATGAGTTCTTAGAGGCATTCCCTGCATATGAGCCCACCAACTATGTTGACTGGGATGAGACGGCCTCTGATGAAGAGGACAACAGAATAGTCCATTGCTGGTCATGGAAGCGGATCAAGCGCTTCATTGATGACACCCCCAAGCACTATGGCTAGATGAGATGGACAAACTCCGCTCGCGACTACGCGAACTATGTGATGGGGGTGTGGATGCCCAATGTCCTCACATGATCATTCGAAATCTTATGGTGTAGAATATTCGAGAGCATGACCATGGCATCGGTGTGGGTTGGCAGTAGAGGAAAGTGGTGAACATCAAGAGGCTCGAGGAGGCTGAAGATGAGGTCCAGTGGCTGCAGAATTAGGCGGACAAGCACTCAACCTCCCTCAACACGCAATCTGATCTAATATTGAAATTGAAGGCCCAACTGGTGGAGGATGAAGAGGGAATGAGGCAAGCCTCTGACAAAATTATCTTCATCTAGACTAGCATGGAGCGGGCCCCAGATTGCGGCTGATGAACTATGCCCTATAGCTGCTGAGGAGGAGCAGGAACTGAACAGGCGGTAGTACATCCTAGATGCCGCCATCCAAAGGGTGTCAGAGCTGCTATTCTCTTTTGATGAGGTCAACCCATCCATGGGAGGGGTCAATCCTAGGGTGTTGTGATGCCTGTAACCTTTGAATGCACTTTCATGCTTTGATTATTTTATTCCAGTTGCATGCATGAGTTCCATTATTTGTGTTGGTTAATTGCATTCCTATGACATTTGCGGAGCGTCCAGTGTTCAATCCCTAAGCTCACGTGGGTCGGACCCAATGTGAGAAACAAGGGATTACCGCCTTATTTCCCTATTCAAATGTAGGATTAAAACCAGGCTTTGGGATTCCGGGGGTTTGAACAACCAATCCGGATTCCTGGGAAGAGAAGGGGGAGACCTGACTGGATAATGAAGCTCTCAGAATAGCCAAATTACTATCTTTCTAGTGTGCTCTTGTGAACAAGTGGGGTAACTCTAGGGGCACTGGAATAAATTCCAACATAAGGGAATGGAATGTGTGAATTATAATACCCCAAATTTGGAACACTGTGGGGATGGCACGATAAAAAAATATAATTGTTGACCACATTTGAAACACAGAATCTATATTGTGTTAGCCTAAAATGGGGATTACAAACGAGGTTCAACCGCTGACCATGTTCAAAACACATTTCCTGACTGAGAGTGTCATTGATTATTCTTCCAGAATGTTGGCCCAGGATAGTAGGCGAGCCATAGGCCGAGAATCCATATTGTTAGTGGGTTCCTTTAGACATGAGAGAGGATGAGGGTGTGAATAAAGGGTGCGCAAAGTGTGGAGAGTGGTGTGATGGGTTGTTCTACTAGAGTCAAACACTCTTGAAATTACGCCATCGTGGTGGAAGCGCATTAGGTGAATACACCGTCCTGATAAAAGATCAAACATACTTCTGAAAAGGACCTCTTTATCAAGGAAACTATCGCCTCCCAACGTTTATCATGGGGTATTCCAAACTTTTTCAGGGTAAAGCTGCATTTTCATGGTTCCCCAAAAGAGCTTAGGTCAAGGGACAGACAAAAGAGGGGAAAATGGGAATTACGATTCCTAGGGTTGGACCCGGAGATAGGATGTATGGGGGTTTCTACGTATCCCATGAGAATGGGAATCAATCCAAACGTAGTTCTAAGAGCGCAGTTTAATGTCATGTGGGATGAGGAAAGGCATGTGTGGTAATGGTTGTGTCAGTACACGTCCTACCAAAACTACTAAGACCACATGAGTCATGCTCGATGTGGGAAACAAGAAGTAGTGATAGGACTCTCCTAGCACAGAAAGGCACATGTTAGGGATGATGGGAAATTAGATGACTGACGTCCCATTGATTTTGACCTGCTTATATAACGCACCTAGATGTGCTGAAAAGTAAATCCGAGCATGTTGGAATTCCACATGAACATAAAGGAGTGGAAACATGTGAATCATGATGCTCAAGATCTAGACCACAATGATGGTGGCATGACGATAGGGGATAGTTTTTGACCATGTTTGAAACATAGCATCCATATCGTGTTAGCCTGGGATGAGGATAGAAAAATGAGGGTCGACTATTGACCGTGTTCGAAACATAGGACCTGTTGAAAATGCCATCTGGGATCTTTAGGGACATTGGATCGAAATTGTAGGTGAGCCGAGGCAACATGAGACTAGGCCGTGAAGGGGTCCCTTTGGATGTGGAAGAGTATGAGGATTGAAATAACGGGATCACAAAACTTGGACATGGAACAAGGAGAATATTCCCATGAAATTTCCACACTTCAGGCTTTTTGTCAAAACGCATTTGAGTACGACTATAAGACGTATCAGATTGATGGATTCGAGTCCCTTCCCAAGGAAAAGGGTCCTGAGGTAGCATGCTTTCAACTTAAGGTTCTAGGGTGGACCATTAAGGGGGCTTGATTTAATAGACTATGCGTAGGGTGGAGAAATATCCAAATGTGATGTGCAGTTCTGATAGGGAGATCTTAGTTTAAGGTCATAGATCTCGGACCATGCTGGGAAAAGATATGGGAAGCACATGGTATGGCTACTGAAAGACCTGACGTGAATGAGAACCTAAGAGGTACTCTCTAGACCACGTATTCCCAGATGATTTTGGGCCAAGGGGCTGAGGAAGAGGGGATGTGATTTGTAGATTCCTGGGGCTAGACCCAAAGACAAAAATGTCTGGGCATTCCTACATATCCCATGAGGATGGGAATAAATCCATATGTAGTTCTGGAAGGTGTCATGCATTTTAAATTCTTAAGGTAAGGACGCAGAGCGGTATTATTTTATGGTCATGGAGCTCGGACCATGGAGAAGCAGGACTATTCCAAGTAAGTGTGGACCTTAATCTGATCCCTAAGCCTACATGAGTCGAACTCGGTGTAGGAAATAAGGTTGAATAAGGTATTTTCAACACGTGAAATACATGCCAAGGGGAAATCGGTAGAGCCCCGAATGATTGCATTATTGTGGATTTTTCCTCCTAACGTACGGACTTACACTGAGGAATAGTACCAAGAGTCTCAAAATTCTACTTGGACATGATGAGGGGGAGAAGGGTGTGAGTCATGTAACTGAAATTTTGGGCTTAATGGGGTTGGTGTGATGATAGAGGATAACCATTGACTGTATTCGAAACACAGTGTCCATATCGTGTTGGCCTAGAATGGGAACAACAAATGAGAATCAACCGTTGACCAAATTCTCAACGCAGGACTTGTATCAATTTGTTGCTCAGAACCCCGAAGGACGTTGGCCTGTAAAGGTAGTAGGGCCCTTGGGCCAAGAATCTATGTCATTTGGGGGTCCCTTCAGGTGTGAAAGGTGATGGGATCCCTAACAAAGGGGAAAACGAAGCCTAATAAATGGGTGAAAGCATTTCCAGGTAGAATCTAACACTTTAGGTGCTGATCCAGAGTACCCTTGGGCACATTGGTGAATCGTCTAAGAGGACCAGGGGGAAACTAGAGGGTGGTTGATTTGAAAAGATGAGTATAGGATAAGGGGGATGGAAAACTCTCAGGAGGGAGAAGTACATGGCGTGCTTGTTACAAACCCGACATGAATGAGGATATAGTCCCATGCCACAACATATACTCCCCTCCCTAGGAAAGGGTAGGCTAGGGGACCAAGGTGAAAGGGAGATCTTCAGGAGATGGGGCAGGACCTGAAGTCTAGACGTTTGGGTGGTCCTACGTATCCCATGAGGATGGGAATCAAGACACATGTAGTTCTTGAAGGAATTATTGTGCAGTTGAACGTCTTTCATTGAGGATGAAAATGGGTAATATACCCCACATACAGGATGTGTACGGTGCGACGAGTAACCCGACATGAATGGGGACATGATCCCGTACCACACTGTACAACCCTAAATGAGAACTTGGGTCGGGGGCCCGAAAAGACCAAGGGGCCTGAGGCTGGGCATCCTAGCCAATGGTAGCCATACGACCTATTGTGCGGTTACCACCTCATCATAGCTCCTAAGCCCATGTGAATAGTGCTTGGTGTGGTAAACAAGGAGCTGGACTCAGCTCTCCCTATCATATAGGGGTCTAATAGCTGGCATTTCCTAAAGGGGGTTCATCTCTTGGAGATACAATAGGGCAGAATGAACCACTACACTCAATGTTTGGGACATCTTGGGGTGTCTTTAACGACAAAGGATAGTTGTTGACCATGTTCGAAACACATCATCCATATAGTTACCTAGACTGGGAACAACAAATAAGCATCGACCACTGACCATATTCGCAATGCGGGACTTGTATTAATTTTTTTCTCAACACCCTCGAGGGCGTTGGCTCAAAGAGGTAGGATATCCCTTGGGCCTAGCATCCCTGCCATTTGGGGGCCCTTCTAGATGGGAGAGATGATGGAGTCCCAATCAAAGGAGTGGGTGAAGAATAGTTGTGCCCATCTGTGAAAGAGGCAGACACCTCTGGGGAGTGGGACATATGGAATAATTGAGATGAGGTCGACGTGAATTGGGGAAAAATCTTGCACCACACCATATGTCTTGACCCGAGGGGAGATTCTATCATTTGGGTTGGGCCAATAGATGAAATTTCTGGGCATTCCTACATATCCCATAAGGATGGGAATCAAGCTGTACATAGTTCTTGAAGCCCATGCAGTTTAGCGTCGTACGGTGAGGATGTGGGAGGATATAAGAATGGAGAGTGGGCACATGGTGCGACTGTCGTAATCCTGACATGAGTGGGGCTAAGTAATCCTACACCATACAGATTTAAGGATCCTCTGAGATAACTATACCTAGGGGATAGTCAAAGAGAAGAGCTTGGGGCTAGGCTTAGGATGAAATGTTTGATCATTCCTACATATCCCATGGAATTAGAATTAAAACACATGTAGTTATAAGGGTGCAGTTTAACATCTTGTAGGATGACATACAGTTTAACATCATGTGGGACAAAGCTATTTAAGGTCATGTTGGACCAGATAGTTTAGGTTCATGTCGGACCCGACAGTTTAGGGTCATTTAGGACCATAAAGGATCAGGAAAAGTATTTCTTGAGGAACTTGGCAATGGTGGGAGGAGTTATAAGCTCACCATACATGGCCACCAGGGAGTACGCACCATTGGGGTAAACCCTGTGAATTATGTAAGGTCCTTCCCACTTGGGATCCAACTTGGGTGGTTTCCTACCAGGGATCATCAGTGTCTAGAGGGCCAATACCAAGTCACCCTGTAGGAAAGAACGGAGGTGAACCTTCTTGTAGAAGGCTCTAGCCATCTTATTTTGATGCATTTTCAGATTGTGTAGGGCATGAATCATGTCCTCATCAAGTGCTTCCAATTCAGCCAGATGAATTTAGGCTACCTTATCTAGAACCTGCAGGTCATAGACCACTGTGCGTAATGAAGGAAACTGGATCTCAATGGGAAGGATGGCCTCAGCTACGTACACCAGGGAATATGGGGTCACCTGGGTGGAATTACAAGTCTTCTTCTGATAAGACTAGAGGGAGTTGGGGAGCTTGTCCGGCCAACTCTTCTTGTTCTGACCAACCATTTTCTGGAAAATGTTAAAGAGGGTTTTGTTGAATGCCTCGATCTGTCCATTTTCATGCGCATGATAGTGGGAGTTATGGTTTGAATGGATATTGTACTTGGTGTACAACTTCTTCAACTCAGCTGCTTGGAAGTTGGTGTCGTTATTGGTGAGGATGGAATGAGGGACTCCAAACCAATAGATGATATTAGAGCTCATGAAGTCGACGATAGAACGGGCCTTGACCTCCTTGAGTGAAACTGCCTCTGCCCACTTGGAAAAGAAATCTATATCGGTCAGTATGAACATGCACTAGTGAACTGTCACCAGTGGATATGGTCCCATGACATCGAGTCCCCACATCACAAACGGACAAGAGTACTTGGTGGAGTGGAGAGGATCCGGAGGCCGATGAATGAAGTTAGCAAGAATTTGGAACGTGTGACATCTCTTGGTGGACTTGATGCAATCATGGATCATGGAGGGCCAGAAGTACCCCAGTATCCAGATCTGGTGAGATAGTTTCATCCCAGTCTAGTGGGCGTCGCAGGAACCGGCATGAACCTCTTGCAAGACCTGAGAAATCTCAACTCCTTGGATACAATAGAGGATCACACCATCAAACCTACGCTTGTAGAGGATCTTCTTAAGACTGGGACCACTCTGGAGGGTAAACTGTAGCGCATGGAGTCAGATTCGCTCGCACTCAGCCCGATCATCCAAGAGGAAACCATTTTGGAGATAGTCGAAAAAGGGGGCTCTCCGGTCGGAGGTCACTTCAACCACTACATCTGAGGATCCTAGGGGTCCTGACATGGAAAATCCAGCAGTAGGATGGCTTACCCACTGGTTGTCGTCATCAACTGGGGTTACGGGAGTGATGAATCTTCAATTTGTCGTGTGGATAATCAGATCATTCTACTTGGGTTCTACAAGTGATGCAGCCAGGCCTACCAGGGCATCTGCTCGACCGTTCTGAGATCGAGGGACATGAGTAACTTCTGGCCAAGATGGAAACTGGGCCATTAGCTAGAGAGTGCACTCCAATAATGGTACGAGCTCTGGATTTCTGATGACATAGTCACTGTTGATTTTCTTGATGACTAGTTTAGAATCCCCTTTCACATGAAAATGGGGCACATCGATCTCAGGGACCAACTCGAGGCCAGTAATAAGAGCCTAATACTCTGCCTCGTTGTTGGTGCAGCCTTATGACAACAGGAATGAGTATGGTAGAATGGCTTATGCCTGGGTGATGAATACAATACCCAGGCCTACTCTGTTGAGCCAGGGATCATTGAGCCTCCTGACGGTGGGGCTTCGGGAAGCACCATCAAATTTCATCTTCCAACACGGGATGGAATGATCTACTAAGAGGATTGTCTCATCGGGGAAATCAAGATCTAAGGACTAGTCAGTAGGATCTGGATCGGTAGTAAGGAATTTAGCCAATGCTTTCCCCTTGATATCCTTCTGAGGAACAGACCTGATGTCAAACTGCTAGAGGATCACTGCCCACCGAGCTAGGCGTCCTGTCAACATTGGACAGTTCAGAATGTACTTCAGTGGGTCTACCTGAGACACCAGCAGTACCTCGTGGTGCTTTACGTAATGTCGCAATTTCTGTACTACGAATACCAGCACAAGGCAGCTCTTTTCGGTGGGGGTTATCTGGTATCCGTATCGATGAGCATATGACTGAGGTATTAGAGACCATTCTTCATCCCCTCATTGTTCTTCTGGGTGAGAAGGGTGTCGAGAGATCATTCTAGTGCAGTTACGTACAGGATCAGTGGTTTTCCAGAGACGAGTGGCATCAGGACCGGAGGCTGGAGCAGATACTACTCGATTTCCTCGAACACGGTCTGGCACTATTTGTCCCATTCATAGGCAGAACCTTTCTTCATGAGCCGAGAAAAGGTATTACACTTATCGGCCAGATTGAAAATGAATTAGCATATATAGGCTAAGTGGCCTTGGAAACCTTGAAGCTCCCAAATATTTCTCAGGGGAGGCATATGTTTGATGGCCTTGATCTTCTCTGGGTCGATCTCGATACCTCGGTATTTGACAACAAAGCCAAGGAACTTCCCTGAGGTGTCCCTAAAGGCACATTTCAGTGGGTTAATCTTTAGGTGGTGGGAATAAAGGAATCTAAACACTTTCTCAAGGTCCTTGAGGTGGTCCTGGCACTGGTGAGATTTGACCACCAGATCATCCACATAGAATTCCACCAATGTCCTGAGGATTGGCTTTAATATGCGATTCATGGCCCGCTGATAGGTGGAACCTTCATTATTTAAGCCTAAGGGCATGAACTGGTAACAAAATATGCCTTGTGTCACCCTGAAAGCTATAGACTCCTCATCCTTGAGGGCCATTCAGATCTGGTTGTTTCTGGAATAACCATCCATGAAGTAAAGGTCTTGGAACCCAGCTATGGAATCGATCAACAATTCTATCACAGGAAGGGGAAAATCATCCTTCAGGCAGTAAAGATTGAGATCACGAAAGTCGATGCATTCTCTGATCTGTCTGTTCTTCTTCCTGACTTGAAAAATGTTGGCTAGCCACTTGGGGTATGGTAACTCCTTGATGAATTTGGCTTTTATGTGCTTGTCAACTTCGGTCTCGACCATGGCATCGTGAGAAAGGTGCATCTTTATGGGAGGCTGCTTGAACCCGCGATGATTTTCCAGAAGACTAAGGTGGTGTACGGCTACCTGAGGATCTAGTACTGGTATCTCATCGTAGCTCCAAGTGAATACATCACGATGATTTTTTAGGAAATCCACGTACTAATGTTGCTCCTCGGGGGGCATGGATGCACTGATCAACGTGGGTCTCAGGTCCAACTCTCTACCGAGGTTCACTTGTACCAATTCATCGATCGTGGCAGAGACTCCCTCTTCAAAGGCGGGGAGAGAATCCTCCAAATCCTCTTATTCGCATGTGGAGGAGGGATCCCCAGTGGGAGAAGCTTCTTCTGGGTCGGAAAATTCTGACAGGAGCCTGGTACCAACCTGAGCAGCAATGGTCATCGCATCGGTAGATTCTGGTACTACCAAAACCATAGTAATTAAGGCTGTCGAACCAATCCCATCTTCTCTTTGGCCCAAGGGTCTACGCTTAATGATATCAAAGAAATAGTGATGCATTGGCTTGAGCTAGTTAATTCTAGCCTGGAGAAACAGACACGTATGACGTACTACTGTTGCCATGGGGTGGACATCCCAGTACCATATGGGAGTAGGAGGCTCTGGGATCACCTGAGCCTGATTTGTGTAGTAGTACGAGGTAATTTCCCACCGTCTCTTAGAGTTGGGCATATGATTCCCCCTTGTACTAGAGACAAAAAAAACATTGCCCCATGTCAGGGGTTGTGGCCTCCAGTCGATGGATCGGGAAGACATAGGCGTCATCCATACCTACCCATGGGTCAGTTGCAACTGTGACTGGTTCAACCTCACTTTCCTGAATCTGTTTATCCTTACTCTTGTAATAGTCGTCATCTAGGTAGCGGGCTTCAAAATAGGTGAAAGGAGACGCATCACCTTGGAGTATGCATACTCTACCATTGAGGGAGTACTTGAGGCATTGGTGATATGATGAGGGGAGTGCCGCGTGTAGGTTGATCCATGGTCTTCCCATCAATGCATTGTATGCGGTGACCTGGGAGACAACCATAAACTCTATGCTGGAAACTAGGCCACTGAACTGGGTCTTCAAATGGATATTACCGACTGGGATCTACTCTATCCTATCGTATCCCTAGATTCTTAAATCGGAAGGAGTCATATCATCTTTGGATAACCCCAGCTTCCATAGTGTCTATGTCAGGATAAGGTTAATCCCGGAGCTGGTGTCAATAAGACAACAGCGAACCTCCACGCCATTAAATTGGCTAGTGATGTACATTGGGAGGATGTGCCCCTGTATGGGAGAGCCTTTATCTTCTATAGAGAATGAAATGATGGCCTGACATTCGGCTTTCTCAACTGCTTCAGCATGAAAGGATTCTATAGTTGCAACCTCCGTCTCAAACTGGAGGGGACTTCTTAAAGCCTCAGTGAGGGAATCATGCAAATATAGTGACAGAAGAAGGGCCTCAAGGATTTTAAGCCTCACTGGGATGCTGGCAAGGTTATTGATAACATCATACTTCCATGTCAGGCGTGAGTTTCTGCTTGTAGGGGGTTGTTCTATGATAGGAGGCATGGTGGGTCCTGTCGGTTGGGCTGGCAGATGACCGGTGTTGGGCATATCCTACTATTCACTAGTCAAAGCCTGTAGAGTAGATACCGGATGAGGGTCGGATGAATGAGACTTTCCTATAGTGGGATGAGGCTGGTTGTGGCATGTTCGAAGTGGCTCTGCCTGATCCAGTAGCACAAATGGTGGTGGACGCAGGCTTGATGACACCAGATGAGGAGGTTGCGCGTGCTGATCTCTATGTTGGGCCTGGTGCCTGGTCTCAGCGGCATGCACGGCCTGGATAGAAGTTCCAACTGATGTTCCTCGATGACCCACCTGGTCGCGGCTTCACCGACGTTGGCATCGTCTAGGGACGTTGGGGAGGTTCGCCTGGCACTCCCCATTGTCGAGAGTCATATAGGGATTTACCAACTCCACGGTATTAACTGAATCATACCCTTGACTATCACTTGAAGAGTAATCCATTGCTGGGTAGATTCTGGAAGGAATCCCCATCTTCAGAGGCATAAAATCACTAAGAGTGTGTGATGAAGATGTAATTGGTGGGGCACGTTGATTTATCGTGCGTCATCGATGCTTTCTATTCTGGGAAGAGGCCGGCTGAGATGATGATGCAGAAGTAGTGGTCGTCGCTTATAAAGGCTTCAGCTAGTTCAGGAATACACGAATGATACCATGGGCACAAGAAACCATTTTGCAAGTCGTCCAGTCGTCATAATTCTGGGACTCATGGTTAGAAACCTGCTACCACTCGCCCTCGTTGTCGCTGCTGCTGTCTGGCCTTACGGTGATGCACGCCACTTGTGTTAGGGTCAGACCCAGCCTGACTATGTTGTTGTAAAACTGGTCCTGAAGCCAGTCTTTGAACACATAACACTACTTGATATTATTCCCTAGGATCCAATGATAGGGGTAGTAGTTGGGGTGATCTATGAGGTTTGCCTCTTCTGGCCTTCTACAATCTAGAAAACGCACAATCCCTTGTTCCAAGGCACTTCGGAAAGAATCGGGGACCTGATTCTCATTGAACGAATAGGTCTGGTTTCTTTTTTTCTGGAAAGTGGGGCCTTGGAGCCTGTCCCTGATGAGGGGATGGAGGAGCCTTTCGAGGAGGCAGATCCTAGTTTTCTCACCTAGGTGGTGTCAATGCATTTTGTGGGGGCACCTGCTGGTTCTGAGGAAGTCGTTGCTGGGCTAGAGGCTGCACCTGTGGTAGTGGGCCTCTGCGAGGCTGGGGAGGTAGCTCTACCACTAATAATTTTAGCTGTATGGGGGCCTCTATTTGGTCCACCACTGCGGGTTCGGATCTAACAGCCCTCCTTGTGGGAATTATAGGGGCAACGAACGTGTCTAGCTGGCCTGCTGTAAGGCTTCTTCGAGGTGCTGATCCTTATCAAAGAAGTCTCAAAATCCCCCAGGGTAGTTTTGGGTGATCAGAGAGGGAACCAGTTCCATCTTTATGTTCCCTACACACATCATCATTAGTTACTCCTGAGTCAGTGACATGTCAAGGGAATATGTAAGTCCGTTCCACTGGGCGATAAACTCTGTGAGACGCTCATCAGGCCTCTGTTTTCACTTGAAGAGGTTTTTGATGCTTGTCTTCCATGTGGTGGAGCTAAACTATTAAATTAATTACCTCCGAAGGTCCTCCCAGCTGGTTACTAATCCGGTGGGGATCTGGTTATACCAGACAAACGCAGGCCCCTCCAATTTGTTCACAAAGCATTACAGTTTGGTGGCATTCTGCTATTCTAGAGTCCCTAACATAGGCCCACACATTGAATAGAAGTGGTCCAGGTGTTTTGGTGGGTCCCCCATCCTGTTAAAGGGGGATAAGGTGGGATTCTTGAAACTCGGGGGTGCTGATATGTTATCCACCCACGATGGATATGGATTTCCATTAGGCGGGATCGCCACCTGTCGTGTTTCTAACACCTCTAGGAAGGTAATGAAAACTGTCATCAAATCATCAGGGCAGGGGTCCCTGTCTTGACGGGGATCCATAACCATGATCTCATTGGTAGGTTCTTCAACATGGTAAACAGGCCCGGTGGCTCATGGAGTGGCTGGCGGCAGGACCCTCAGGGTGGATGGAGGAGCCCGAGATGGGTCCCTTGGATTATCGCGCCATTTGGAAGGGTTTGTCAAGACATATCATTCCCTCTTGCTGTAAGTTCTTTCTTCAACCCTATCTGTGGGGGCAGGATGGTCAGGGTCACCTGGAGGCAGCTCGCTGAGGGGAATTTGTTCCTGCCCCTATTTTCCTGGCTTGGGATCAGCGTAGTCTGTCAGTTACTCTACAACACGTTCAACCAAGAGGTCATTGACCAAATTTTTCTTCTCAGCAAGTTGTTGGTGCAATGTGTCCTTCTCAGAGTCTTCCTTCATCTTCTGCATTGAGGCGGATGGGTCAGAGTGCTTGGCAGCTCCAACGTGCTCTTTACCCTTACCAGAATTCTAGCTGAGTACTAATGTCTTGGTGGGCTTAGGGAGACCTAGTAGGTTCCTCTTCTAGCGAGTGACCCTCCATAATGGGTCCAATAGTGGTGGCATGCTCTTAGGGGGTAAGTCCCCATCAAGAAGCTCCAACTCATCCTCCTTGTCCACTATGTCGGTCATGTTGACTACGACCCTTCTTAGGGGCATGTCTTCGATATCACCTAGCAGTTCAGGCTGCCGTAGGATAGAACTGAAGAGGAGGGCAGCATATTTCCCCCATCCATGGACTTGCGCATGGGGGGAATCCTCGTTTATGATCTTGTGGAGTTTCTTGAAACTCTGAATGTATTGCTCTTGGAGGACCTTACAGCGGCCTGGTGACTCGGGGCATTGGGCGACAAGGAGCGCAGCCAGATCGACCAAACGACATTGCTTTCCAATGTCTTCAAAATGCTCTTGGCTCCTGGGATAAAACACTCACTGATGAAAAAGGCAAAAGTGTTTCTCCCAGAGGTTCTGGAGGAAACATTCATACTCCTCTGGGGTAAGGTATTCCGGCACGTGAAAATTTGGCGTTGTCATGGGCCAGAACATCTCATGGAAGTGGTATGCTACATGGACATTCCATAAGCTCCTTGTCTTGGATTCAGGGTTTGGCCCTTGATTTCCCCACTCATCAACTAGAGGGGGTAGAGGAACTAGCAGTAGTACTAAGGCAGACCACTGGGATGGCAGGCTGGCCGGTGGGGAGTACGGCGAGCGGGCTGACTGGCCTCACAAATCAAGGTCCTATGAAGCAATGTGCTTCACAAGGTACAGTGACTCAGCCTTATCATTCGAGTCACATGTGCATGGGGGTGCATCATGAAGCATAAACGCTCTGCAATGACCTGAGTCCTCGTGAGGATCTCCTTCCTTTGTGAAGTCATGTGGGCTTCGTGAAAGGGATCCCTCTTGAAAGAGGGGGTAAAACAAGGCAAAGTAGAGGCACTTCACAGAGAAAAAGTACCTTGAG
Organism: Viscum album; assembly: GCA_963277665.1. Taxonomy (NCBI): domain Eukaryota; kingdom Viridiplantae; phylum Streptophyta; class Magnoliopsida; order Santalales; family Viscaceae; genus Viscum; species Viscum album. Next base: position 1,520,370,476 of record OY728133.1, on the reverse strand, counting down.
CAGCTCATGCTTCATAGAGCAGAAAGTGCTTCGCGATTTGAGAGTTGGGAAGAGGAAAGGTCGGATGATCCATGCTTTGGGCCTGGGGGGGCGGTATTTATAGGCAAGAGTCACCATGGAGCAGTTCTCATTCAGTACGAAGCTGGATTCCCATCCACGGCGGGCTCATGAATGTCAAAGGGGCTCATGGACCATCCCGCCTCCTGGCTTTACGACGGGCTCACGAACGTCAAAGGGGCTCGTGGAGCATCCTGCCTCTTGGCTTCGTGGAGATCTCACAAACATAAAAGGGGATCGAGGAGAATCCTGCCTCTTGGCTTCGAGGTGAGCTCGCGAACGTCAAACGGTCTCATGGAGAATCCTGCCTCCTAGCTTCACGGTAGGCTCGTGGGGCCCTGGAGCTCCGTGAAAGGGCTTCGCGAGGTAGCTTCAGAGCCTTTCTTATTCTCCTTCTCCCTTTTAGTTTTTGGCACTAATAATATTAACATTAACATAAAATTTAAAGTGACATATAAATGGACCATGATTGATTTTTTAAAACATATCCAATTAAATTGAGTGAAGATAGTGTTTTTATGAATTTTAAATCATTTATTAAACTATTTTTTCATATAAAATATCATTAATGGATTTTTTTGGAATTATTCATTTACTTGACTTTAAAGTCATCATTATAGTATTGTAATTTGAATATAAACCATTAAAAAATACAAAATATGATTTATTTTTTTATAAAATCATGGGTAACTATAACTCACCCAAACAATATCATTTCTAGAGATTTTAAAATCATTTATATTCTTTTTTTACTTTTTACACATGCACTATGTCGACGTTGTGTATGCATTTATGGTATTTATTTCATTAGAAAAAAATAAAAAATAAATTACCATGATAAAATTTAATAATTAATATTTATAATAATCCTTTATAACTAATATTATCCTTTTTTTATCCTTATGTAATAGTTTTAGAGATATTGAAGTCAAGAGAGTGACATTTTGTATTTTTCTTTCCTTAAAATATTATAAAAGTCATAATCAAAGAAAAATGGAAATAAGTAGATATATTTTTGAAAATTGGATGAATATAGATGAAATAAAATTTTACAATATGATAAAGTAATGTTTTAGAGAAATTTTAAATCCTTATCCCAACATTTTAACAATGTTTTACAAGTTTTTCCCTTCAGGAGGTGAATTTTTTTTACTATTTTTAGTATTCATTATAACCAAAAATCAAAGTAGAATTATTAAATTTTTTTAAATAGTGATTTAAAAAATTCAATTGATTTTATAAAAATCAATTAATGAAATTGGAATAATTTAATTTAATATTAAACTAATAAAATGTGATTAAAATCCGTTTTTATAAATAATGTTTTCTTAAGTATAAAATAGGTTTGTAACAAAATAAAATATGACATTAATTAGAATCAGCTTAATTATATTAGTAATAATATAGATGAATAAATTTTACTTTTTAAATAATTTTAAAATTAAATTAATCTTTGTAAATGATTTAAATTAAATTATAGTTTTCAATACAAATCAGTATTTTTCACTATTCATCAAAAAAACAATCATTTGAAAAAATTATCAAAAATTAATTGTAAGGTAAATTTGAAATGATAATTTAAAAAGGAAATTAATTTTATCAAATTAATTTTCTAAAAGTGTTAGAAATTAATTATATTATTTTCTCATGAAATTCATTAAACCCCATTTTTGAGGAAAAAATTATTTTTAAACCGTTTAATGATTATACTAAAAATTGAATACATATTTATCAATATTATATCTTTATATAAAACCATTATACATATTTTTTTCAAAATTTGGTTATTTATATTAACTCTACCAATGTAACGGATTTTTTATAATTGTATGCTATATTGTGGTTCATTTAAACTCAGGGTTGTGTGTATCATAAAAAATCAAAGAAGTTAAATTTACTGGAAGAGAAATATATCATAAACTCTAATGGTGTAACATTCTACCCACCTTAAAATTAATTTCACCCTCAAAATTCTATTACACTAATCCAAAAAATGAGTATATCTATGTTTCCTCACATCCTTGGGTTCCCAAGTATCTTCCTTCAAATTTCAGATTCATCCAAGGAACATTAATTAGGTGGGTAGTCTTATTCCATAACAATTTATATCTACGATAAAATATTTCAATCATTTTCTCTTCATAATAAATATCATGATAAGTGATACAACCAATTATATTATTACATGTGAAAGTTGAGGTACAAAATTCTTTTATAGAGATACATGGAACACATCATAAACTTGAGTGAGGTTCAATGAAAGCGCCAAGAGATAATCTATCATGCCTACTCGATCAAGAATCCTAAGGGGTAAAATATACCTATGGATCAGCTTTAGCTTATTCCTTAAACTCATAACCTTTTTCCATAGAAAAAATCTAATTAATATCTTCTTAAAAAAATTTAATTCCATATTTCACCAATGATTGTCAGCATAACTTTTCTATCGACTCTAAGCTACCTCGATATGCTGCTAAATGTAACTAACCTTCTCTTCCATTTACCATGTTAACTAAGATCCTAATAGATTTATTTCTCTAACATTATCCCAAAATTTTGAGTTTAAAACTTATTTCCTTAAATTTATTCCTAAGGATCCATCATAATCCTTGAGTGAAACAAATTTTTCTAAAAAAACTCGACTAGATGAAGGTGTAGATCCCAACAACCCTTGGTATCCATTGGAAAAGATACCAACATATAATATATGTTCTGAATGGTTATCCTAGACTATAAATATATATTATTATGACAAAAAATTAATGAAATACAACTCTGAATCCAGATCTTGAAAAAGACATCACCAGAACCTTGAGATAAACATCGGATCTCGGTCTGATACAATAGAATATGGTACTATATGAAACATTAAATATTATTTAATATATATTCTAGAAATATGATCAATATAGATATGTTTCATGATATAAATAATGATTATAGACTTTATAAGGTGATTTAAAATAACCCAAAAACATTATGAACTTTAGACATTTTGAGGATCTTGAAAACAAAATCCATGGTGACGTTTTACCATTTCCATTTTGTATGAGTAATTGTTATAGGACCCATTTAGATTATTGTATATTGTTCTTATATTCCTATTATACCAACCACTGAGATACATAATATCGAATATACTATTCCATGTTGTCCTGACAAAATAATCTTTCAAATCTCTATACATCTTCATACTTCCAGCCTAAATAGTGAATGATTAACTATGAGTTTCATCCAATGGATCCTTCTTCAAGTATAGTATTGACATGACACATACATGGTTCTTCATTATTATGATCCCATCATAATCAAGGTTTAACTTAGGAACATTTATTACCTTATTTTTCAACACTAAATTTTCCTACTGCACCTCTTTAGTCTTTATTTGGATTGATGGTTGGATACTCATTTGATAAATATTAGATTTATCCTCTTCCTTCATGATTTCCTACTCTGTATTTTGAAAATCCAAAAGTATTGGATTGTTTTTCCAATATTATAGATAAGCTAGAACGATCCTTTAAAATCAAGACATTTTCCACCTTGTTTACTTTTCCAAAGTGGTAATTTATTGATTAATCGTAATCTTTAATCAAATCCAAATATTTTCTCTAGTGTGTATTTAGATCTTTTTGAGTGAAAATATACTATAAAATATTATAATTTATATTAAAATCACACATTTCATTATAAAAATAGTTCACCTATGTCATGAACCGTCCTCGGGACCCGTGCCGTGACTACCCCAAGCCTGCCTTCCAAAGGCCAGGGGCTGGAGACTAGTACCAAGGCGTAAAACCCGACAAAAAGGGGAAGGCATTGCCTTTATATAGTAAACAAACACCACCGAGTAAACCAGAAGAAGTAAACACTAAGTAAAATGAGTACAATAGTAAGTGCAGAAAAGTAAGTGGACCAGAATAAAAACCCAAACTGAAAGTAAAGTACAACTGGAAAGAAAGTACAACAACTGGAAAGTAAAGCAGCAACGTCGAGCCGTCCACTAAAAATCCCACCTAAAGGGTGGGTACAGATAGCCTCCTTAGCTCCTCGGGCCCTGTCGTCTGTCCTATGTATGTACCGCCCAGTGGTCCACCTCCAGGTACCGACTCGTCGTGATATCCACCTCCGGGCACCGACTCATTGTGAGTTCCTCCTCTAGGAATCGTCCATCTCTACAAGCCTCAACCTCGATCAGTGATGTCTGTCGTCTGCAACCAAAACAACGTAGTGCGGGAGAAGCTCGGGCAGGGGTGAGTATACGATACTCAGTAGGGACCTCGAGACCCCCGAAGGTCTTCCTGAATCCACAAAGGATAAACAACAAAGAAAAGATACAATCACGAAGTAACATCCAAAACTACTTAGGTATATGCCCATACATATACCTAAGTCATCAATTCCAGTTCGGCTCCAACATCCAAGCCTAAGTTCGATCACGTCCACACAGGATAGTACAACCCAATCCACATAGGAAAGAAAAACTCAATCCATATAGGAATGAAATTCAATCATATCGAAGATAATGATTGAAAGTCAAGACTCAGCTCACACAGGTATACTTCTTCCTGAAATAATAGAGATGATCAGAAGTAGCCACTGATTCATCTAATTTGGGACCCACGTAGGATAAAAGATCAGTAGTACTTCCAGACCCATGTAGGATACAAAAACAGTAGTCATCACCTTCGAACCCACAGAGGATTTCAGTACGGTTTTCATCGTCGTCGAACCCACAGAGGATTCCAGTACGATAGTCTTCACCGTCGAACCCACGGAGGATTCTAGTACGATAGTTTTCACCGTCGAACCCATAGCTGCTGGGGAACTCCTCCTCTATCAAGTATAGTGGGCTTGCCGCTACAACCAAGCGCTTCCCACTAACCTTGGACTGTTGAAGTACTCCACCTGTCGAGTACTGTGGGCCTGCTGCTACAACCAAGCGCTTCCCACCATGGGTCTGCCGCTACAACCCAGCACTCCCCCTCATAGCCTATAGAGGTACTCCTTCTGTTGAGTACTGTGGGTCTGCCGCTACAACCAAGCACTCCTCCGCCATGGGTCTTCCGCTACAACCAAGCGCTCCCCACTGGGCTATCGAAACACTCCGAGTCGGTCGATTAGCAGTCGTCAAGTCTCAACCAGCTCTAGAGTTTCTACACACAGCACGCTTGTTTCTGGGAGGGTCTTCTCCACGAGCCAAGGGGTTCGATACATCGACTGACATGTAGTCCGGAGTTTATGTATCCCAAAGTTCCGTCTCAACATAGGGAACTCAACGTGACAGACGGCGCGTCAATCGGATGCCCGGTCTGAGAGTTATTGGTTTTTTCGTTCTAGGGTCCCGATTGGTTTTTAAGTCAAAACCAACCCAACCGCACTCCAACTATGTCCAAACCTATATTTGAGTAAGCAAAAAGGTCTGTCTCACTAAGAGAAATCCAACAAAGTCGACGGCACGTCAATCGGACATACGGAGCTCAAGTTATAAGCGTTTCTGCTCCGATGGCCCGGTGGGATTCATGTTCGAACCAACCCGGCCATACCCAAAGTTCTCTGAAACCTTGATTTTAATATACCAAAAGGACTTTCTCGATCTAAGGATCCCAACGCAACTAACGGTGCGTCGATCAAAGGTCTGAAGCCCAATATATAGGCAAATGGCTAAAAACAGTCCGAAATGAGGTGTCTGGGCCTGGCCTGGCCCGGCCCAAACCCCACTGGTTCGGCCCGAACTGGGTTGACCCGACCCAGGTCTGGGTCTGGCCCGGTGGGCACGGCCCGGTCCGGCCCGGCCTAGGCGGTTGGTTGGCCTGGCGCGAGCGCAGCCCGCGTGGCCAAACAGCTCGGCTCGGCCGAGCTGTCGCAGAAAGGGGGGGCGCACTGCCCCCCTGATTGAGAAACTGTGGCCCCCACATGGGGGCCGCTCCCTTGCTAGCCAGGGGTTACGACCCCCGGATCCTCCAATCGGCCGGCCCGGTTGGCTGGTCGGTGCCGCCGCTGCGGGACCCCGCGGTCCCGCTCCTCTAAGGCGCCGGCGGCCGGCGGTTCCGGCCGCCGCTCCCTACTCTGTCGCGGCCAAAGTCCACGGCCTTGGTCTGGTTAGTGCTGCGCCCCTCCTCCATGGCCCCGCTCCGGCCGTGGTGTCTTCGTGGTTCTCTGTCATGGAGCGATGGCGCCACGCCCCTTCGTCGTGGCCCGCCTCTGGCCCCGGGTTCGTTCGGCCTCAACGGCGCGGCGCGACGGCGCCGCACTTCTTCTCCGTGATTCTCCATGTTCCCGTGCGGTGCCATTGCACCACGCTGACTTTGTTCGTGCCGCAACAAGCACAACAACAAAGAGGGAGGAGGGTCGGTCGTGTTCGTGCGGTCCGACCTCCTCCCGTTATAACGATAATAGGCTTCCCAAAAAGAATAAATACCCTCATCAAGCAAGTGAAAAAAAATTAATCCATAATATTTGAACTCAAACCCCTACCTCAAGGAGTTGTCGAACGATGGTCGTCACAGAACAACAGTGTCGTGGAAGACGGCATTGTGGATCGATGATCCATAAGCATCGTCGGCGTTCTCCCGAAGAAGGATGTGGCGCGTCGTCGTTCTTCGAAGAAGGAATCTCTCACTGGCTACGGAGAGGGAAGAAGACGGTTCGGCAAACTCCCTTTGCGGTGACGGAGTTCTTCATCGTAGACTCGGCGTTCTTCGCGTTCTTCGACGAGGATGAAGATATTCCTCAAGAGTGCAAGAGTCCTCTCCTTCTTTCTGAACAACGAAACACCCCCCCCCCCAATAAAATAAGTCATATCTTATTTTATTATCACACACGCATGCCATTACTTTGAAATTCAAAAAGAAACACATCCAATTAATTCACTTAATTTTAGAGCGTTTAATAATCCAAATTAAAAATGAGGGTTGACTTTCCATTTAATTAGGGTGTGGGTGAGTTACAAAATAAATACACGAGAGGGAGGTTAAAGGGATTTGAAGGGGTGGGGCTCATGTGGGCCCCACTTTACTAATATCCTACATAGAGAATCTAGGATGTAGTGGGTCCCACCCCAACCCCCGTGTGTAGGTTTAAACTACTTAGAAAAGAAATAAAATTTGTAGCACAATATTTTATTTCATTCTTTAGTTAACCCATTTATTTAATAACCTCACCCGAGAAAATGCAACTCTAGTAATGGTGTTCCTAAGCAATTACCGGCACTGCAATTCCATCGGTGCCCTCGGATTTTGATTCTGAGGACCGGTTCAAAATTTAGGAAAACCCACTCATTCGTTCACTGAACGTACCCGAGCTAAACTTCATAAATTGATTCCGGGCACACCGGGCCTCGGAATCAGGTGTTGTCAGAAACTGCGTACTCGTAATATTCCAAAGAAATTAAGAAAAAAAATTCCTTGAAATTTCTGGGTCTTTACATTACTCCCATATCATGGCTTTATGTCCCCGTAAAGCTATAACACAACTAGGGAAACAAAATATGGCACTGAGCACGCATCTGAGCCTCCCACTCCCAAGTGCTCTCTAGGAGGTTCTCGTGCTGCCACCTAAGGCGCATTAAAAGAATCGACTGTCCATGTAGGACTCACTCCTGTCGATCCTCGATCTCCACCGGTACCTCCACAAAAGTCTCCCCATCGTCAAAGTCCAGCTCCCCTGGTCGATGATATATGTCGGGTCAAGCACGTATCTCCTCAGTTGAGATATGTGGAAGTCGTCGTGCACCTGGTGCAATTGAGGTGGATGGGTCAAGCGGTAAACCACCTCGCCTACCCTATTGAGGACCTAGAAGGGTCCGATGAAGCACGGAGATAACTTTACACCCTGGAAAAATCTCCGTTAACCACGTCGAGGTGAGACCCATAAGAAAATGTGGTCACTTTCCTCAAACTCTAGTGGTCTCCGCCTCCTTTCGGCATAAGACTTATGTCAGCTCTGAGCTGTCCTCATCTGATCCTGGATGACCTGGACCTTCTCTGGTCCTACAAGAGCTGCTAATATTTATTCTTTACTGATAAGATAAATCTTGTCTCATCCCCTGGATGAGCCATGTTCTTTTCCTAATACAGTCAATCCCGATACGGATGATACTAATCCATATCAAGGATGACTTCGTAAGGACTCGATGCTACTACCAAGAGATCTAGCTGTTACTCTCACCTCCAAGGGTTGAGTCACACTGTCAGCATCAGTGTGTGGTCACTGGGTCTCCTCCAGTAGGTATCTCAAAGTGAGGGTCAAGTCAACGGTTTTTAAACTGGAACCTATTAGTAACAACATAAAGAGAGGACAGGAAAGTAAATTCCACAAGAAAGGTGTCTTTTATTACTACAGCTAAAGTTACAAAGACACAAAGCATCCACAAAAAACATCAACAAAGCTAGAAGCAAAAAAGTCTCCATGTCTGGAGCTAGTCCCGCTCCTATCCATCTGCTCCCGGAGCTCCATGATCGTAGGCCTCAGATTCTTGAAGATGAGATCTCCCCTATCCACCCGTTCCCTGCGGTCGGGGTGGTCTTCCTGGTGGTGGTGGTGGTAGGGCCTCAAAGTGTTTCCCACCACCCGCTGCTTAGCCATCTCCCCTACCTCGGTCTCCTGCTCCTTGAGATCCACCATGATCGAACCTCTGCCTCTTCCTGGAAGGTCCTTCATTTATCCACTAGTCATCTGTATGGCGGGTCAGACAGTCACGTTCCATGTGACCAACCCCTCCGTAGGAGTAACACTGTCCACTCCTGGTAAGTCGTTCTCCACCCCGGGTGTCTCGTACACATGATACTGTGTCATGCGGTCGATCACATGTAGTTCTGGTCCTTTTGGACCTCTGCGTCATCTGTCTACTGCCCGCTACAGAAGACTCTACCGCATGCATTCTAGTGGTGGGTCCTGCTACTGAAGACTGCTCAATAAGAAAACTCCCCACTAAGAGGGCTCACTCCAACACCCATGTCTGCGTCAGGATGTTGTGAGAAACAACTGAAGCTCTAATATCTCACCTAATCCCCTGATCGAAGGTTCGGGCCCTGAAGAACAGGTCTCGTACCATATCTGTAGAGTAACGTGAGAGATCGGTGAACCTTGCTGAATACTGCGCCACTGTCATGCTACCCTGCTGAAGATGAAGTAGGTCCTGTATGCGCACTGCTCGAAGGGTGGCTGATACAAACTCTTCCTGGAACAGGCTCTCGAAGTCTGCCCATAGAAGGGATGCCTCGTCGTGCAACTAGAGCATCAGGCTCCACCATCTGCCTGCTGCTGCCTGAAAGTGGTTGGCAGCAAGGATCACCATGAAGTCTGTTGGTGTACCTACTAGCCTGAAGACTCTCACCACACCCTCCAGCCAATCCTCAGCCGCATGTGGGTCTGCCTCTCCCCGGAACTTAGGTGGCCTCTGGCGCTGGAACTCATGCAGCGCACTCAAGCGGTGTGCATCGCCTACTGCTGGGGCCGGTGGCATCGGTGGACCAATGGGTGGTAGTACCACTGGTGCCTCCGCTAGTGCCTCAACTGGAAGAGGGCCATGTACTGAGGCCTCGTCGCTCGGCAGGCTGTCAGTACGTACAAAGCTCGGAACTCTAGATGGCTGCCATTGTGGGGCCATCCTGGAAAGAGACAGGTGTGCCACGGTCAAAACAGTATACCTGGTGAGCTGACACAAAGTAATCATAAATAAAACTTTTGAAACACACATGCAATCAGTGTTTTCGTGCACTGAGTCGGAAATCAGAAGTCATGGTCCTGTTGTACGGATATGTCGGTCGTCGCACCAACACTGGACTCCCTGGACTGATAACCACACTCAATACCCTTAACACTATTACTTCACATAGAAGAAAGATCAGAGTCTTGAGTTCTGCGGTAGAACCGAACTCCTTTGATACCAATTTGTCACGACCCGTCATTGGGACCCGTTCCGTGACTACCCCAAGCCTGCCTTCCAAAGGCCAGGGGAAGGCGACTAGCACCAAGGCGTAAAACCCGAAAAAAATGGGAAGGCATTGCCTTTATATAGTAAACAAACACCACCGAGTAAACCAGCAGAAGTAAACACTAAGTAAACAGAGTACAATAGTAAATGCGGAAAAGTAAGTGGGCCAGAATACAAACCCAAACTAAAAGTAAAGTACAATTGGAAAGGAATTACAGCAACTGAAAAGTAAAGCAGCAATGCTGAGCCGTCCACTAGAAATCCCACCTGAAGGGTGGGTACAGATAGCCTCCTCAGCTCCTTGGGTCCTATCGTCCGCCCTGTGTACGTCCCGCCCAGTGGTCCACCTCCATGTACCGACTCGTCGTGATATCCACCTCCGGGCACCGACTCGTCATGAGTTCCTCCTCCAGGAACCATCCAGCTCTACAAGCCTCAACCTCGATCAGTGATGTCCGTCGTCTGCAACCAAAACAACGTAGTGCGGGCGAAGCCCGTGCAGGGGTGAGTATACGATACTCAGTAGGGACCCCGAGACCCCCGAAGGTCTCCCTGAATCCACAAAGGATAAACCACAAAGAAAATATACAATCACGAATTAACATCCAACACTACTTAGGTATATTCCCATACATATACCTAAGTCATCAATTCCAGTTCGGCTCCAACATCCGAGCCCAAGTGCGATCACGTCCACACAGGATAGTACAACTCAATCCACATAGGAAAGCGCAACCCAATCCACATAGGAAAGAAAGTAAATCATATTGAAGATAATGATTGAAAGTCAAGACTCAACTCACACAGGTATACTTCTTCGTGAAATAATAGAGATGATCAGAAGTAGCCACTAATTCATCTAAGCTGGGACCCACATAGGATACAAGATCAGTAGTACTACCAGACCCACGTAGGATACAAGAACAGTAGTCATCACCGTTGAACCCACGGAGGATTCTAGTATAGTTGTCATCGTCGTCGAACCCACAGAGGATTACAGTACGATAGTCTTCACCGTCGAACCCACAGAGGATTCTAATACGATATTCTTCACCTTCGAATCCACGGAGGATTCCAGTATGATAGTCTTCACCGTCGAACCCATAGCTGCTGGGGAACTCCTCCTATATCGAGTACATTGGGCCTGCCGCTACAACCAAGCGCTTCCCACTAACCTTGGACTGCTGAAGTACTCCACCTGTCGAGTACTGTGGGCCTGCTGCTACAACCAAGCGCTTACCACCATGGGTCTGCCGCTACAACCAAGCGCTCCCCCTCATAGCCTACAGAGTTACTCCTTCTGTTGAGTACCGCAGGTCTACCGCTACAACCAAGCACTCCTCCGCCATGGGTCTGCCGCTACAACCAAGCGATCCCCACTGGGCTATCGAAACACTCCTAGTCGGTCGATCAGCAGTCGTCAAGTCTCATCCAGCTTTAGGGTTTCCGCACACAGCATGCTCGTTTCCGGGAGGGTCTGCTCCACGAGCCAAGGGGGTCGATACATCGACTGACATGTAGTCTGGAGTTTATGTATCCCAAATTTCCTCCTCGACATAGGGAACTCAACGTGACAGACGGCGCGTCAATCGGACGCCCGGTCTGAGAGTTATTGGATTTTTCGTTCCAGGGGCCCGGTTGGTTTTTAAGTCAAAACCAACCCGACCACACTCCAACTGCATCCAAACCTCGATCATAGTAAGACAAAAGGTTCATCCCACTAAGAGGAATCAAACAAAGTCGACGGCACGTCAATCGGACATCCGGAGCTCAAGTTATAAGCGTTTTCACTCCGAGGGACCGGTTGGTTTTGTGTTCGAACCAACCCAGCCATATACAAAGTTCTCTTAAACCTTGATTGTAATATACCAAAACGACCGTCTCGATCCAAGGATCTCAACTCAACTAATGTTGCGTTGATCATAGGTCTGAAGCCCAATATATGGGCAAATGACTGAAAACAGTCCGAAATGAGGGGTCTGGGCCCGGCCTGGCCCAACCCCCCCTGGGTCGGCCCGAACCAGGTCGACCCGACCTGGGTCCGGGTCCAGCCCAATAGGGGGCGGCCCGTCCTGGCCCGGCCTGCGTGGCCCGTGTGGCCAGACAGCTCGGCTCGGCCGAGCTGTCGCGGAAAGTGGGGGCGCGATGCCCCCCTGATTGAGAAACCACGGCCCTTGCGTGGGGGCCGCTCCCTTGCCAGCTAGGGGTTACGACCCCCGACTCCTCCGATCGGCCGGCCCGGCTAGCCGGCCGGTGCCACCACCACGGGACCCCGCGGTCCCACTCCTCCGAGGCGTCGGCGACCGGCGGTTCCGACCGCCACTCCCTGCTCCGCCGCGGCCTTGGTCCGGTCGGCGCGGCGCGACGGCGCCGTGCCCCTCCACCATGGCCCCACTCTGGTCACGGTGTTTTCATGGTTCTCCGGCACGGCACGACAGTGCCGCGCCCCTTCGCCGCGGCCCGACTCCGGTTGCGTGTTCATTCAGCCTCAACGGCGCCGCGCGACGGCGCCGCGCTTCTTCACTGTGATTCTCCATGTTCCCGCGTGGTGCTGTTGCACCACGCTGCCTTTGTTCGTGCCGCAACAAGAACAACAACAAAGAGGGAGGAGGGTCGGTCATGTTCATGCGGTTCGACCTCCTCCCATTATAACGATAACAGGCGGCCCAAAAAGAATAAATACCCTCGTCAAGCAAGCATAAAAAAATTAATCCATAATATTTGAACTCAAACCCCTACCTCAAGGAGTTGTCGAACGATGGCCATCGCGAAATAATGGTGTCGCGGAAGACGGAGTTGCGGATCGATGATCTGTAAGCGTCGTCAGTGTTCGCCCGAAGAAGGATGTGGCATGTCGTCATTATTCGAATAAGACGTCTCTCACCGGCTGCGGAGAGGGAAGAAGGCGGTTCGGTGAACTCCCTTTGCAGTGACGGAGTTCTTCATCATAGACTCGGTGTTCTTCGCGTTCTTCGACGAGGATGAAGATATTTCTCAAGAGCACAAGAGTCATATCCTTCTTTCTACACAACGAAACAACCCCCCCAATAAAATAAGTCATGTCTTATTTTATTATCACACACGCATGCCATTACTTTGAAATTCAAAAATAAACTCATCCAATTAATTCACTTAATTATAGAGAATTTAATAATCCAAATTAAAAATGAGGGTTGACTTGCCATTTAATTAGGGTGTGGGTGAGTTACAAAATAAATGCACGAGAGGGAGGTTAAAGGGATTTGAAGGGGTGGGGCTTGTGTGGGTATCACTACACTAATATCCTACATAGAGAAGTTAGGATGTAGTGGGTCCCACCCCAACCCCCATGCGTAGGTTTAAACTACTTAGAAAAGAAATAAAAATTGTAGCACAATATTTTATTTCATTATTTAGTTAACCCATTTATTTAATAACCTCACTCGAGAAAACGCAACTCCAGTAATGGTGTTCCTAAGAAATTATCGGCGCTGCGATTCCATCGGTGACCTCATATTTCAATTCCGAGCACCGGTTCAAAAGTTAGGAAAACCCACTCATTCGTTCACTGATCGTACCCGAGCTAAACTTCAAAAATTGATTCCCAGCACACCGGACCTCAGAATCAGGTGTCGTTAGAAACTGTGTACTCGTAAAATTCCAAAGAAATTAAGAAAAAAATTTCCTTGAAATTTTCGGGTCTTTACAACCTATATATTTAACTCAAAAATTACTGTAGATAACACTAAATCATGAGTTGGGTAATTTTTTTCATGAACCCTCAATTATCATGAGGCATAAGCTATAACTATATAATTTTTCATTAGGAAAATTTCTAGTCGCATCTTTGATGCATAATTACATATCAAAATACCCTCTCTATTTTAGGGATGTGTATACAATGGTGTGCTAAATTACCTTCACTTTAGTTCCTTATAATTTTCATAAATTTCATCAGTCAAAAGGAATGTGGATCCCTTTTAAGTTAACTTGGTGAGTGGATTATAAAACTATGAGAAATCATCCACAATATATTGATAATATGGATTTAAATAAAGAAAATTATGTATATTATTTATAGTGGTTGGTATGGTAAAACATTTAATAACTTTTATCATTTATATATCAAATAATATACCCTATATTAAGATTATATAACCCAAATATTAAAAATTTATTGCTAAAATTCACACATGGTAAATTTTCCATAAAGATTATCCATCCTTAGGGTCTTAAATAAAATCCTCAACTAATAGTCATGTTCTTCATTGATCATTGAGTATATAATAATGTCATCTATAAATACTAACACTGATTGATTAAGGTAATATCTAAAGACTCTATTCATTAAATACATGACGATAGTTGGGGAATTAGTATGACTAAATGGCATCACTATAAATTCAAAGTGTCAATACCTTTCATGGAAGGTTTTCATGGTTACGTATTCACTTTTTACCTTCAACAGATAGTATCTGGATTAAAAATAAATATTGTAAAGACATTGAGCTCCTTATATTGATCAAAAAAATTAACACAAGGTATAGGATACATATTCTTAATTTTAGTATTTATAATCCATATAGAGTCACATTGACCCATAATTTATGATAATAAAAGAGATGGTGCGCCCCATGGTAGTGAATTTTTTTGAATAAATCCATTTTCAAGATTCATATAGAGTTACTTATTTAAATCCAAAAACTCAATCAGGTCCATTCTATATAGAGTCTTAAAATTAAGAGTATAAGTAGGTATTCTTTCTAATTAAAATTCTAATTCACTATTCATAGGAATAAAAGGAAACTCATCTATAAATACCTAAAAAAAGTCATTAAAATATGAATATCTTTGATGTTGAATTTCTCCAAAACTATCTGAGATAAACACCCCTTTTGAAAATCATAACCCATATAATGGATGTAATTTCCGTTGGAGGTTTATATTTATCATTACACATAAATATAATCATAGGTTGGTTTGTAATATCATAAGTGACTTTTATTCCTTGAAAATTGATGTGGGGCTTATGTAAATAAATTCAATCCATGAATAACATGACATCCAATTAATCTATAGGGAGAATAACAAGATTTTCCAAAAGCACATTACCATAAACATATATTAGATAGGATCTATAAAATTTTGATGTGATAATAATAACACTAAATTTTTTTACCACAAAATCAATATATAATCATTGAGGTGGGGATGTGATACCCTTAGAAAATTATTTAGATATAAAAGATTGGATATATCTAGAATCAAATAATAAATTTTTAATTAAAGAGTGGATGGTAAGTGTACCTTTCAACACATTATTTGTGTGACACACTTCAATTGTTCTGATCATGTGGTCTTCCCTTTTATCTCTCTATTTAAGAGCTTTCTAACATCGATCATCATCAGTAGAATTTGGATTCGAGCACTAGTTAGCATAACGGCTATACACCTTGCATTTGAAACATTGTATTATGGGTGAGCCATTCTATGGATCTTATAATAAATTCATATCATTAGTTAACTTTATTACTTTAATATGATGATTTCCCAATGACCATAATTTTCACACTTAAAACATTTACCAATCCCCTTAAGGAAATTTCTTCCATGTTTTCATTCATGCATTGAGAAATAATGAAATCTCTTATTATTTTCCCAATGATTTTTTAATTATAATTTCATTTTAATTCCATCTTTAATTTCTTATCAAAACCATAATATTTATGGGTAACTCCAATATCCATTTCTCCTTTTATATTATATTGAATTATTTATTTGTAGATACAAAATTACCTTTTGGTAAGGCCCTTCAGAGACTTGTTTTTATAAAACTAAATAATTGATCAACCTTAGTTTTAACTTATACTTTATCCTAAAAAATTAATTCTCTACTATCATATGAATAATATAAGTAAAGTTATTATTGAAAAATAATCACTTAAAATAATCCCACTCAATGGAGGGAATTTCTTCTCTCTAGCTTGTATCCTTGATAAGAGTCTACCATTGATCGTCTTTTCCATCCAAACATTAAAAAACCAAAATAAAATTTCTTATTTTGAACATTTGAGGATGGAAAATATAATTTTAGTGTTATTGATCCATTTATCACAGACTATTGTACTAATAGATTGATTATAAGATGGTAGAAATTGCCTCATGAAGGACTCAAAAGAACATTATTCCCTATTTTTCTTGTTTGGAAGATCATTTTGATTCAGGACTTGAGAAAGTTGCGTAAATAGAGTAATTATATTTTTCATTCCATATCCCCTAACATATTTATCCATAGGAGGATAATCAAATCATTTTCCATTATATTTAGTATTTACATGGTTTCTTCAGGTTCCATCCATCAAATAAAACCAAGAACACAGTGTAAATAACTATAATCATAGTGGAAAAGCACATAATCTCTACCTTTCCAAAAATTTAGGATTCTTTAATATAATTAAACTTATCCCCATGGTTATCACTAAATTTTTCTCATCCTAGTTTCCAAAATTAACTAAATATTTCTTTGATACCAACTAAAATGAGCCATACTTTTCATACCTAAATATTTTGTCATTTTAGAAGAATATTTAAATCATAACATTATGATCCACACAATAACTATATAAGTTTAATGTCATAGAAACATAGATACATAAACAACATGTCTATAAAAGATCTAAATTCTCTCCCCCTAATTTCTTCACAACCATCTCCCTTCATATAAATATCAAACATAAAATCATAATTCATATTCGAGGGAAGGGACACATAAGAAAGGGTGAGATTAGATGCTTAGTAAGGGTAAAAATGGTATATATAAATAATCATTTTATAATAACATGAGATTAAGGGTATGATAATAATCTCATGAAATTTGAAAACCATACTTATTATATCATAGATCATAATCAAGAGTCATGGAATAAATCTTGTCATTTTTTAAGACATGAATCATAAATGAATCAAAGAACATGATCTATAAAATCATAACATTGATATAAGATATAATTTTGTGACATTAATATGAATATAGAAAATAATTTCCTTAGTCAAGGATTATTTCCAAGAATATAATAGTGGATTGAGGTCAATCCCCTCTCAATTGTATCCTTAGTCAAGGTTCACTCCCTAGATTATGATAGTGTTTAGAGTCCCTAGATAAACTGAGTTCACTATATATTATAGTCATTATTTTCTCATGATATATCCAACTTTACCCATTCCATTGGAGAAATATATAATTATAGGTACATCGAGAACATAATAAAAAACATACATATGAGTTCCATGTGATCATGAAACATTCACCAAATATCATAAACCATATAAAAGAAACAAGTTTCATAAACATTTCAATATTTCATCATAACATAACCTAGGAAAGATTTATGGATTTCATAAAAATATCATCATAATAATCATAAACCATGTAGATAATGAATAGTTATGGTATCATTTGATTGTATCCCCTATAAAGAATATGTAACATTAGATGATGTTATCCTAGATTAAAAAATCCTTTAAAAACCACTCAAATATTACTAGAGGAAAATACTCTTTTCATTTTGAAATAACTTCTTTAAACTCTAATTTTTTTCCAAGTTATTGTTGAAAATATGTTATTTTAAAATAATTATAGAAAATTGTTCTGGAATCTTAAAAACATTTAGATGGAATGATGGTAGGAAATTTTTCTCTTACCTTATATGTTAAAACAATGATTTATTTAACATTTTTAATAAAAATTCAAGAGCACCTCATTCAGAAAAAAAGATTAATTTTAAACAATTTTTAAAAATTAAGTTATAGAGAAAAATGAATTTAAAAAATCATATAAGGATGGATATAATATTCTATAAAAAAAATTTATAAAACATGTATATAGAATACAAAAAATTGACCAAAAAGAGAAATAAAGTATATTTTCCATAAAAAAATTATTTTGATATATTTAGTACATAAAGAGAGGAGAACAAATGAAAATAATGAATTATCTATAAATAAATATAAAGAAGTAAAAATAATGAGATTTTTGATAATTAGATCATAAAAATTCATCATTGAAATCTTAATCATAAACAATCTTGGTAAATAATGAGTGTAACATAAATCTCTTACCTCAAGCTCAACATACTTCAAAATTCATCTAACCTCAGGTATTATAAATTGAAATATATTATAATTATATAAAATAATCATTTAAATACTTATAATATCATATATAACAATATTATTACAATTCAACCTTTATTTATTAATAATTCCTTATAAAGATCATCATTTTCATGTGTTAAGTGTTCTATTTTTCATTGAAGTTTCAACATAGAAGTTCCAGTACTTATAATTTTATCATGGTTCCATCATCTATATAATTTTATTCATGATATAAAAATCATATATGTTATTTATATACATATTAATAAACATCCATTAAAGTTAGAGTAGAAAAATTATTTACACTTTTTATGGAGAGGGTAGGTCATACGTACAAATAAACACATTTTTCATTTAATATTTTAAATAAGGAAAGAAATAAAAATATTTTTTTGAAATTAAAAACCTATAATTTTAACTTAAATTTCATATATAAATATTTAAACCATCATAATAACCATCCATGAAAGATAGTGATGGAAAAGGAATTGTATCGCTACATGGAGGTGGTAGTCCACACATATGAATGAAGTATACTTTAACATCCCATTTGATGGAATATAGGTGGTATTGTGGTGGATTTTTAATAATAATAAATATATATATATATGAAACTAATATATCAATTTTATGATGACTACCACATAGTTAGTGGATTTATTATAAGAAATAATCTAAAAGAAATTGGGTAGGATGATTACCTTTCATTTGGTTAGCCTTCATAAGATCACTACTTCAGGGACTATGGAATGGTCAATTAAGTGGAAATCACCTATAATTATAGTATATGGAATCTTAGATGAGAATTGGGTAGGTTTTGGTAAATTTATATGGATTTATCTTGTGTAAATAAGTGAAAGGATGGGTATCCTTTAATAAGTGGGGAAGAGGACACACTTAGAATTAACTAAAGTATTAAATTAATATAAATTATTTTTTAGGTTCCAGAGGCTCAAAATTGATAAATTTTGATAATATTGTGAGTATTAATCTAAATATTTTCATCTATTAATAAATATAAAAACACATATGATTTTTTAACCCTTATCTCTTACATTTAACCCCCAGTTAAATGTTTTTACAAATACCACAACATTAAGGTTTTTTTACAATGTAAGGGTCATGAATTTTACCATACAAAAATTTTAACAATAAATATTACATGGTTGTTATTTTCAACCATATACAATTCAACTTTCCAAATATAGTATTTTTATGAATTTTAAATAATTTAATAAAATATTTTTTATTATAAAATAACATTAATATCATCATTGGGACTATTTATTTACATTGACTTTAATGTTGGAAATATAGTAATTTAATTAGAGTATAAAAATTTTAAAAATACCTATTATTATATATATATAAATAAAATTCATTGGGTACTATAAATCACCCAAAAATTATCATTTTTAGAGTTTTTAAAATTATTTACCTGAGTTTAAAACTGTTTTCACAAGAAGTGTGTCATTATTGTGTAAGCATTTAAGGTAATTATTTCATTACTAAAAATAAAAAAAAAATATCATGAAAAAATAATTAATTCATATTTTAAATACTAATTTGTAACCTAACTTATCTAATTTTTATCCTTATATAAAAACTTTGGAGATATTAAAGTCAAGAGAGTGGTAATGTTTATATATTCTTTTCCAAAAATAATATAATAGTCGTAATCAAAGAAAAATGGAACTAATTTTATATATTTATAGATATTGGATGATTTTGGATGAAATTTAATCATCTAATATGATAAATAAATGTATTATAGAAATTTTAAAGCCTTGTACAAAAGTTTTAACCCTATTTTACCCGTTTTAGCCTTACTAAGGTGACAAATTTTTAATTTTTTTACTTTAAATTATAGAAAAAAATAAATTGAACTATTTAATAAATTTAGATATTTTTATTCCAAATATGGAATACATTTTATCAAATTTTATTCATATAATTTGTATAATACAATTTAAAATTAAACCTGCAAAATGTGATCAAATGCATTCTTCCTTAAATATTGTTTTCTTAAGTAAAAAAAATTATAACAAAATCCAATATGAAATTAATTATAATAAAAATAATTTTATTATTGATAATATAATAGGGTTAATTTTTACTTTTAAAACAATTTTTAAATAAAAAATACTTTTAAATTATTTATATGAAATGATGATGTTCTATAAAAAACAATATTTTTTTATATTTATTTAATAATCAATCCTTTCATAATGTTTTTAAAATTTTATTCTAAGATAATTTTTACATGATAATTTCAATAAAAAATTTCATTTTTTCAAATAAATTTTCTATAAGTGGCATAAATTAATGATATGATTTATAAATAAAATGAATAAAAACCATTTTTGAGGAAAAATGTATTTTTAATGCATATAATGACATTACTAAAAATTATATACTTATTTTTCAATATTTTTCTATATCTAAAACCATTATTCATATTCATTTTTTCAAAATTGTTTATTACTATTCACTCTATGAATTTAATGGTTAGGTTATAATGATTTACAATAATAAAGTTAATTTAGACATGGAGTTGTGTGTATCAAAGGAAATTAAAGAAATTAAATCTGCTTAAAGATATATATATATATATATATATATATATAATATTTGTGTGTTATACATTTGTTTTTTATTTTTATCACTAATGGGAGGTCTTACTATTTAAATAGTTAGGAACTGCTCCTATTATGTTTTCCTATATAAGTACTTGGTGGAATTAAAATCTGTTAGACTGGAATGCATACACTTTGTTCTTATAGAAGGTAATTTTGATCTATAGTGGGACATGTGATGATAAGTACATAGGTATAGTTCCATGTGTATGAAGGTGAAATGACCAAAATGGTTCAATGTTGGTATTAGCATCCCTATAAATGAACCCTTTGTTGGTGTTTTTATTTCTATTTGGTTACTTAAAGTGTCAATAAAATACTATATAGTTTTTTCCATTTAGAATTGAATTACATTTTATATAACTAATCTAGTAGTTATGGTTTCCCTTGGTATATATAGTCTAGGATGAAGCAAGTATCCATGATAGTAGTTGTCACTGTGTTTCTATTCTTGGGGAATTAATATTATGGGTGGATGCTTAGTATGGAGTAATTCCATAGAGGGATAATTACTTAGTAAGAGATGCCTATGGTATATTTTTTGTATAATATCCTTGAATGGGATGTTGGTTTTTGGCATGGGGATGTTTTATATCATGGTTTGTGAAAAATCCCTTTAATGGAATGTTTAGTATGTGAAATGTCAGGTGAGGATTGATATGGGTTCTGCAGTTATTATGCCATCTGTTATAACCCTTTGGGAGGCCTATTTCTTGGGAAAGAAGGAAGTCCCTAGTGACCCTTGAGATATGACTCAAACTTTAGTGAGTCAGTGACTAGTATGATCAAGGGTGAAAAATCAGAGGGGTTATCCTGAGATTATGTTTTCCTTAGAGATGGGAGGAACATGTAGGTGGTTCATTGTATTGGATCAATATATAAGATTTTTTATATATGTTATGGTTTGGTGTGTTTTTTACATAGAATTTATCACGATTAGGAATCTTGGTTTATAGAACTTTAGTATCAATATTGTTTTGAAGGGTGTGATCTTTCGAGTTCTTGATAATGTTGTTGTAGATATATTGTGGTATGTGATGAGAGCATGGGTAGATGCTCATATTTTTGAATGAAACAGGATGTTCAGCATCCTATAGTTAAGTGTAGAAAAGGCGAGGTGTAATTTTTTTAAGAGTAGTTCCAAGGGTTTTCTTGGTTAGTGAAACTCACATGTGGTAAAAGATATTTTAGTGATTTTTGTGGGGATACATAACATGTGTGATATGTTATGCACATTTGATGGGATCATCAAGGATGATTTTTGTTGAATGAGGTTGATTTTTATGTTAGTATAGTCAATTTTTTAGGCATGTGATTCTAGTTTTGATGTGACGTGATTCATATGATCATGGTTCAATTTCCAATGATTGTGTGGTATGTAAGTGTTCACCTATTTCCTTTAGAAGTAAATTAAGGTGGCACATGCTTTTGACATGTGGAACCTATTGAATTTTAAATTTGTGATGATCAAGGGAAAGCATAAGAATGGTGAATTTTTTTAATATTTTATGGAATAGTTTCTTGGAGATTGAATCAAAATTGGAAAATGATTCTCCATTATAGAGGTGTATATAGAGTTGGATCAAGGTGTAGAGTCAGTGTTGATTCAAATAAATCTTGGTCAGGTATTTATAAGATGGGGGTATAGCTTGGGAGGAGTGACACATATGCAGTGGATGGAAAATATTAGGTTGTTATTGAGGAGTAGTATATGTAAATCCATATGGTGGGGAGTGTACTAGTGGTTTGTTGAGGGTGGAGAATACTTTCATGGATTAAATTTTTATTGAATCCTTTGGCAATGTTCCCATGGGATGAGAACTCAAAAATGAATTTTCATTCAGGTTAACGCTTCTTAATGAGTAGTCTTATCCATGTATATCCATAATGTTCATTTATGGATGGGGTACGGGAAATAGAGTGTGGTTTTGTTCTAGTGAAGTTATGATAGCAATGATGCTATGGTGAGGAGCCCCATATTGGTTATACGAAATGTGACCCCATGTGGGTAAGGTCCATGGTGAGTGGAATAAGTTGTTAGAAAGTTTCTTTAGCATGGAAATGTTGATGAGAAAAGGTTTATGATACATCTAGATTTCATGGTGAATAACGATTACAACCATGGTTATGATGCTGGGTTGGTCGGAGCATTGGATTCTGACTTGGGATGAACTTAGGTGATCTATGATTGATTGGGTTGTAGGTATGTTGGTTCTCATGGTATGGAAAGGTGTGAAGGTTCATTTGGTCCTATTAAATATTAAACCATTGAGTTTATTTAGGAGTAAGTTATGTACTTCTGTAAGAATATAATAATGATTGTGGGTGTATCTTGGAGTAGGGGCACTAAGATTGGGTGTTCTGGTGAGGCGATGGTAGTAGAGGCTAGGTGCTGCCAAGGTAGGTCATCCATGGGAGGTCTAATCAGTGGTTTTCATATAATAGGATTTGGTGGACTGGTAACTACACCAGGTGCATCATTATGGATATTATGGGTATATTCCTAGAATTGTCTAGATATTTATAAGAAAAAATATTGCATTTAGTCTCTATGATTTGGAATCTAAGACATACTAAATTCATTGTACTTATATATGATAATTGGTACCGATTTTTAAATATTGTTCTCATGTATATTTAGGGACCATGTTGGGAATATATTTAGAGCATGGTTGTAGTGTTTGATAGTAAATTCCAATAGCAAGGAGCACCTAGGTTTTGGAATTGGATTAGTTAGATAAATAATGTTGTGGGGAGAACCATATGTAAAATAATTAATTATATGAGGGAACCAAGGGTGTATTAAGATATACTATAATTGGATAGTATGGTCTTAATACTTTGTTGATGATGAATAAAAACATTGGATCTGGTTTTTGGAGGCCTTGTACCTAGTCTTTAGAGTTTCCCTTCAAGAGTGAGTTTGGAATTCAGAGAAAGAATGAAAAAAATTTAACGAGAAGTGGTTACCATGGTAGGTAAATAGGTATGGATTGATGAAATTTAGGAATTACTAGTGATATTAAGTGTTATGGTGGTGAATTTTTAATATTCCATTTATACTTTCGGTTTGAAATCCATGATGAATTTGAATTTTCAATTAGTGAGTGATCTGGTTTTTGAACTCAGACATGGAATTGAATTACAAGAGATTGGTAACCCTAATAAAAACATTTTGGATGGGAAATGAAGGCCATTTTCTAGCATTAAGTCATTAGAGATAATTAGAAGTAGCTCGAGGCACCTGTGATACTGGGTGGTTGAAATATGAAGCCACTAGCTAGCCAGTGGGATTAAAATGGTGAAAAAGGATCCTTTAACCTATAATTCCAATGGGGGTAACCCCCCCCCCCCCTCTTATTATATGGATGATTTTTCAAGGTTGGAAACCTAAAGAATAACTCCGTCCATTTCACTAAATGAAACTATAAAAAAACCACATAAAATTAATAAAGGTGTGTCCAGTCACATCAGCCTGCACAATGGAATTAATTTACAAAGTTACTAGATAGAGATTTGTATGATATTCAAATTTTACCAAATAATATGAATTGGAACTAGGATAAAACCCACCTAATCCCCACCTAATTATTTTTTGCAGAATTATCACACCCAAATAGTAATTAAATGGTCAAACAAGACTTGTGTGGTTCATAAAAATATCCTACATCCATAATAAATCACTGAAATTATTTTCATTTCTAGAGATATAAGTGGATACAATGAACTCATTCAGATCTTATCCAAATAACATAGTTTCAGAAAATATAATAAAAAACTTCCTATGTTTAGTGTAGAGAAGTCACCACAAAAACTTCCTCTATTTAGTGTAGAGAATTCTCCATCAATACACATTTAGAGATGGGCCACCACCTAATTATATTGAAGTATCTTTCCATTAAATAAGTTGTCATGACCTTCAAGATTCGTTATCCATCTCATGTTGATCAAGGAAATCCCTGATTTACTATTGAAATATCTGAGAAAACCAACAGTATTCGGTCACCATTTTTAAAACCAATGTAATGAGTGATTATTTTGATAAATACCTTCTATGAGAACATTGTCTGATGGAATTTATTAGGTCATCTTTTACCAATGACAAAAAACTCTCACTACAAGATTCTTCTGTCTCAACATCTTCGTCCAATTACTTTGTTCGATATAAGTCCGTTTAGTGAAGCCTTTATTTCCTGACCTCTCTAAAATAAAAAAATAGGAAACATTTACCTATAGATCTTTTCCCATTGATATCCATATGAAAAAACTATGTCTATTAAAATTAAAAATTCTCCATGAGAAATCCAAAAATATCACACTAGGAAATTGATTTTTGGATTTCATACTTCTTTAACCATCCACTTAAGCCCACCTATGTCTGATGATCTATGTATAATCATTAATTTCTGATATGTGAAATGTTCTCCTCTCTACCTAGTCATTTAAGTACAAATAAGTCATAATGTTACCTAAAAAATTCTTTTACTATAGCTTTTATAAACATAGCCTCATGATTCTACGTCCCAATGATATTCTACCAAACAAGAAACATCTAATAATAATTTACAAGTTCTCTAGAAATATTAAGATACATGGAAAAATTCATGCAAACCCTTCGAACCAGCACGTCTATATTTTCTGGAAATGGAACACCAATGTGGATCTCGTCCATGTTGGTGCCCAGTTCATCACCACTAAGGTGACTCATAGTAACTACTCAATCTTCATGTCATTTATCTATGGGAGTTGTGACTCCAAACAAAGAGATAAACATTGAAAATATCTAAGCATGTTTGGTCCGGGTAACCATTTGTGGCCTATTGGGGGAGATTTTAATGTGGTTTCTGACTTGGAGGATAGAAAAGGTAGGGTACCTTTCCCCAAAAAATCTAGTATGGACTTTGTCTAATTCATGGTGGGCAAAGGTCTTTTAGACCTCAGCTTCTTAGGAATCCGGTTTATCTGTTGCAACAAACAATGAGGGCATCACTATTCGTGGAGTTGGTTTGATTAGTGCATGGACTACATACAAGAAATTTATTCATACTATAATATCAAGGTGAGTCATCTGTTACGTGGAATATCAGATCGCTCTCTCCTTCTCATCTCCTTGTCTTCTAGATAGGATCACCTTGAATGATTTAGATTCTATCATATTTGGGCCAGCTTCCCGGAGTACCATGCCCTAGTTAGTGATACCTGGATCGAACCCACCTAGGGGAATTTGTGGTTTTCCTTCTACAAAAAGATGAGGCGGCTCAAGTCTATGCTTTATTCATGTTCGAAATATTTCTCACCCTCATACCACGACATCAACACCACTATGTATTATGTGATTGACCCGAGAGGATTCTAGAGGTGGACTAGAATGACCAAAACTTTGAGGATCTCTCTATCAATAGGTAATACCTATTGAATATGATTTTGAAACATGATATACTAGTTATGGAAGGATCAAGGATCAAGTGGCTCAAATAGGGACATAAGAACACTTCTTTTTTCCATGCATGTATTAAGGAGAGAAAAAGATAGGGTGAACCTGAAGATTCTATTGGACTATGGTACCTTCACTAATTATAGGGATATTGTCAGCAACCTTAAACTTACGTTATTCAAATATCTACTAGTTGTTCCCAGCAACTTCATGCCTAATGGGTACCCAGGGGAAGAAATTATGTTCTTTGATGTGATTCCTAACCAGTTCTCTGACCAGTACAATGAAGGTTTGGGGGCCATCCCTGATAAAAAGGAAATACATGATGTTATGATGAACCTAAATCTAGAAATATTTACCTTATCAGACTTCATCCATGGTTATTTATATAGTTCTTCTTAGGGTATGGTGAAATAAGACTTTATTGTAGCTATACATGACATCTTATGGGGCGAAAGTTTACCGTAAGTAGTATGTTCTTCTACCCAAAACCAAAAACCCATATTTTATCTTCAAGTATCATCCTATGAGAGGGTTCAATTTCCCTTAAAAATTCTTGTCCAGTATCATTGAATCTAGTATCTTTTCATACATCCCTTGGTGCGTGTCAATCGAATAACACGGGTTTTTGAAGGGATTCTCTATCTAGGGGACATTTCACTAGCACATGCGATAATTTGGGACCTCAAAATAAAATATCATGGATCAAACTTGGCCATAAAGCTAGATATGAATAAATCTTATGACTGTGTAGAGTGGAGTTTAATCAACAATGTTTTTGTAGGTATGGGTCTCTCCTCCAAGAACATTGATATCATTTTCCACTGTTTCAGCTCCTCATGGATAGTGGTCATGTTCACAGGGAAAACTTAAATATTATTTAAGGAAACTTTTTGTTTAAGTCCTGATGATCCTATCTCCCCACATATCTTTATTGTCACTCAAGATATAATCAACCACCTCATCTAAAGAATCTTAAGAAATTGAGAGATTCTACCATATCACGGAATAATAATATCTCAATCTATATTTCACTTAATGTTCCCTGATGACACTCTCATATTCATGAATGAAAAGAGTAGATCAATTTGAGGTCTTAATATGGTGTTGAAATAGTACTTACACTGGAGCGGTCAGGTCATTAACAAGAGTAAGAGTAACTTTCTTCTTCTAAGTGGTTGTGATTCCATCCATGTTTCCACTGTTATCCACATCCTTGACATGCACAGAGGTATGCTTCATATGGATTATCAGGGTGACCCTTATCTTAGTAAAGGATTTTTATTCAATATTTTGACTCCCTCATCAATAATATTATAGATCTAGTTATCAACTGGAAGAATATGTATTTATCCTTTGGGGGAAGGATAGCCCTAGTTAACAGACCCCTCCTAGAAATGTCATTTCATGCCCTCTTAGTTTTTAAATTCCCAAAAGGAATCATAAAGCACATTGATAGAATTATTTATATATTCATTTGGGATCCTCTTCTATAAGGAAAAAAACATTGGGCATCCTAGAGAAATATGGAAAGACCGATTAAGGAAGGAAAAATTGATGTCCATAGCCTTGAGTACACCCTTCATTGAATGCATGCTAAGCTCACTTGGGATGTTCTAAAACAATGAGAACTATGGGAGACCACCATGAACAAAACTCTCTCAGGGAATATATATATAAAGGGGAGTTATGGTTCTATGATTTGGTATGTGGTTCCCCCTCCTCCCCTCTTTTCAAACTCACACACTATGGATTGTTGGGACAAGGGATTTTTTTTGGAATCACAACTGGTGCGGGGTAATCCTTGGTTTTCTAGGATATCTTTCCATAAAGGTTTCCTTTAGGTAATCCAATCTTCACCCATATTTCATCATGGTTATACTATAAATGGACCAACATAATAGTTTCAACCTCATCTATCTGAATGTGGACCTTGATAGGTGCGTCTTCACCCCTTCCTCCTTGGGGTCCTTAACTTATAGGGACTTCCATCGGACCTTGAGTGCATAGGAGCAGGATAATAGCTGGAATGAAGTTATTTGGCCCAAAACTATCCCTAATAAATATAAATTCCTCACCTAGTAGATAAGGAACAAGGATGTCCCCATAGATGATAACATCAGACGTTTCTACATTCATATGGTATCTAGATGTGCATATTGTAAAAACTATAGGGAGGAAAGTTCATCCCATCTCTTATTTGAGAGAGAGTGGGAGCATGAGTTGTGGACCTTATTTTGTGAGTTTACTACTTTTTATAATCCAAACATGTCTGACCTTCCCTTTCTAGAGTGCTGGTACCATGGCTCGGGTGATAGGGGTCCAGAGAGAATGGCCCATATTATGGTGTTTCATGCTAGCTGCTAGAGCATTTTTCAGGATGGGAACAAGGTGTATCATGAGGGGACTCCTTCTTCTGGTATATCTATCAAAATTCTAAAAAAAACATACTTCTTAACTTTATCAGTACCATGATAAACTAGATGGAAGCCCCTAATCTACAATGGGTTAATGAAAGTACCCAAGTGGTTCATCCTAGATCTAGCTGTAGAAAGAACCAGTGGGTTCATTGGTTTCTTCCACCCATGGGCCTAAAGCTCAATACTGATGACTCTTAGTCCTTGGGATCAATGAGAGGGGGTGGGTCGTCCGTGACTCTAATGGGTCAGTATTATTGATTTTTTTAGTCCGTCTGGGGTAGGGGTCCTCTCTCCAGGCATAGGCCATGGCGATCCTCATGGGCCTTATCGAATGCAGACTAAGGAAGTTTAACATCACGGAAGTAGAAACTAATTCTATGCTATTTCACAACTCCTTGAAGGGTATTTGATATATACATTGTTTGATCACCTATGACATCAAATAATTATAGAGCATCCTTGATAATTACATCGTAGTGAACCAAACATGAAGGGAGGGTAATAGAAATTCATATCACTTAGCCTCGCTGGAAATTCTACGTACAAATATCTTATGTTTTCATGACCTGACTATCATAAATTCTAAGGGTTTAAATATTATTAGAGGGGTTTCCCTTGGTCTTCACTATTTTATGCACCCTAAGGATCATTCTTCTTTTGGATTGAAACTGTTTTCCTTTCCCTCCATTTTATTTATCTTTCTCCTTGAATAAAAATTTACATGATGATAATGAATAATATTCTACAGGTCCAACACTTTATCTTCTAAGATACATCATATAAATTTATAATATAGGTAATTTTGTTTTATTCTTGAATGAAACACTAGATTTTGAGAAATATAAAATGCACTCTGACTTTCACATAATTGCATTCCTCTATTTAATCACTTTCTTAGTTCATTCACCAAGTGCATAAACCATTTTAACACTTTTCCTTCTTTAGTAGTAGAAACAATATCTTCATCATTTTTATATAAAGTAACAACTAATTACAACCCAGACATCCAAATAACTATTATTCCACTGAAAGTAAATACATAGGATTTAAAATTTTTCTATGAGTCTGTGTCTCCAAAAAATATTTTTCTATAACATCATTATACTGATCATCATCACTAAAACATAATGTTGTATCCTATGATCCCTTTATGTATCATAAGGTCCATTTCACAAAATCCCAATTTTTCCTTCTAGTATGTGATAAGAAAATATTAAAAATCCAACTGAAAAATCAATGTTGTGGTGTGTAAGTACCATCACATACATAAAATATTATATATCTAAAAAATGGAACCTTCCCCATATTAGGGACTTCTCAATCCATTGATATTGAATGTACTTTTTAAATTTCTATGTTCTTGATTATGGTGGTTGAAAAAAGTTTTGAACGAGTCATATTGAACTTTTTGATGAAATTCCTTACTTATTCCTTCTAGGATAACACCAAAGACTCAACTTTCCTATACCTCTCAATTATCATCCCCAATAACATATTATTATTTTTATGGATCTCCATCTGAAAACCTTATTCAATGATTTCTCTTTAGTTCCCTAATCCTATGGAACTCTGGACCCTTAATCAATATATCATCCACATACAATAATAATATGATACATATTCCATCATCACATTTCCTTATATAAAAATAGTGATCATAATCAAATTGAAGGAAACTTTCCCCATGCATGAAAGTGTCAAAATTATAATTCCACTACCTTGGAGCCTTCATAAATCCATATATAATTCATTACAACTTAAAAACCAAATCCTCATTATGATGAACTTCATAACCCTTAGGTTTCACTATGTAATTATATTACTCTAAATCTCAATGAATAATGGTTTCCTTGACATCCTTCAACTCAAAGTGAATATTATCAGACGCAAAAAATTTGAAAACTATTATAATGGTTATATATTTCACCATTGGTGAGAAAATTTCAGAAAACTCAATCCATTCCTTTTTCTGAAATCTCATCACCACCATCCAATCCTTATACCTCTTACTTCCATCATCTTCCTATTTCAAATGAAAACCCATTTGTTTTCTAAAGAACCTTTTCCTTATATAAATTTAGCTATCTCACATTTAATATTGACACCAAAGGAATTTATTTACACTTTCATGGATGAATCCCACTATTTTGAGTCTCTAAGTGTATCCATGTATTATGAACTATCAGGTTCCCCTAAATTCATTAGAATTAGGTAATATATATTAACTCCAAACCTATAAAATTGATTTTTGATAAAAATATATCTCTTGAGAACTTCCATAGGTTCATCTATTCAAACCTATTTGTTTGGTAATCATATGTCCAAACATTCACAGTCTAATCATGGTCTATCTAATTTTCCTCCATCCAGTAGAAATCTATATGATCATTCTATATCCTGTAAACAAAAATTCAAAGCATCAACCATCAAATTTTACCTCAACTTATTCAAACAGAGAGTTTTTTTGGTACCCTATGTCTGATCACCCAAATATTCAAAAGTTTCCCTAACCTCAACTTACTACTCAAACAAATTTTGAACATTCTATGGGAGTTCTTCATTAAAAACAACATCTTATCTTAATATTACTTGTTTATTATATTTATCCCACAAGAGAAGTCTAAAGTTCTCATCACCATACCAGATAAGGAAACACACCTTTGATATCACAACCAACTTATCTCTATCTTTAGCTTCAATATGAAATTATGTGACACTTACAAATATTTTGGGACGATTCACCTCTCACCTCTTACCAGACCAAAGTACCTTATTAAATTCATGTCCCATAGTAGATGTTAAACTTTTGTTTACCATGTAAAATAATATAATAATGTATTCTTCCCAAATTCTTTTAAGAATTAAAGAGTGAACCCCATACTCTGATCTTCCTCTTATATATTTTTGATTCATCTCCTAAACTACTCCATTTCATTATAAACTTCTTGGAATATTATTCTTAGGATTCATGCCCTTCCTTATATAAAAGATATAATTGTTGTGTCTATTGTGTTCGTCGTCATTGTTTTTCTGAATAAAATTCAAAATTCATTCACACTCTTTCTCAGATAAAAATTTTCAATGAATAAATTCACGAAACAAATATTATTTATTATTCAGGGGGTAAACCCTAAACTTTCAAGTAGAATCATCACTGAAGGTCATAATGTATATTTATTCTCAATTTAATTGAACATGGTTTGGTTCCTACACATTAGAATGGAAAGGTTTTTTAATTTTATTAAATGGATTTATATAATTCATGTTAATGGAAACATTATTCTATTTTTGTGGCTTAAACTCTCATGTCTTCCAAGTTCTATGTGATCATGTTTAAGTATTATCTTCTCCACTATAACATTAAAATTATTTTTACTAAGGTGACTTAAAATATAGGGGTACTTTTCTTGACCATATAATGAAGACAAATCAATTTCTACAACTTCATCACTCTGTTTGGTCAAGTAAATGGTTCCATTCATTACTCCATGAGAAATTACCATGGAATATGTATTGATCTTCGAAAATCCATTTGAAAAATCATTCTAAAACATGTATCATCATGTTTTCCCACTAATATGAGGTTCTTATAGAGACCTAGAATTTTTCTAACATCTTATAGTTTCAAGACACTTACATTTTTTATTCGAATGTTAACATAAACTTTTAAAACTATATCATTGGATTAATCATCCTCTACATGTACTTTTACCAAGATTATCAATACATAATCAACCATGTTCCTATGATAACTCATTTAATTTATAGATACACTAAAGTTAATAACCAATGACTTTATTTGAATGATCATACTCAGTATCATACTAAAACCTATATTTGTTGTACTTATTAGGTTTGTATTCATTGAAATAAAAATCTGATTGTCAGAATCTTTCTTAACATGTCCCTTCTTCCCAAAAAGCTAACATGTAGTACATATACCCATCTATTTTCATTGACTTCTCATCTAGGATATATCCTATGATGTTATTTTAATTAGATTTCTAGTCCATTAAATTAATTATCCACATCCTATAGCATTGATATAATTTCTAGAAAAACATTATACCTCCTTCTACCTCAACTCATAATTAAAGATCTAGTTTTAATTTTCATCAAACACAAGATTTTCATTACTACTAGATTTTCTCACTTTAATTGCCATAAAATCTCAACTCCTTATAAGTAAATAAAAAATAATAAAACCACAAAAATTAGTTTCAAATGTTACCTTTTTTGATTCAATCTTCTCCTGGATCATATTGAAGGAATTTATGTGA
This sequence comes from Viscum album, assembly GCA_963277665.1. Taxonomy (NCBI): domain Eukaryota; kingdom Viridiplantae; phylum Streptophyta; class Magnoliopsida; order Santalales; family Viscaceae; genus Viscum; species Viscum album. Next base: position 1,520,337,579 of record OY728133.1, on the reverse strand, counting down.
TTAGATTCAGGTCTTCCATATGATAACCATAATCTATGAAATATTTTCACTATAAAAACACTATTAAAATAAGTTGGTTTCTCATAAATTTCATCAAAAACTTTCATAACCTATATAGTCATTTTCTTTCCTATAAAGTTGAATTCAATATTCTGAGTAATTGACATCCTTATCAAGGATAAATCCTTTATGTACAACTACAACATTTCAACATTGTTATTTTTTTATCACACTCACCAAAAAAAGGAATATTCAAATCTTTTTTTATCAAAAGATACTCCGGTTTCATTCACCAAAAGGAAAAATAATTCCATATAACTTATCGATACAAACCTTCCCTTCCTCTAAAGTCATTTTTAACCATAACATTATAACCAACTTTAATCAAATAACTTGAAAACCAAGGAGAGGAGAAGCATGAATTTATAGTTTTAATAAGAACCAGCCCTTTGATGCCAATTGTTGGGGAGGGAAACCTAAGGCATCACACTATCTGTTTCATCGAGCGAACCTAGAAAGAACCAAATACACCAGATGAATGCATATCTAATTGCCTCATCCTGTATAGTGGAATAACATAAAAATGTTACTAGACAGAGTTTTGTCTGATAATTGTCTTTCCCACAAATCCTTTGCATTGGATGTAGAATAAATTTCCACCTAGTCACCATACATAAATTTTTAGTGGACTTCACACACAAAAATAGTAAAAAAACAAAAAAACATGATTTACATGGCTCAAACAAATTTCCTACATAAATGGGATAAATCCATAAATGCTTTCATTTATAGAGATATAAGTTAATAAAAACACTCACTCACTTCCTCCACATATTAGAAAGTCTCAAACAATATAGTCATAATCTTTCACTATTAATTATAGAGAAGTCACTTCCAATAAACATTATAGGCTTGGCCACAACCTCTACATATAGATTTCTCTTTATGGTCAACTAGTTGCACTAAAATCCATGATTCATTATCAACCTCCCTTTGAATAGGGAATACTATTATTCACATTTGATCCATTTGATGTAATCTCCAACTATCGGTCACAATGTATATAGAATGTTCATTAATTCATGACCCCATAGAACATCATACATGAGAACCCAAAATGATAGGCTATGCCTAGTCATCTTTTCTCAATGACATAAAATCCATAATGTATGATTCCTCTATCTTATCATCTCCTTATGATGACTCTATCTAATAGAAGTATGTTTGATGAAACCTTTATTCCATGACTCCTCTAAAACTCAACAATAGAAGACATATTTTTAGTGGTCTCTTTCTATTTATCTTCACCTAGAAAATACTTTCTAGTGAATCTGAATATTTCTACAAAAAATCCAACATAATTTTGGGGGTCCAAACTCTCTTATCATACTTGTTTTCCCCCTTGGTTTGGGGTTAACATATATTGAATTTTTCAATGAATGGAGGTATATATTTAGTTACATTGACCACTATTATTTCTAACTTATCTCCTCTCTAATTTTATGCCTATCTAGTTAGATATTCAGTTCTAATTCCACTAGAACATGGTGGAATCAGTTGATCATGTTGGGGATTTTGTTTCATTGGTGATGAGTGCGACATAAGATATTATCTTCTTTCTAGAATTTCCCATTTTGATGAGGTAGGATTATGTGGTGAATTATTTACTGTTTTTTCCTTAAATTAAGTTAACATTGATAATTTTTTGGTTCTATGTGTTGTGAAACTAGGTTGAGATGATGTTGTAGGTGTGTTGTGGACTCTCTGAGCACTGAGGGATGATATTCCAGTGTGATGAGGCTACCTAGTGATATTTTGGCTATTTTCCATTTTCAAATAAATTTATTTATTAATTATAAAGTATTTTAAATGACTTGATGTGATTCAATTGAATGATGTAGATTCATCAAAGTGTGGGTGGTTACCATTAGATGTGATACAGACTTGGTGAGCCTATACAGAACTTCTAAATAGAGGCTTCCAAAAGGGGTTTGGATTCACCATGAGGTAGGTGTTCTTTGATGTTTTCCATATTTAATTAATAATTTTTTTATGATTCATGTAATGTGAATTGCACCATTGAGGATGTTGAACTATTTGGTTAAAAATAATTATTTAATTTAAATTGATTGGTTAATTTAAATTATTTGGTAAAATAATTTAACTTGTTTAACTTATTTAACTTACTTGGATGAAATTAGTAATGTTCCAAGTACAATGAATATCATGGGAGCTAACTTGATGCATTAGCTGAAAATGCTTAAGACATTGACTAAGAAGATACCCAGACAGATGGATACCTCCAAGCAAGGTTGTGATGTAACCTGAGATGGATTGACCTATTAGGATAGGTGAGGACCCATGAGACATGTTTGACTTAAGTAGAAAATCTATAGTTATATTGGATATGGGTTGTTAGAGATGACTGGCTTGGAGTGACCCTAGACATGAAGATGGACCTTTATTCATCTCTCAAGACTAACATCGGTGTGGCTTACCAATAAGTCCTATGAGGTTGTACTGTGACAATGAACTTTTCGGGGGGTTTTCATCATCTAAGACATTGGTTAAAACCCTATTGAATTGGTATTATATTAAGGACCTTATTGGGGTGCCTCTATCTTTGGTTCTACCTAGGGGGTCATGGTAGGTACCTTGATAACATAATAAACCCGAGTGGGTATGGTGGGATATGGATAACTATGATATGTTTAGGAGTTTATCCAACCCTTTTCTTTCAATTATTAATGTTTTAATTGGTATACACCCTTGATTTGTTTTTTATTTTTTGGGAGAACCCCTAGGGTTGGAATTTTGAGATTTTATACTTGGATGAGAAAACATTCATAAGAGAGGTTTATGTTACTAATCGCTGAGAAAACTTGAGTAGGGGAGGTCGGTGATACTATTGGAGGGGATTACATGGCTATAGACTAAGGGTTGACTCAATATTCTAGGATGTATATTTCCATGAGAATTCCCCAGGTTTGTGACACTAACTAGCTATCCTCAGGCTTAGAAACATCCCATAGTAGATGTTCGTTATACTTATCTATATACGAGACAGACCCTGTACTATTATATATAAACATGATCCTAAAAACATGCTCAGAGAAAACCCATAAATGACCTGATAAGGTATAGCTGATCAGGTTCATAAACCTAAGTATCAGAATTGATTGATACATGGGTTGGAATGGTCCACGAGATGCGGTCAAAGATATTATAATATTAGGATGAAGCTGATAGAGAAGATCCATTAATTATTAGAAAAGGTATGATCAATTGGGGTTATATACCTAAGGATCGATAGTGATTGGTACATGGTACATGGGTTGGAATGGTTCATAAGACGTGTTCAGAGAGATTCCAGCATCAATCTAAAGTAGGCATATTTTGAATTTTTATTTTTTTATTTTTAGTGGTTTATTAATTTTATTTAGAGCATATCACGTACTCATTTCACTGATTTGATATTATAATATGGGACCACGTTGGTGGTTCCCTACTAATCATTCTACTAAAAACAAGATTAAGAAACCATGACACTTGGGTAGCCAACCAGCCTTTACATATTGAAAGTTCATGTTGGGTTGAGGCCCTAGATTTTATGATTGATATAGAGTAGTTCAGATGGGATTTGGAGTTTCGGATAAGGTTGTGTTCAATAATTATAATGGAGAATCCTATAATTTTATCTTGTTTTTTTCTTTTTATTTATTTTTTATTCTATATATGGGATTTTCCTAGTGGGATACTAGTTGTTATTGTATTCCTGGGAGTTTGTATCTCTGAATGTCATGTATTATATTATAATATCATGATCTATTTAAATTATTGTTTTTTTATACTCTGGGATATATGGATTTTTATGGTGTTTGGTTTATTTTTTCTATAATTTCTCACCCTGATATAGGTGTTATATTCTTGTAGTAGTACATTATCAGACCCCACAGCTAGTCGCTAGCCTATGGTGTATGGGGATGTGTTCCTGATGTAAGTAGCAACTGTTGGTTTGGAAAATGGTTATTGGTCAGGGGTGAAGGGACATCACAGAATTAGTAATTTAAAATAGATATATGGTTCCTTCATTAACATCAATGGAAGAAATTTTTATAAAGTTATATAGATAGGAAAATAATAATATTGATATTCATAAGAACAAAATAGACATAAACCATCAATAGATATACCCAATCACATGTTACGAGGTTCATAATGAAAATTGCATATTAACCTAGTCAAAGTATTTCCATGAATCACTATCTAAGGGTTGATTTAATATTTTTCTTATAAAAATATTTAATTTATTTCATGTTATCAATTAGTCTATGTTGTGTGACATAAATACACTCTAAAATCATGTTTTAAGTGGAAATCACCACAACTATTTAAAATGAAAAAATATATAATTTCATTATTATAATTTTTTTACCTCGATTTATCGTATGTTGGAAAATGAAATGACAAATAATATTCACTATAGTATAATATACAATCATTTGAACATGTGTGAATCTTATAATAATTTATTCCCAAATTAAAAACTGATGAGGGCCAAAATTTTAAATAAAAAATAATCATTTCAATGGAATTTAATTCCTAAATTAATTAAATCTCAGGAAAATAATGCATTTTTTACATATTTTTAGTATCTATAATTTAATAGTGAATTGGATAAGATCATTATGCTTACATATAACATTTATTTTTGGATCTCATCAAGAGTCCATATTTTGATTTTGAATGTATGAATTTATTTGGCAAAAGGAATTTAATCTTTATTATTTTATTAAATTTAATCTAGATTTTAATTTTAGTTCTTCTATGAAGAAATAAAAATTAATGGTTCATGGAAAAATATGATATAAATTGGATAGTTAAAAAATAAATATGTAATTTAATTTTTTAAGTGATGTTAAATCCAATTTTAAATTAATTCCAATTTCAATTTTGGAATTAAACAATTAAATGAATTAATATTGAATGTTATTAATTTAAAATATTTTAGAATTAATTATTAAGGGGTTTTTATTTTAAACTTTTGTAATAATTTTGTACATAATTTTATTAATCATGCACTAAGAAAATATTTATTTATTTTTTAAAATTGGTGGTCAAAAATAGATAAGTCATGCTTCAAGGAAGCACAACCACAACCCTATAATTCCCCTTATTCTATCCACAAATCTACTTCAATGAACCTCTCATAGATGAGGCATCATAGATCCACTCATTCATGTGCACACCCATTCTTCTATGGTAATTTAATTATGCAAATCCACCATTTTTTGTGAATTTATTTGAAAATTAACAAAGAGAAATTTTCTTCATCATCCATCTAACATTTATAATATCTTACTTCTATTCAAAACCACTAACTACCACAATTTATTTCTTAATAATTCATAAAAAACTAATAAATAAAACACACAAAAACCTACTATGATCAAATTTACCCTTTTGTGGATGTCCACACTCCCTTGCTTATAGTTGGCACCCATTCTCCCTTCGAGGGGGAATTTCTTATATTCTTCTGAATAACTAAGAATTGTATATCTTATTTTTGTTAAATTTAAGAAGAGGTTATCAAAGTTATTGGGGGGGGGAATGTTGATTTTATGTCTCAAATAAATATCCTAGGATCATCAAATAATTGTTTGGTTTCTCAAATTATTCAAAAAAATGGAAATTATGGTGATAATGATGAAAAATTAGTCCATAAGAATAGAATGGGTAAAATGAGAAGAGAGAATAAGGCATGAAATGAAAACAAAACCTGAATTAACTATATAGAGAAAGTAAGTAACAATGAACATTAGATATAATGTTCTTTAGACATTTTTAGTCCCACATTTGTAGTAATAACTCCACCCTTTTATGATACATATTAATACTAAAAAATGAAGTGTAAAAAAATCTAACAGCATGAAAGTACTTATCAAAAATGCAAGAAGAGAAAAAATAAACGTATGAACTATTCCGAAAGATAAATAAAATTTCAGTTAGATAGACCTAAAAGACACTACCATCTATTATTCTCGTGATTTATGTCATTGTTTTTTCTAGACCAAGTAACATGAATACATAAGGCTTCTTATAGTTGGAATACACCAAAACTTCAGCCAAGACCTACTCTATGACTATTTATTCTCCAATTCATTGAGAGGAGGTTGTATGTACTCTAGGAACAATCTTAATGCAGGTATTTTGAGAAGAGAAACCCATGGATCTCTCTCTAGTTACTGAATATTGCATCTCAAGTTGGATCTCAGAACATAGGATCTGAACTAACATTGAAATTGATGATGTCCTAAAGGATGCCTGTAGGGGTCATCAATTTCCCTAACTAGGTGTAGTGACTATTCAACTAAAACAAATTAGAAGCAACCATGTGGCATGAATAAACAACTTGGGTAGTGGGGAAAAAACAAGTTGACGATATGGATGAGAGAGGTGGAAATTTATCCCCAACTCAAGTATTCCCTAGAAAAAGGAATAAATATCAATGATGTAGCAATGCAGGGTAGCAGACCACCAAAAATGGTAAAGGGTCTACATAAAGTTCCCAAAACATGCATAATATAGTCTCTCTTAGGTGAATAAAAAATATAATAGTATGAATAAGTTCAACAATTAAAATTTGAGCATAAAAATAAACTAACCATTTTTTCATGCATGAGAAACAAATATATATATATATATACATATATAAACCAATGGAAGAATTGAAGTGAAAATTTCATATGGAAATTAAAATCCCAAATAACCACCATTTTCATATAATTTTCAAATGTTCTTGCACATAAGGTTATTAAATTGGAACTACATTCAATATGTCTAAACAATGATTGAATTTAGATAATTCCACGGCCTCAGTCAAACTATCAATCATATTGTTATCAATGTGTATCTTATTAACACGCACAAATCCCATTTCAATTATATCTATAATAAAATGGATTCTAATATAAATGTGTTTATACCTACCATGGAATAATAGTTTTTAGGATAAATTAAAAGAAATCTAGATATCAAAATACACTATTATAACAATATTATAAAGACATAATTCATAAAGTAAAGTGTTCTACCAAATAGCCTATATGACTGCCTCAGTCAAAGAAATGTGCATAGCCATGATCATCCAGAGAGACACCATGAGATACATATTTCTATTCCATGAGATGAGTCCTATATAGGTAGTTAAAACATAGCCTGTGAGGGAATTTTGAGTATCCACATTTCCTGTATAATCTGAATATTTATATCTAGTAGAAATCTTATTAGTATTCACATTTTTCCCAAAAAATACTAAAAATGACAGTGAATCATAAATATATATAATAATATACATAAAGAAATTTCAATTTGGTTTTCATAGGTTATGAAAAAACATACTATGGGTATATATAAAAAATTACACATTATGTTTCGTACATATCATAAAATACAAGATGCTACCAATAATGCTACCATGAGGAATTTGGGATATGTATGAAGTGCTAAAAATTGAAATTGATTTCTTAGTTAATAAAATATTTAAGTGTTAGGAAAGAGAACATTACCAAGATTAATAAATTCAAAAAAATATTTTTATGAAATTTATGATGTAATATTGATATGATAGGTATATAATTTTATTCTTTCTAACTCTTATAAATTCCATATGAATAATTTTCTTTAAATTACCCAATTCATTTATTTCAAATAAAATTCTCAATTATTATTTCACAATATTTATAGGTTTCATATATTTACCCATGATCATCATATCATCTACATATAGTAATAGATATAATATAAAGATTTTAACATATTTGAAATAAACACATGCATCATGTTGTCTTACACTAAATTGGTTGTAATGAATTAATATATCAAACATTATATACCATTTCAGAGTGGTCTGATTTTAACCAAAATGAGATTTATTTAAAAGAAAGACCTTGTTTGGTTTGAATTCATTCATGTAACCTCCGAGAGGTTTCTTGCAATTTTTACCATTAATATCAAAATGTAAAAATAATATTTTAACATCAATCCACTCAATGTGAAAATCATGATAAGTAGAAAAAGCAACCAAGAATATCATGGATGAGTGTTTAACTATATTAGTGACTATTTTAATGTGATCTGTCCATTCTCTTTTAGGTAATCCCTTTGACACCAATCTGGCCATGAACTTCATCTTTTTAACTCTGGTGTTGTCTTCCTACCTATTGAATATCCACTAGAATCAAATTATCTTGGCATTATATAATTTTTTAACATTAAACCAAGTGTTATTTTTTAAAATATTTATTCTCATAATCTATAATAGATATCCATTGATTGTAATATCTATCATTAATATCTTATTTTTTATGTAAGGGGATCCTCATACTATAGATCTTGGGATATATAGAAGGTAAAAGATGCCATCTAATATGGGCCAAAATGAACAGGGGGCGTGATAACCCTACCTGCTTTATCACTGGTAAATAGGTAATCACCAACATCATTAGGATTATAACTATCAAAATATAAATCAAATATTGAGAGAGATTGTATAACATACTGAGGGTTAGGTGGAGAGGACTTAGTGGGAGCCTAAAATTTGGTTGATCACACTCAGTTTGAGGTGTGTGATCAGTATAATTAGTGAAAGATTTAAATTTGGGAGAAATAGATTCATAAAAGATCCATATATCCATTTATGATGCATTTTTTGTAATAAAGTTTTCTAATAAATCATTTTTAACCTTTTACCACTTTAGGGTACCCCATAAAAATACATTTGAGAGCATTATGTTATAATTTGTCTGTTTTCACATGAGAATATAACATACATCAGAACATTCTAAAATAGATGTATGAAGCGGTATATTATTCTAATGTTATTATGATGTTTTGAATTGGTTATAAACTAATGGGAATATTGTAATAAGATAGAATGAACTGGTTACAGCCTTGGTCCAAAAATATTTGGGTGGGAATTCATATGATAACATGATACAGACCTATTCAAGTATGGTGTGGTTCATATGCTCAGCCATCCCGTTCTGTTGGGGAGTAACCCTCATAGTAAAGTTCCTCACAATCACTTTTGACTTACAAAAGTATATAAAGTTAGTAAACAAGTAATCAGGCCCATTATTTATTCTAAGAATTTTAAGAATTCTTCTAGTTTGATTTTCAAAACAATCAATGTTTTAAATGTTTCAAAAACATCAAATTTATTTTTTAGAATATAAATCCACCTATTTCAAAAATATTCATTAATAACGATCATGAAATAATAGCCTCAACTATGAAAGGTATTCCTAATAAGACCCCAAAGTTCATAATATATGTATTCAAGTTAGTGGTTGGTCTTAAATGAAGACCTATTGAAACTGACTCTTCTTGATTTTTCAAGAATGAAATCCTCAAAAAGGGTTGGTTGATAGGTGTTACATCATTTAAGAACCCATGTTTACTAGTTTTCTCAACACCCTTGGAGATAAAATTCCCCCAACCTCCTATGAAATAACATGGTCTAATCAATATTTTCAACATAAGTCCTTACCAACATCCTATATTGGGTCATTATATAATGAATATTTATTTTTAATAAATACTTGTCCTTAAATATTTTTTTTTTTTTGAGTTTCTTTTCAGGAACAAAAAACATAACTAAAATGAAAACAATTTTACCTTAATAAATTTATTTAAAATTTATGTATATTATAAATATTAATTGGAATGTATCAATAGAAGTAACTGACTTATAAAAACTATATGAAAAGCTATAATAAAACAAAGGTCGTTTTATGATTTGAGTATACTTGTATCATAAAAATAACTTTATTCATAATAAATGTTTATATTAATATTGATTTTTAACACTTTTATAAATTTAATAATATAAAAAAATATTATTAATCTTCATTTTAAAATTAGGTATTGTGGTCAATTTTATTTTTATACATAAAATTACTAAGCAAGTTATTCATTACAATGATAATATAATTATTTTTCAAAGAATGATACTTTTTTAAATACTTTTTTATTTAATTAAATAGATATATTTTAAATTAAAACTCTAATATGTTGTTTAATAATATATATAAATTAATTAACCCTCATTAAATTTATAATCAATGTTAAATAATATTGAATACATGTAATGATTAAAATGTCTTTTTATAAAAAATAGGTTTTCAACACATTATATGTTTTTAATGAAAATTTTATTTTATCATATATATAATTTTAATTATATTAAATTGAGTCAAAATTCAAATTCATCACATTGAAATTTGTTAATAATGGTCATATTACATTTTTATGATAAAATAATAACCATGATTAATATTTAGTCAACATTAATAAGTGTTAAAATGGGTAATCAAATGTGGCAAGAATTTTATTAAATAATTTGACACTTAGACCTTCTAAGATACCTTTTTTAGGTTATAGAGTAATACTTATATTTCTATATAACATTTATCCAACTAAAAAACCTATCTATCATGCAATTAGATTATTACCCCTTACCTACAACTTCTTTCCAAAGATTTTCCCCTTGTTTTCACCTATAAAGGATCACACTTCCACCCTTTTCATAGACACTCGTATTGTTTTAAATTATCATGAAATTATACCCAATTCACTTATTTTAGGTCCCCAATACATTTTTTATAGGCTATATCCTTAATAAAGTGACTTTGGTTATTCATTATTAAAGGATACCTCAAGAGAATTCCAAATTATCAACATAAGTATTGCTTACCCTTTAACTTCCTTTCATTATCCTTCTTATCCACCCTCCTCCAAACCCATTATAACCATATTTATATAATAAAAATAGTATTAATAATATGCTGAAATATTATTATATTGATGGTATAACCATTATCTATCATTCCCCCCATTCAATGAAAAAAATTAAAATGATGGTCATGTGCGTGTGCAGACTACCACCTCAATAAATGAATCATTTAATTTTTTTCATGACTACCTTTAAAATATGGTTTTAGAAATGGTTTTATTAAATAAAAATTTAATATATTTCAAGATTCATATTTTTTAAATTCAAATTAGGCACTCTATAAGTAATATTTTCAATAAACGATCATTGTAAAACTAATGGACTAAAACGAACTTATCAAGTGAAAAAAAAATAGTTATATGTGAATAATTCCTTTTCATTTACCTTATTATTATAAATAATACCAAATATGATTAATCACATTAATAAAATATAAATAATTTCATTGTAATTTTTTTATAATTATATTATAACAAAAAGATCTCTTCTATAGCCATACTCTCGCATGGATTGTAGCATAATTGTGTTGGGTCAATTTAACTACATACATGAAAAATAATATAAATTTATATCAAGTATGGAATTAAAAAATTAATATTAGATATTAATAAGTAAATAATTGTTTTTTGGTAATATAAATATTTAACTCTTCAATGAAGTTACCGCCATTCATTTGTTAAAAATCACTGAAACATGATTGCCGTAAATTTCATCTACAAGAACTGTAAATAAAACTTTAAAATAATGAAATTATAAAATCATAAAATATATATTAATTCCATTACCTTTTTTTATAAAATAATTATTATATATGGTAGAATAATAAATAACACCATGATTAAAAACTATGCCAAAATGATCAAGATTACTCACACCAAAACATGAAAGTAAATAATAAATAAATAATATAAATATTGAGAATAATTATAAAATATATTTATAAAAGGATATAGTTATGAATAAATTATTAAATTGGTGATTTGGATGGTTATTTTTTTATATGAGTCTAAGGTACTTGTTTTTATATCAATATTAAAGTTAAGGGACATTAATAACATAAATCTCCTTCTTTGAGTTATGAAGTTCTTTTGAACTTTGACCTTTAGTGTTTCCCTATATTTAATGATCTCCTTTTTCATATAATATCCAGTTTTATATCTCTAGGGAAATTATTCCATGATTATAATCCCCTTCAATGAATGATTTTATTTTCTATAAAATTCTAATATTTTTTCAATAATAATCATCCTATTAAATATTTATTTCACTTAAACAAATCTTTCATTCAATTCCATGTTTTCACTTAATGAAGTTCTCTTTTATTATTTTGAAATCCTAATGTGTATTAATTCATGTGATCTTATTTCTATCCATTTTAAATATAATATTTGTTAGTCTCTTTTATGATTTAGAATCAATTTTTATCTTTATCTCAAAGTAGATCAATTTTCCATGTTGTCATGTTTTATAAATTAACATATAAATGATTTTATAAAGTCCTACTTTTAGGTTATTGAATTTGGTACCAATTGATCAAGTTTATATGATAATTTATGTGATACCTATTTGAAAATAAATGTGAAACCCATTCTTTTTCTATGTTTTAATGATGTTATGATTTTGTGTTTTCTTGTGGCATAAACAGGAAAGGAAAATATTTAAGTGATGGGTGGGGGCTATATATATACCTAAAATGAATTGGGTAAAGAGTTATATCTCCTAATATAATGGTTAAATGAGCTATGGTGCTCAATAAAAAATGGTAAACTTTTTGTGATTCCTGATTCAGTATGGGAAATAGGTTCTAAAGGCAGATTTGCTAAGGAAAGCATGTTATAATGCCTAATCTATTATGGTAAATAGGTGGATATTCCTAATCCACAATGCTTTGTTTCTATGATTACATAGGTTCCACACTCCTTTCATATGTGACTACTCTATTCTTCTTGTATTAGGATTTGGCCTCATTTTTCCCCTATATTTATTCCATGTTATATGTTTTTTCATAGGGGATTATTTTTTTCTCTTATCATTCTATATGAACTATTTTAATCATTTCATGTTCTATAAATAAAATATTGCTCCCATGATTTTGTTTGGTTATATGCATATTATCTCAACCTAGGTAATATGTTTATACGTTTATTTTTACCTAGTTAACTGTTTTATCTTACCCCTTTCTTATATTTCCATTTCACCGGACATGAGGATGATTTTAAATTGGGAAATTTTTAGAAGAATACTTGATATAATAAAAATTTGGGGACATTTTCACAATAACCATATAATAACCTACTTATATAGGTGGTCTTAAAAGATAGTAAACCTATCAATTCATGATATGTTGATATCATTATATAATGTAATGTTTTAGTTATTTAAATTATGTAAAATAAAATAATTTTTAGCTTGGGTAACCTCATTTGGTATCAAATCATTATTCAGTTATTTTTAGATATTAGTCAGTTAACTTTGGTATTAAGGTTTTGGAACCATAGTAAAAACCTTATGGATTAGTATAATTATAGGATTATATCCTAAAATATTATTAATGTCCTTATTAGGTGGTTCCCCTTGAATGAAATCAATATATGAATAAAATAAGTGGTTGCATTATCTAGAATAGATGTACCTATGGTTAGTGACCCTAAAAATAGAATTTCTGGTATTAATTTAATTGCCACTTGGTGCATGAAAAATTTTCATAATTTTACACCAAGTTTGAAAAACCCATGGGATATTCTTTTCATGGTCATATGATCTTTATGAACTACTATTAATATTTGGTTTCTTAGTTAGTTTGAGGTATTTGGCTAAGAAGTGTATAATAACCCAACCTAAAGTAACCTAGGATTGATATAGGTTTAATTAAAGGAATTACAAGTTGATGTGATAGTGTAAAATGGTAAAGGGTTGTAAGGTTGGATACCTTTTATATTATTGATTGTTATAATAATGTATTGATGTCAAATGTTCATCACTCATTTTAATCCCTTTTGGTTTTAGAGATGGACAAAACCAGATGAAATAGAATTAATAATTTTTGTGAGGGATAATTAAATGATTATCAATGAAAAACCTAATGTAATGGGTTTTTGAGTGAAAAAACTCATATAAAGAATAAACCATATCCCACGAGATATGAATAACAACAAAAATAATGTTGGGATCACACACACATCATGGGGAGAGAATAATTATATTAATTCATTCTAGTGGAAACAACCACCGTCATTTAGTAGATATTATAATTCACTTATTTTTTAATAGTGGATAAATGTGATGGAAAAGATAGCTTACATTATTCAGTTCTTATAACATGATAATATTATTGTAGTTATATATCAATTGGAAATTCAGACCAAATATTGGCAGAATATTATCAATTTGGAAGAATTATACTATATGGTATGGGAAGATTTAAAGAAAGAATTATTCACAAATTATTTTCCTAGAAATAATTTTTTTTGAGATGGATAGTTAATTCTTGGAGTTGAAAAAAATGATGATGAATCCATTTTCATTTATTATGTGAACTTCACAATACTGGTGATGTATTCCTCTATATTTTTAATATTTTTTTATTAATATTGAATGATTCTTTAGTTTATTTAAACCAATTATTTGAATGAAACTAGTTATAAGAAAATTTGGTAGCATTGAATAGATTGTTTGATGTGATCTAAAGGTGGATATTGAAGTTGGAGACTCTCATTAATCCACAATAAATAAATGTAAAATTGAATTTTAGTTATTCATATAAAAAATATGAGGAAAAAATATGATTAAACTCTACTTATGCATTAAATATAGGAAGAAACACCCCAGAAATTTATTAAGTGGGTCAGGAAGATGTTTTATATGTGTTAAAGCTAGCCATATGGCTCATTAAATTTAAATTATGAATAAATTTCAACATAAGATAAGAATACCCTTGATAATAATATTCCTACTCTTTAATGTTTCAAACCCAATGAGTTTGGGAAATAATGTGAATCAATTCTATAACCCTATAGACAATGAAGAGAATAATCCATAAAACCTCCCAAAACTATATAACATGAGAGATCATACACAATCACTACCACTATTGTGGATCAAGATAATTAAGTGATGTGAATTTTACTTATTCTCCATATATGGTATGTGGATAACTTATTTGATTTTCGTTCTTCGCATTATTTCATATATCAAATTCTTTATATGAATATTTAATCATCACCTCAAGAATTAGATATTGAACTATCTATGAAAATAAATGTGGGAATGATAATCACATATAAGTTATATAAATCTTCTTGGATCAAAATTTCAATGAAAATACTTCTTTCAAATCTAATTCTTCTCCCCTTGGTTGAATTTTACATAATATTGGGTATGGATTAGATATCCCTAAATATACCCAATAATATATTTTTAGAGAAGGATATATTTTTTTGTATCCTAGATCACCTAATCACATGTATCAATATAATGATGACCTCCCCTTGGAGTAAAATAATATAATATGGGTTTTGATACCCAGTAATGAGGGTTTTCTAGCTCAAATTTTCAATGTAAAAGTCATAATTGATGGAATTATAATTGTATTGGTATATATTAATGTATATCTAGAGTAAATACCTGATCTTAACCTAGAGAGTGAGGTTGAGTTTTCAATTGAACCCATACTTTTATCTATTACCATCTCAAAAATTCTATAGAGAATGACCCCACTGAATTGGAGGAATTGAAGAATTCCGTAAATAAAATTTGGAAAAGGGTTTTTCCATCATAGTGTTTCACTATGTGGAGGTACATCCCTCTTTATTAATAAGAAATATAGATAAATACATCTTGTTATTGACTATCATGAGCATAATAAGATACAAATTAAGAATAAACATCATTTACCCTATATAGATGACTACTCAATCAACTCAAAGGATCTTATTACTTCTCGAACACTAACCTTAAATTTTTATATCATCAATTAATGGTCAAAAGGGAGGATATTTTCAAAAAAAACTTTCCAAACGAGATATGGACACTGAATTTATAGTTTTTTATTCATAATGACTAATATTCATGCCATCTTCATATATCTAAAAAATAGAGGCTTTAGATACTACCATGATAATTTTTTTGTTGTATTCATAGAGGATTTTTTTTATATACTCAAAGTGAAAGGAAGAGAATGAGGAACATTTGAAAATTGTGTTAAATACCATGAGAAAAGAGAAACTATATGAGAAGTTTACCAAGTGTCAATTATTTCTTAAAAAAGTACCAGTCCTTGCTTATGTAATCCCAAGAAAGGGTATATAAGTATACCCATTAAATATGGAAGTTATTGAGAAATGGAATGGAATGACCATTGTAACCAATATCCATAATTTTCTTGGTTATTAAGGTACTATAAACTATTTTTGAGAAATTTCTCACATATATCAAATCCACTAACAAATTTACATGAAAGGGAGTAAATTTCCTTTAAATAGTTGAATGTGAAAAAAGATTCAACATACTAAAAAATAGGTTGATCTCTACTCCTATAACTATATTACCCTATGGTGGGTAAGGGTTTTTAATATATAGTGATGCTTTGAAAAATGTCTTGGGTAGTGTCCTCATACATAATGTTAAGATAATTATTTATTCCTTATGATAATTAAAGGCTCTTAAGAAAAATTAACTAATATATGATTTGGAGTTGCAGGTAGTGGTATTTGTTTTAATGATTCAGTTATATTATATCTATGGTGAAAATTGTGACATATATACTAGACATAAGATATTTAAATACATGTTCAAATACAATGATTTTAATATGCACCAATTGAGCTAGTTCAAATTTATTGAACAACATGACCTCTCAATACATTACCACCCCAGGATGGGAAGTAAGGTGAATGATTCTCTGAGTAGAAATGATCATGATATTTTATGCATGATGGAGATTGAAAAATACCTAGTACTCATTGATTTACAAAGGATAAATCTTGAATTCTTAAGGGAATGTTATAAATACTATCTTTATTAAATTTCCGTGCAAAAATTTAGTTATGTAATGATCATAGAATCCTAGAAAGGATATGTAGAGGTATAAAAAATGTAACAGATTTTATGGTGTTGAAATTTGATAAAGATAGAGTGAAAATGATTTTAAACCATATATATGACCCATAAAATCCATAATTGAAGAAGGAATATTTGGATGATTCACATATCTCATCTTTCTCTATTCATCGAGGATGTATGAAGATTTATAGTGACCTAAAACAAAATTTCAAGTGGGATAACATGAAGTTTGAAATTGTAGAATAAATATCATAGTTCTTGGTATGCTATATATTTAATAATAAATGAATAAATCCTTAGGGTGTGTTGCAACCATTACCCATACCTGTATGAAAATTAGAAAAAATCATTATATATTTCATTATAGGACCCCCAAACATTTAAAGTCCATAATTCTATTTGGGTTGTAGTTGATCACATTACAAATTCGTTTCATTTTTTACCATCAAATAAGTTTTACACCATGAACAAATTCTAAATACATACATAAGGGAAGAATTGAGGGTACATACAGTGCAACTATCTATTATATCTAATTGGGATCTGTGTCTTACCTCATGATTCTATATAAATCTTCAGACAGAATTGGAGAGAGAGCTGGGTTTCAACATTGCTTATCATTCTCATATATATGTTTAGTTTGAAAAGAGAATTTAAACACTATATTATATGATGAGATCTTATTTGATGGATTTATATGGATATTGGGATCATCACATACCATAGTAGAGTTCTCGTATAATAATAGTTTAAATTATAGAATTCATATAGAACTATATGAGGATCTATATGGGATGAAATGTAGGACTCTATATTTATAATATGAAGTTAGAGAGAGGAAGACAACAGATCCTTACCAATTATAAGAAATGATGGAAAAAATTCAATGAATTCAGGGGTATATGAAAGAATCTAAAATGTAAAAAAAGAGTTATGTATAAAATCCCTGATGAGTCCTATAGTCTAATGTTGGTTACAAGGTGATACTCCCAATAACTCTATGGAAGTTGGTTCTAGGATTTGGGAAGAAAGTGAAGTATACCCCTAGGTACATTGATCCCTTCAATATCCTTGATTGTGTTTGGTCAATAACTTATCTCTTATTACTCCCTACAGACCTCTCTTAAGTGCATGATGTGCTCTATATATCATTTTTGAGGAATTAT
This sequence comes from Viscum album, assembly GCA_963277665.1. Lineage (NCBI taxonomy): Eukaryota > Viridiplantae > Streptophyta > Magnoliopsida > Santalales > Viscaceae > Viscum > Viscum album. The sequence goes on along the minus strand of OY728133.1, from coordinate 1,520,319,558 downwards.
AAACCAGAATAATCACATGAACTAAAATAAAAATCAAGAAAATTCAAATATGATCTCTCATATGAGGAAAAAAAAGTGAAATTATAGATCAAATTGATAAGGTACTAAAGAACAAGACCAATCCTATGGTCAAAGTTCTATGGAGGAATCATAAGTTCAGGTAAGATGAGAGGGGACTTAATGATTTAATAAGACAAAAGTACTATAACCTTTTTTATTTTGAAAAAATAAAAATTCAATTATAAGTTTCTTTTTAATAGGGTTGAAAGTATAAACCCATGATTTTTAGTAAATACATTTCCTTAATGAACTACTGTGTGAGTTTTTTATCTTATATAAAACATTGAACTAAAATGACAACCAATTTACCTTGTTAAAAGTATTAAACATTATCATTATATTATAACCATTAATTTGAGTGTATAAATAGAATTAACCACCTTTTAAAAAATATATAAAAGTGTATAATAAAACAAATGTCATTTTGTGCTTAGAAAACTCTTGTTTTTAATAATTGATTTTATGAATTATACACACTTATATAGAAATTTATTTTTACCAATTTTAGAAATTGAATTATATAAAATGAATTTAATATTTTTAATAAAAATTATAAAGTTTGGTAATGGGTTCAATTTCATTTTTATGGAAAATTTTACCGAGTTAAATACTAGTTTCCATGATAAAATAGTTATTTTTTCAAAGAATAGTGCTTTTCTAAATATTGGGTTTTTAGTTAAATTGATCAATTTCTTATTAATACTTTGATATGTTTTTTAATCATATATAAAAAATAATTAACACACATTTAATTAGAAATCAATGTTAAATAAGATTAAAGACACGTAATTATAAAAATGACTTATTTTTAAATAGTTTTTGAACACATTATATAATTTAATTTAAAAATATTTTATCATATTTAGAAATTGATATAGATTAAATAGAGTATAAATCTAGATTTTGGATTTAAAATTTTTTTAAGGGTTTTCTTATATTTTTATTGATAAAATAATAACCATGATTAATATTCAATCAATATTAATAAGTGTTAAAATGGGCAGTCTAATGTGACTAAAATTTCACTAAATCAATTTGAAAAATAGACCTTATAGGATACCTTAATAATTTTATATAAAGTCATTCCAACATGTATTGAAAAACATTTCCCCACCAAACCCACCTAGTTATCATGAAATTCCATTCTTACATCTTACCAAACATTATTTTCCAAATATTTCCCCCCATTTTCACCTATAATGGGAGCACAAAATTCAACCCTTTTCAAATCTACGTACCTAGTATGAAATTATCGTGAAACTCTACTAAATTTTTTATTTTATATCCCATCAAAAGATTTTGTATCCTATATCCTTAAAAAAGTGCCTCATATCCTTCATTTCCAAAGGAATCTTTAAGATAAGATCCAAATTCTCAACATAAGGATTACTTACCCTTTAACTTCATTTATTATACCTTATTATAAAACATCCTCCAATCCAATTTTAATGATTCATATATTATTTCATTATTTTAAATAATATAATTAAATTTCATATATTTATGGTATAACCATTATTTATTCCATTCTCATTCTGTTAAAAAAACATTTCTCATGTATGTGTGTGGACTACCACGTCAATAATGGGAACATTTCATTTTTTTCATCACCACCTTTAAAGTAATGTTTTAGTAATGATTATAGTGAATATTTAGGTCATTAATTATACTTTGGAAATATAAATTAGACACTCTATATAAAATATTAACAATAAACAATCATAATAAAACTAAACACATAAAATGATCCTAGAAAGATGAAAAATAGATTTGTTTATAAGTGAAAGTATATTTTTCATTTACATTGTTATTACTCTTCCCAATTATGAGTCACTAATTTAGTTTCAACTATTCCTTTGTTAAAAGCATTGAAACATGCTTATATATAATTTCACCTATAGGATACATAACTAAAACTCTCATAGAATGAAATTATAAATTTATAAACAATTCAGAAACATCAATTTCAGTGCCTTTTATGATATGGAAATGATAAACTTTGGGATAAGAATGAAGAACAACACCGAGATTATAAAACTTGTTCAAAATGATCATGATTTATCACATCTGAAATTGAATATGGATAGGAACTAACTAATATAAATGTAGAGAATAATTTTAAATTATGTTTATAAAAGGGTATAAATATGAAAAACATTATAAAAAAGTGATCCAGGTAGTAATTTTTGTTATACAAGAAGATGAAGCACTTCTATAGAAATAAAGAGTAATATTAAGGGACCTTATTATCTCAAATGCATTTCATTAATTTTTACATCTTTCTTTTGAACATTGACCTTCGTTATTTTCATATACTAAATGATCTCCTTTTTCTTATTATTAACACTTTTATCTATCTATGGAAAATGAGTTTTTAATTAAAATCCCCTTCTGTGAATTTTTTTCTTTTCAATAAAATTATAATACATTTTGAATAACTCACATCCTCCTAAGTGTTGATATCTCTTAAATGGATATTTATTTCATGTCTATGTTTTCACTTAAAAAAATTATCCTTTATTATTTTGAAAACCAAATATTAATTTATTCATATGATCATCATCCTTTCTTTTTTAAAGATAGTATTTTTCTCTCTTTTACGAGTTAACTTACATTTTCCTCTATCTCAAAATGGATCTATTTTCAATGATGTTATATTTTATAAATCACCCTCTAAATGATTTTATAAATTCCCTATTTTGGGTGATTGAATATGGTATCATTTAATCTAGTTTATGTAGTTATTCATGTGATACATTTTTTAAATGTAATGTGGTACTCATTATTATTTTCATGTTTTAATGATGTGATGATTTCATGTTTTATTATGGTACATTTTTGTATGGTAAATATTCAAGTAATAGGTTTTCTATGTATAACCTTCTAATTAATTGTGTAAATATTTTCATATCATGAGAAAACGGTGAAACAAGTTGTGATATTTGTTCAAAAATTGTAAATAGGTTGTGATGACAGATCTGCTATGGGAAACAAGTTGTGATACCTAATCCTATGAGGGACACAAATTTTGATTTATGATTCATAGTTTGAAATAGGTGTTGATTCCCAATCCACAATGTTGTGTTTTAATGCCTATTGAATCTCATATTTTTATTAATGATAAAAAAAATTCTTAAAAATTGAGATGTTGGAGGAGGAATATATTGAAAGGTAGGAGTTACTAAATTTACATGAAACCAAGTTTCCCATTTCATAAAGAAAATATCCATTTTGTGATACTATGATATTCACTACCCTTTGATTTATAAAACATTAAATCTCATAGTTATGTTAATGAACACAAAAACACATTATTATATAACATGTTGTCTTAAGAATGATTTTAGAGCTTTTTTTGAATTTTATTGATTGGATTGAAACTAGACTTTAGATGGATTGAACATGGTATTAAACGACCTTTTTCTATCATCACTTTGTAGGTAAGAATCGGTAAATCCGTACCACTCTTCTATGTACTGTAAAAATCCATAGAAAATGATTTATAGTTCAATGATAAGGACCGGAACAAATTATATCTCATCTAAACACCCTCTCTAATGTTCACTATGAAATATATGGCAACCAGGTTATAGTCAAACATCAAATCCTAAAAACTTTGGTATGATTTCATCACAAGGTAAATGGAAACATCAAAGATCTTTTATGTATAATTTATCTATTTTACAACTTAAGTGTCACATCACAACTACCTAGAATTCTAAATAACCTCAAAAATTTATTATCATAGATCCATGCCATAGTATAATTCCCTAAACCTCAAAGAACACATCCATGACATAGTGAACCTATGATTCTACAAGGTAATATAATCAAGAACCTTCCAAGATGCATTAAATATTGGTAAAAAAGAACCATATCAGATCGTTCTAGATTGAACTTGGACCAAATAATTATCCTAGAAGGCTAAATATAAAGGTATTGGGTACTTGTATCTCAAAAATGAATGTGTCCATGAACACTATGATTGAATCAAAGTCAAATCTATAGAGATCTAAAATACCTCATCTCATGGAACCAATATTTATTTCTTCATCTAAAAGGATCTAACATTTTCTCTATATCTATCTTATATAAATTGTATCAATATCTCAAGAGTGATAGAAGAGAGAAATTGTAATGGATTTGCATAAGGAAAATATTCTCATATCATCCTACCATATACTAGTTGTTTCCTTTATATTTCATCAAAATGAAATGTAAGTTGGTTTTTTATATCTCCATCAAAAATTAGGGGAGGCTGGATTCCATATGTCTCTATTACAAAGAATGATATTTCATGGTTACTAGGTATTTGTTGAAATCAAGTGACTAATATATATATATATATATATATATTAGTGGGATGGGGAATAGGGTAACATCTTGTGATATTTCCTAACTCCTTACCAAAATGTTTTTTTTATATTTTATTTGACATATTTCATAATCCTATCCCAATAAGCATAAAGTGCATAAATTTGATATGTCTATTTTTTATTGTGTTTACACACTTAATTAAAGTTTATATTGAACTTTCAATATGGATAGAATTTATCTATTTACCACTTCTTCATATCCAAATTGTTTTTTTATTTTCCCATTCTTATTTTAAAAAAAAATTAAAAGGAATCCCCCCTCATTCCATTTTTCACAAATCAATAGGTTGCAGACTCCATTGAAATGTTATTATAATATAATCCACAGATCATTATTTAAGTCTCATGTTTTTTTGAACATTATGCCATGTTATACGTTTCATTATATAGGGTTATTTGTTCTTATATATATCCAGTTAATCTATTTTTATGATTTAATGTTCCATAAATCTAGGATTTCTCTCCAACTAATGATTTATCATATTATTATGATACCACCCTAGGTAATATATTGATATGTTTATTTTATTTTTTTATCATTTCAACACACTCCTTTCTTATGATTCAAATTCCCAGGGCATGAGGATGATTTTAACTTGGGATATGTTTAGAAGAAGAACTTGTATGATGAAATTTTGGGGAGATGTCCACAAGAATTATAAAATTTGTTTATTATGTAGATAGACTAAAAAACACTAAACCTCTTGATTCCATAATATGATGAGATTATTATGTAATGTGATGTTTTATTTAGGGAAATGACATAAAATAATGGCATTTTGAGCTTGGGTCACCTCAATTTTCATTCAAAACATAAATCCTATTCATAAGAGAACCCTTAATAACTATTATGGAGACATTATATATTTTGATAAATCTTAATTCAGATCTAAATTTGAATTCTTTCTGATAAAAAATACATTGTGAGATCAAATTAGTTTGCAGTTCAGGGACCAATATAACATCTAGTAAGGTAACTATCAAATGGTCATTGAGCTCAATAAAAAATGAGAATCTTCCCAAAAACTAACATCTACTATTTATTATTATAGGAACATAATTATATACTATATGAGTTAACTCAGGGAAGGACACTCTACATGGGAACATATGAAAGGAAAAAACTAGAATCTAAGACCCACTAGTCAATGAGTTCATGACTATACAGATTGAGGAATTCAACTATCATAAACAATATCCACAAAGAGATACTATGTCATGACCACCTCCCATCAAAGAAAACACAATGAGGGGTGTAGATAATGACCCCTAGACTCCGATCCAGTAGGCCCTAGGTTGGAAAATATCATAGAGGTTATAAAAATCTTAGGATATGGGAGTTATTATGGTCATTAATAATATTGGATTGAGAGATAAGATGAATCATCCATAAACAACTCTATGAAAAAATATAAAAAGAAACCAAAACCATTCAACAATAAATGTATAAATAAAACTAATATAGATGAAAGTCTAAAAAATTAAATACCAAACACAAATCTAAATTAGATACACATCAACTTTTCAAAAAGGTATAACCTAGTACTATCCAGAATGGTCTATATAATCCTCCTTGAAATGTGAAAATTTGTTTATATATGTAGGGTGATCATACAATTATACTTGGTAGGAAAAAAAAGTATCTCATTCACATGTGGAAGAAGCATAATAATGCACCCATGTGCAAATAGCAGAACCAAGAGCACATAGACATGTCAACTATTAATCCAAACATCACCAAGGCATTCTCAACAAAAACTGAAATCCAAATATAATAACATAAGAAGAATTGTATCATTCAAGGGAACATCACACTAATTTCCCACTAATTTTCCTCTCTCACATCCTAAATTTGTATGCCTTGGTGGTATCATATATTCAGAATAACATATACCTCCACCCAACAAGAACTGTCACACCACATCATGCCTTTAGACACCTAGGTCATTTACCCACTAGCACGGTCAAATCACATCCCACTCGAACACACCTAAGACAAAACATCACAATAATTTCCATAACCAGAGTATTAGGGTATAATGAACTTGAAGGACACAAACGTTGTCCCCTACTCCTACCATAAATGCCCCTACCATAAGCATCCCCATATCATGGTCATATTATATATTGCCTGAAAACACCTGGTCCACCACTCCACAGAATGGTCATATAATATCCCGCTCGAAGACACCTGGGCCATCACCTAGTGAACTAATAACCCTATGACCACCATATCCTATGAATATATACTCACTTAGAAGATAGTTCATGAAATTTTGTGTAGAAATCCAACAATCCTCATCTCCAGGATGTTGGTAAAAACACCTCCCATGTGAATATATGGATGTCGATATATAGTGTTTAACAATGGTGGGGGTGCATATAGAATTAAAAATGAATATACAAGTATATACAGATAGCCACACACACAAGCCCAAACTATGGGTTTAAAAAACACTAACCATATCCCAATATTCCCACATTTACTGTCACCACAAAGTACATAAAACTACACATGAAACAATCCACATTTCACTTTCCAACTAATTCCATTATCCTACCCATTCATTTCATTATTAATAACCAACCACATTTAACCACATTTCCCATCATTTATTTTCATATCAATCATTTCAAACTGATTAGAAAAACCAAATCCTATCTATTTCAACATTATTAAATAATTATTCCAGCATTACCCCAAAACCTAGCACAATACAAACACACATCACAAATATCTCATCATTCCCATAAAACCATTATATTATAGCCCCATAAACATGACCAAACAAACCATCACCTCACCACACCAAAAAAATAACCAAAAAATTTATCACCCTTTAATGCTAAAAGAAAGTTCAAACATCCATTATCTCACCAGCATAAAATCAAGGAAAAAAGAAACTATCACCTCGCTACCCCAATACCATGTCTAAACAAACCATCACCCTACCACCCCAAAAGAACGACCAAAAAAACCACCACCCACCACCTAAGAACCATGACCATACATATATTACACCACCCCACACCATACCATAACCATATATCACCACCCCACAATCATGAACATACATCATAATACATAAAATACCATTTTATTGATTTTAAAAAGGGTATTTTATTATGTTTCACATTATTTTAGGAGATTTATCACACAATACATAAATCTAGGGGAATCTATTTTATTAGACAAATATAATTGGTTAGAAAATTTAAATTTTGGGGTGATATCAAAAACAAAATTCATCAAGGTTTCCATATCATACAAAAAATCAAGAAAAGGTTTCCAACAACAATGATTTTCATCATGTCTTTAACACCGTACAAAAAAAACACCACAGTAACATCAAAGATGTAAAAGCATGTGAATCATTCCCATTTCTAATAAGTTTCCATTAGAAAACACTTTATCTATAATTAATACAGCACAACCATCCTCCATATATAAATAAGATAAAACCCTCCCACATGATACACAAAAGTTATAAATGTGGGATTACCTACCTCATTAAAAATTTTCCAACACACTATAGACCGTAGGGTGAAGAAGAAGCACCCACAACCCAAAACCGAACACAGAAAACCATGGATAAACCTACATCGCAAAAAGTTTCATAAAAACGTAGCCCAATATAGATACCAAACTAAAACATAATCACAATAGTGAATCCCCAAGATAAGAATAAATGGAAACCACTGGGAATAGGGAATCACTCAGTGTGGATCACCAACAAACAACCACACAAAATAACATATTAAAGGAGGAGAAGGAGGGATGGAAGACCTCCTCGATGAGCCTAGGTTTCATCTAAAATAATATAGTAATAATCCACATCTAAATGAATAAGATTGGTTGAAAAAAAAGGACTTTAAATTCATTATCCATCCATTTTCACATCGTGTAATAAATTCTAGATGTGTAATTAATGGGATTCCCAAACATTTTCACTTTTACTGAAAATCAGGTTTCATTAGTCTAAATTTATTACACATCATGAATTACACATTCACGATGTGAATCCATCTCATAGGTTCCCCCTTTTACCATATACAGTACATAAACTATCAATTAAATAAGTGTAAACAATACATGATGTGTATTTCCTACAACAGCTTTATTGCACCTCTAACCATCATGAAACCTCCTCAATACTCTTATAAAACACCTTCAACACCCAAAACTAACAATGTAATGGGCCGAGATGGCATGAGACACTAAATTAGATATCTCTAAAATTAATATTTCCCTCAAGAATCCAAACCCATGTCTAGAAGGAATGGTGTCCAAATAACCACCCCATGAGATACCTATCAAGGGTCTCATTATGCATCAAATGCTATCACCATCCAAACATGACCAACCAAACAGCTAAAAAAATCTTTCACAACCTCATCACTACCTATCCACATTACCAAAACCATAAAACCTCTATATAAAACAAACCAAAAATAGTCATAACTAATAAAAAACACTACCTAAAACATATAAATCAGGGAATTTCCATCCATCATGTCAAGATGATATCCTCTTTGGGTGGAACTAAATCATTTTATGGGTTTAGTTGCATCATATTATAATACGCCTCTAATAGGAATCAGGTCATCACATTTTACTATGTCAAAAAATTATCACACATCATACAATACACGTTAGGGAAAATAATGCTTCTCATAAAACATCAACTTCCAAAAAACACATCATAAGTTAAAGTGATTACATAAAAACTAAATATAACTTTAGTTATTGGGAACACATCTAGGTATCTATCTTTCAAGAAATCTCATCTAGGCCACCATGTATCCACAACATATGAACCAAGGGAATGGTCCATCCATGTAGCACCTTTTATTAGTGATCTTGGATCTCTACTGGCCACTCCACAAATTTATCCTCATCCCCAATATCCAAATATCCACATTTAATGGCATGAGAGTCATTAAGAATATACTGATGAAGCTAATAGATGTAGAAGGTTTCATTAATCCTCTCCAGCTACAGTGGTAGTGCCAACTGATATCTCACATATCCAACTCACCCCAACATCTTAAAGGGATTAACAAACCTAGGATAATTTTTACTCTCCTTGAAAAAACTCCACTACCCACATCGAGGGTAATCCTTACTGAAAACATAGTACCCACCCTTGAACTATAAGGGACTACTATTGTGATCAAAATAATACTTATTCTAATCCTATGCTATCTTCATCCTTTCTTGAACATTATAAACCTTTTTTTTTGTACCACATCTGAACCAAGAAATTAATCCTCCCCAACCTCTATCTAGAAAAATAGAGAACTAGATGGATTCTAGTATAAAAACTCAAAAAAATCATACCATGTGAAAAGTGATATCTATTTTTTTAAATAATATCAACCAAAGAAAAGTGTCATACCCATAATCTACCAAAGTCCAAGATGCATGTCTACAAAAAATCCTATAATGTATGCATAGTCTGCTCTGTCTGCCCATCCTTATGATGGTGGAAAGTAGTAATATGGTGTAAATGAGTGTCAAATGTATGCAGTAATCCCCACTATAATCTTGAGATAAAATATGATTCCCAACACAAGACAATGGATCATAGAAATATATGAAACCACACTACCTCATCCATGTACCTCTTAGCCAAAGCATTAACTATGCATGTCTCCTTGATCACTAAGAAGATGGCCAATTTGGCCAACCGATCCATCAACAAGTAGATAACATCACAACCACCTTGAGCACAGGGTAACCATAGAACAAAATCCATTGATATTTCATCCCATTTCTACACAAGAATATCCAAGGGCTACAAAAAACCACTGGGAACACGATTCTCATCCATTACTTTCTGGAAAACAATACACCTTCTCAAAATATCATCCACAATATTCCTTTTTACTAAGGTGTAAGAGATCTCAAAATTATAATCTGAATGAAACTACATCAACCTATGCTGATAAAAAATTAGATCTTTCTATGAAAATAGATACCTCAAACACTTGTGATCCTTGGTGACCAAGAATCACTCCCCAATAATGTAATGCCACCATAATTTCAATGTAAGTGTTATCTATGATAGCTTCAGATCATGGGTGGAATAGTTATGCTCGTGAGGATGTAACTACCATGACCCATAAGATATCACCACTCCCTAATACATCAACATGCATCTCAATCCCATACAAGAGGCATCCGAAAACACCTCAAATATCATGACCTCCTTAGGGAACTAAATCACTAGAAAACTGACCAAATTTATCTGTAGGTAACTAAAAACAACATATCACTGATTTTTCCACACAAAATCTAGGTCTTTTCTCATAAATTATGTCAACAGGGCTGCAAATAAAAATAAATCAGGAAAAAAAATATGATATTATCCTAAAAGACTAAGAAAACTATGAACCTTTTCCATGTTCTTAGACACTTACCAAGAGACAACTATCTCAAACTTAAAAGGGTCCACTACCACATCCTTCCAAGACACCACATGCCTAATAAAATGAACCTATCATTTCAAGAACTCATACATGGAAAAATTATCATAATGATGGTGTTGTCAAAGGACCTGAAAAAACTCTAATATGCTTAACATGATCCTCATATGACATCAAGAAGAAAGGAATGTCATCACTAAACATGATTGTGAATTTTTATAGGAATTCACTGAACCTGGAGTTCATGTTTCTCATGAACATAGCTAGTGTATTTGTGACACTAAATGACATAACTATAAACTCAAAGTTCCCATAAATTCATCAAAAGGAAGTCTTTAGGATATCTTCCTCCATCACCCTCAACCAGTGATATCCAAACCATAGATTGATCTTAGATAACAAACACTTACCACTAATCTAATCTAAAATATTATCTATACATGGAAGAGGGTAACAGTTTTTGACTGTCACCTGAGTCAATATATGATTGTCTACACCCAAACTATGACTACCATTATCCTTCTTAGTGAAAAACACTATAGAACACCAGGGTGACACACTATGATAGATAAAATCCATCTGCATAAGATCAACTATTTGAATCCTCATATCCTGCAACATAGAATGTGACATAAAAAAGGATCCATCAAATTTATAGAAATAACAGGATGCAAGTATATCCCAAACTCAATGTCACATCATGGGGAAGCATCACAAACACCTTGGAAAAAATATATAAAAACTCCCCAATGACCACGGGGACCTCCACTATCCCATCATCCACTAATCCCACATACTACTCATCCATCAAAGAATGAAGTGGCTGCACACACTGAGTTACCACCTAAAATCCCTGATTTCTAATGAAAACCACACACTTTTCATCCACATCTAATAACAAAAACACTCATCTAAAATCAGTTGATAACAACAAGTAAAAAAACAACTAATAGATTTTTAGGATGAAATCTTATTACTACATAAGTAGTAGGAAACTATTCACATGGGATTGATGTAGTGACCAGACCCCAGTAGCCCAGAGCCAGTGTCAGGCTGCAATTACATTAATATATAACACAGTTAAATAAAGTACCAAATGACTAAACAATTTAGTATTCAAGGTAAAAAAGACACATACCCAAGTCTTGTATTAAAAATGAATACAAAATTTACAAAATAATTTTTTTATTTATTTTTTGGATAGCTTTATTACATCTATAGTATCCTTGTATATCTTTTTTAGCACACTTCAAGGAACCCTATGGAAAAGTAACATAATAAGGGTGAGCTAAAATGATCTGCAAGGGTAAAGTATAATGGAAGAAATAATGAATCAATGAGCATAATCATTATGGAAAGGTAAATATTTGTACACACATACCATGTAATTAATAAACTGAGAAAGATGTTCATAAAAAATATATCAATAAAATAACTGAAAACACATTTCATTAAAATAACTAGATAATTCATAATCAATATGGAAGATAAAATAACTAAAAAACACGGAATTAAATCAATAAAATGATAATTAAATGAATCCAAATATTTTTTCATATTGAAAGTCTCATGGATTATAAATACCAAATCAAAATCAAGGCAATACATAATTATTTGACATCATTTTTAAGGCACATGAAATCATATACTATTAATCCCTTTCATAATATAGATTAAAACTATAGGTAGAAACCTATTAAATTTGTGAAAATAATTTTTCTCATGGGAACCTATCGATACATCAAGGGGCTACATAAAGTATGGGGCCCACCCATCATTACCTATCCAAATCATTCCTCATATCAATTAATCAATTTTATTAATAAAACATATTCCTTATCAAATATCTGTAATGAATAAAGAATACAGATTTATCAATATTTACTAGATAATCAAATAACCGTCAAACTAAAAACTGAATATAAAAGGGGTATACTTTTTAGGAAATAAACATATCCATGATAAATAATATGGATATTTAGGGGAAATTTAATTTATAATGATCATATGAAATTCAATATTTTATGGGGACTAAAAGGAATCGAGGAAGTGAATGTCAATACTATCCTTGGTCAATGTAATAATAAAAACTGTAGATGAATAATAGGGATGGTATCAATATAACATATCCAAAGTGGAGTAAAAATAAAGGTTTTTTGTTATTGATGAATGGAAATACTATAAAATTATCTTTTAAAACATTATTGGGTAAAATATATTTTTTATTTTGAATATTTTTTTGAAAATAATTTTATTTGAAAATAAATTTAAAAAAATTAATTTAAAAATTAACCATTTAAACATGAAAAGAAATATTTAAAGAAATGAATATAGGTAATTCCATACATGTTGTACAAGTTAAAAATAAAATTCTTTTTGAAAGATAAAAATTCTAGAAAATTGCCTTATTCTAAAAGAGATAATAAATTTCCATTGATAACATTTTTAAAAGAAAAAAAGGATAAAATGACTACAATAAAACTTTTTTGGAATGGTTAAAAACATTTTTGAAAAAAAATTTAGAAAACATGATTTTTAGAAGAAAATAGGTTCTCCGACTAAAGAGACAAATGAATTCGGGTTTTCTTAAAAACGTTTTCTAAAAGATTTTGAGTTCCAAAAGTAAAAAAATGGTACTAATACTTGAAAAAGTCATGAATAAATAGTGGAGAATAAACTAAAAGAGTTTATTTATCAATGATCATATAAATTCTTTTAATGGAATTTCAAGAATAATAAATCTCTATTAGAATGAGATTATGAAATAAACCCTTAAAATTACCATAATGTTGCAGTGAGACTAAAATAATTAATTTATTATATATAATAAATGTAAATCCACACAAGGGAATTGTAAATACATAAATATGTGGTAAAAATAATTATACACATTATCATATAATATTAATGACATTGATGAAGTAATATAACCCAATGATAATTAATTGGGTTATGAAATTGTTTTACCACATGGTAATTTTATGTTTAAATCCCCATAGAAGAAATAATTAAAATTAAAACTCAAAATACCATGAATTATTAAGTATTCATGATATTTAAAGTAAAATATTTAGTATATACAGTAAATATAAGAAATAAAGTGCACAAAAATAATGCATTCCTCAACGAATGGTAATTGAGACGAAGTCCCTTACAACTTGAAAATTTTTGAATTATAATACCTATGAAAGAAATAATTTCAAATAAAATAATAAATTCCAAAAATATAAAATAATTAATTATTTAGAATATCAAAATAGGTATTAAATACACCACACAATATAAATAAGTGGTGATTATGATGTATTTCTAACAAAAGTAAAAGTGAAATAATAATACCTTACCATATGTTTCCTTTTTGGTGAATGTCCTTAAACCTCAAGTATAAGGGTTTTAAACATGTTAATAACTTATCCCAGAACCATGATCATATTTATAATACCATATATTAACTTCTTATAAAATATTATTATCTTTTTAATAAAATTTTTTCATTGCATTCATTATTTCATGTGTTAATTGCCTAGTTTTTCAAGTATGGATTGACTTTTTATTTTTATTATTATTAAATAGATCATGATTTCATCTTCTAAAGAATGTAAACCATGATGTATTTATAATATATATTCGGTATAAATTTATTTATAATAATATAAAAAAAAATTAGATAGGAAATAAAATGCACTATTCATAGAGATAGTAGGTCGTACGTATGCATGAACGCTACTTCCAGTTCCTTGTCATATTTAAAGAATGAAATGTAAATGATATATATGAATATTATAATTAAATTGTCATATTTATTACATATATGTCACATATTTTATTAAAACTATCCTTAATACATTCCATGTATAGCATGAATGAATCACATCACCTTGAGGAGGCAGCAGTCTATACGTCCACAAACGAAGTTATAGTATTCCTAAAAGATGGATAGAATAAAGGTATGTGTTATATAAAATTTAAAAAATCATAAATAAATTATAAATACTATATATATAATAT